>OV839567.1:17095037-17577537 GCA_929447395.1 Epistrophe grossulariae | reverse complement strand
TAGAAATTTAGGTAAAGAGATGGAGGTTGTTGCACGAATACAATAAGTTATGGAGAAGATAGAAACAAATTTAAAGAGAAGGGAATGCGGAATAAGTAACTCCGCAGTGAGATGATTAAACAGTATATGATTACAGAACCAAAAGTGAATTGAATTGATATCGGTTTGGTATTTATGTAAAGTGACTTTGATGGAAAATATAAGCCCACAGCCTTCACTCTTTCATTATATTGGATTTAAATAATTAAAAGGAATGTCGGAAAATCTTTTTTGAAAGATACTTTTGCTTGGCTGAGTAAAATTGAATTTTTTTTTTTTTTAATCATCTCCATCTCCAGTTTTTGATCCATCTGTTTTAATTCCCAAGAAACTCTTATTATTCTTTGAATTTTGAAGATGAATCAAACAAAATGAAATCGAACAGTTTTTTCAGGCTCATGAATATTTTTCAATAAATTAACCCGTTTTTGGTGAAACGAAAATTTAACTTCGAAAAGATTATACTATTTTTTTACTGTGCTTTTGGCGTCACCGAATTCAAAATTTTCAATTTGCTGACTCGTAGGAAAGAAGTTTTTGTCAAAATTTTTTTTAAATTAAAAATCTAAACATAGTAAAGTTAGGTACGAAAAAAATTACTTGATACAGTTTACAGTCTTTAAAAATCTCAGCATTTAGAAGCAATTAAAGGAAACTAATTGAAGATAATCAATGCACGTTCAATGTACAAAACTCTTTAAAAAAATTCCAACCGAAAATTATTAAATAAAATGTACTGAAAGAAACCAATCAATTTTTTATTTACTACATTTGTTACGTGTGCTACATAAATGAGGTTGTTAATGTAGTTAAATGTAGTTAACGTAGTTAAATGTAGTAAACGTAGTTAAATGTAGTTAACGTAGTTAAATGTAGCAGACGTAGCGCTAGACGTCAAAATGTAGTTTGAAATATCAATTCAAATGTTAAAAACTGTAAATTAAAAGAAAAAGAAACTGTCGTTGCTCGTCGCCGGTCGCTACTTATTTTTTGTGAGTTGCTTGCTTTGTATTTCGTGTTTCGTCAATTAATTAGGTATGTCTCGTTGTTCATAAATCTTTATTAATAGGAAATTATAAAACACATAATTTTTTTTAAATTCTTTTTTGAAATCTAACGTTTTGTGTGCCAGGTAGCATACGTAACAATTATGTAGGTAGTTAATGAAACAAATCAGGCGTGTAGTTTACCCGAATAACTACGCGTAGTTAACCGAGTAGATTACCTGACGTAAACTACTCTGCCATCTGTGAAACCAATCATTTTTTTATTCTACTCTTCCATTGGAATAAAAAGGTTGTCCAGAATATACCAGTGTATAAAAAACTAAGTAAAAAAAACAAATATTCTAAAAATATCGCATGAATAAGAAAGACAATCTTTCGAAAAATTCCCAAAACCAGTGCACACACTACGCATTTGAACGGTATATTCCCATCCAACTATTAACTAACTATTTCTAAAAGCTATTTTATTTTATAAAAAATCGAATTTTTTGTATGATAATTTTATTACATTTTTATGTTGTTGATGTTTTAAAAGTATAAGTTGTTGTTGAGATTCACGCGGTACTAGCTGCAGTTGTTGTCGTTGTGGAAGATGTTTTAGAAGGTTCTGTTGTTGTTGTTGACGTTGTTGGAGCTTCAGTTGTTGATGATGTTGTCGTAGTAGCTGGAGTCGTTGATGTTGTTGGTGTTGTACTAGGTGTTGGTGTTGTACTAGCTGCAGTTGTTGTTGTTGTAGATGATGTTGTGGAAGGTTCGGTTGTTGTTAACGTTGTTGGAGCTTCAGTTGCTGATGATGTTGTCGTTGTAGATGGAGTCGTAGATGTTGTTGGTGTTGTACTAGCTGCAGTTGTTGTTGTGGAAGTTTCGGTTGTTGTTTTTGACGTTGTTGGAGATTCAGTTGTTGATGATGTTGTCGTAGTAGATGGAGTCGTTGATGTTGTTGGTGTTGTACTAGGTGCAGCTGTTGTTGTTGTAGATGATGTTGTGGAAGGTTCGGTTATTTTTGTCGATGTTGTTGGAACTTCAGTTGTTGATGATGTTGTCGTAGTAGCTGGAGTCGTTGATATTGTTGGTGTTGTAGTAAGTGAAGCTGTTGTTGTTGTAGATGTTGTGGAACGTTCGGTTGTTGTTGTTGACGTTGTTGGAGCTTCAGTTGTTGATGATGTTGTCGTAGTAGCTGGAGTCGTTGATGTTGTAGGTGTTGTACTAGGTGTTGGTGTTGTACTAGCTGCAGTTGTTGTTGTTGTAGATGATGTTGTGGAAGGTTCGGTTGTTGTTAACGTTGTTGGAGCTTCAGTTGTTGATGATGTTGTCGTAGTAGCTGGAGTCGTTGATGTTGTTGGTGGTGTACTAGGTGTTGTACTAGCTGTAGTTGTTGTTGTTGTAGATGATGTTGTCGAAGGTTCGGTTGTTGTTAACGTTGTTGGAGCTTCAGTTGCTGATGATGTTGTCGTTGTAGATGGATTCGTTGATGTTGTTGGTGTTGTACTAGGTGCAGCTGTTGTTGTTGTAGATGATGTTGTGGAAGGTTCGGTTATTGATGATGTTGTCGTAGTAGCTGGAGTCGTTGATGTTGTTGGTGTTGTACTAGGTGTTGGTGTTGTACTAGCTGCAGTTGTTGTTGTTGTAGATGATGTTGTGGAAGGTTCGGTTGTTGTTAACGTTGTTGGAGCTTCAGTTGTTGATGATGTTGTCGTAGTAGCTGGAGTCGTTGATGTTGTTGGTGTTGTACTAGGTGTTGGTGTTGTACTAGCTGCAGTTGTTGTTGTTGTAGATGATGTTGTGGAAGGTTCGGTTGTTGTTAACGTTGTTGGAGCTTCAGTTGTTGACGATGTTGTCGTTGTAGCTGGAGTCGTTGATGTTGTTGGTGTTGTACCAGCTGCAGTTGTTGTTGTTGTAGATGATGTTGTGGAAGGTTCGGTTGTTGTTAACGTTGTTGGAACTTCAGTTGTTGATGATGTTGTCGTTGTAGACGGAGTCGTAGATGTTGTTGGTGTTGTACTAGCTGCAGTTGTTGTTGTGGAAGGTTCGGTTGTTGTTTTTGACGTTGTTGGAGCTTCAGTTGTTGATGATGTTGTCGTAGTAGATGGAGTCGTAGATGTTGTTGGTGTTGTACTAGGTGCAGCTGTTGTTGTTGTAGATGATGTTGTGGAAGGTTCGGTTATTGTTGTCGATGCTGTTGGAACTTCAGTTGTTGATGATGTTGTCGTAGTAGCTGGAGTCGTTGATGTTGTTGGTGTTGTACTAGGTGTTGGTGTTTTACTAGCTGCAGTTGTTGTTGTTGTAGATGATGTTGTGGAAGGTTCGGTTGTTGTTAACGTTGTTGGAGCTTCAGTTGTTGATGATGTTGTCGTTGTAGATGGAGTCGTAGATGTTGTTGGTGTTGTACTAGCTGCAGTTGTTGTTGTGGAAGGTTCGGTTGTTGTTTTTGACGTTGTTGGAGCTTCAGTTGTTGATGATGTTGTCGTAGTAGCTGGAGTCGTTGATGTTGTAGGTGTTGTACTAGGTGTTGGTGTTGTACTAGCTGCAGTTGTTGTTGTTGTAGATGATGTTGTGGAAGGTTCGGTTGTTGTTAACGTTGTTGGAGCTTCAGTTGTTGATGATGTTGTCATTGTAGATGGAGTCGTAGATGTTGTTGGTGTTGTACTAGCTGCAGTTGTTGTTGTGGAAGGTTCGGTTGTTGTTGTTGACGTTGTTGGAGCTTCAGTTGTTGATGATGTTGTCGTAGTAGCTGGAGTCGTTGATGTTGTTGGTGTTGTACTAGGTGCAGTTGTTGTTGTTGTAGATGATGTTGTGGAAGGTTCGGTTGTTGTAAACGTTGTTCGAGCTTTAGTTGTTGATGATGTTGTCGTTGTAGCTGGAGTCGTAGATGTTGTTGGTGTTGTACTAGCTGCAGTTGTTGTGGTTGTAGATGATGTTGTGGAAGGTACGGTTGTTGTTGTTGGAGCTTCAGTTGTTGATGATGTTGTCGTTGTAGCTGCAGTCGTAGATGTTGTTGGTGTTGTACTAGCTGCAGTTGTTGTTGTTGTAGATGATATTGTGGAAGGTTCGGTTGTTGTTGTTGGAGCTTTAGTCGTTGATGATGTCGTAGTAGCTGGAGTCGTTGATGTTGTTGGTGTTGTACTAGCTGCAGTTGTTGTTGTTGTAGATGATGTTGTGGAAGGTTCTGTTGTTGTTGTTAACGTTGTTGGAGCTTCAGTTGTTGATGGTGTTGTCGTTGTAGCTGAAGACGTAGATGTTGTTGGTGTTGTACTAGCTGCAGTTGTTGTTGTTGTAGATGATGTTGTGGAAGGTTCGGTTGTTGTTGTTGGAGCTTTAGTCGTTGATGATGTCGTAGTAGCTGGAGTCGTTGATGTTGTTGGTGTTGTACTAGCTGCAGTTGTTGTTGTTGTAGATGATGTTGTGGAAGGTTCGGTTGTTGTTGACGTTGTTGGAGCTTCAGTTGTTGATGTTGTTGTCGTCGTAGCTGAGGTCGTTGATGTTATTGGTGTTGTACTAGCTGCAGTTGTTGTTGTTGTTGCTGTTGTAGATGATGTTGTGGAAGATTCGGGTGTTGTTGATGTTGTTGGAGCTTCAGTTGTTGATGATGTTGTCGTAATAGCTGGAGTCGTTGATGTTGTTGGTGTTGTACTAGCTGCAGTTGTTGTTGTTGTAGATGATGTTGTGGAAGGTTCGGTTGTTGTTAACGTTGTCTGAGCTTCAGTTGTTGATGATGTTGTCGTAGTAGCTGGAGTCGTTGATGTGGTTGGTGTTGTACTAGCTGCAGTTGTTGTTGTTGTAGATGATGTTGTGGAAGGTTCGGTTGTTGTTAACGTTGTTGGAACTTCAGTTGTTGATGATGTTGTCGTTGTAGATGGAGTCGTAGATGTTGTTGGTGTTGTACTAGCTGCAGTTGTTGTTGTGGAAGGTTCGGTTGTTGTTTTTGACGTTGTTGGAGCTTCAGTTGTTGATGATGTTGTCGTAGTAGCTGGAGTCGTTGATGTTGTTGGTGTTGTACTAGGTGTTGGTGTTGTACTAGCTGCAGTTGTTGTTGTTGTAGATGATGTTGTGGAAGGTTCGGTTGTTGTTAACGTTGTTGGAGCTTCAGTTGTTGATGATGTTGTCGTTGTAGATGGAGTCGTAGATGTTGTTGGTGTTGTACTAGCTGCAGTTGTTGTTGTGGAAGGTTCGGTTGTTGTTGTTGACGTTGTTGGAGCTTCAGTTGTTGATGATGTTGTCGTAGTAGCTGGAGTCTTTGATGTTGTTGGTGTTGTACTAGGTGTTGGTGTTATACTAGCTGCAGTTGTTGTTGTTGTAGATGATGTTGTGGAAGGTTCGGTTGTTGTTAACGTTGTTCGAGCTTCAGTTGTTGATGTTGTCGTTGTAGCTGGAGTCGTAGATGATGTTGGTGTTGTACTAGCGGCAGTTGTTGTGGTTGTAGATGATGTTGTGGAAGGTACGGTTGTTGTTGTTGGAGCATTAGTCGTTGATAATGTCGTAGTAGCTGGAGTCGTTGATGTTGTTGGTGTTGTACTAGCTGCAGTTGTTGTTGTTGTAGATGATGTTGTGGAAGGTTCGGTTGTTGTTGTTAACGTTGTTGGAGCTTCAGTTGTTGATGATGTTGTCGTTGTAGCTGGAGACGTAGATGTTGTTGGTGTTGTACTAGCTGCAGTTGTTGTTGTTGTAGACGATGTTGTGGAAGGTTCGGTTGTTGTTGACGTTGTTGGAGCTTCAGTTGTTGATGATGTTGTCGTAGTAGCTGGAGTCGTTGATGTTGTTGGTGTTGTACTAGCTGCAGTTGTTGTTGTTGTAGATGATGTTGTGGAAGGTTCAGTTGTTGTTGACGTTGTTGGAGCTGCAGGTATTAATGATGTTGAAGTAGTAGCTGTAGTTGTTGTTGTTTTTGGTGTTGTAGTAACTGCTGTTGTTGTGGATGATGTTGTAGAAGGTTCTATTATTGTTGCTGTTGACTTTATTGGAGCTTTATTTTCTGATTTCGTAGTTCTTTCAATTGGTTTTATTTTTGATGGAGCCTTAGTTGTTGTTGAAGAGACCTTAGGCTTTTTTGTTGAAGGAATTCTTGTTGGTGATGCAATAAGTTGGAATTTTGGTTCATTTTGCCCTTCATCGCTTTCAAAACTATTTTCATCACTTTCTAAACTCTTTTCATCACTTTTTAAACTATCCTCACCGGAGTTTGGACGATGTTTTGGTCTTCTTCTTGATTGACGATGTGGTTTTTGTTTTCTACCTTCTGATCTATGGTGCATTGATGCTAAATTATTTTTATCCGGTCGTCTTCGTTGTCCTGGAAGTTTTAGATGCTCTAGAATCCCTTTAATTGCTGGCGGTTCGTGTACTGTTAATTCTTTTAATATTGATATTCCTCGTCCTGGTGGTTTTCGATCTGGTGGTCCTCTTCTAAGATGTTTTCTTTCTGGTGGTCCTCTTCTTGGTGGTCCTTGTCTTGGTGGTCCTTGTCTTAGTGGTCCTTGTTGTGGTGGTCCTCGTTTTGGTGGTCCTAGTTTTTGTGGTCCTTGTTTTGAAGGTCCTCTTCTTGCTTCATGGTGTTCTCGTTTTTCATGTCCTTCATCACGCCTTGGTTGTGGTTTACAAGAAACAATAACTGCAATTAGTACTACTAGTGCCAAAGTTAAATACAGTTTTCTTAACATCTTATTCTTTTTGCATATAAATTGGTTGTGTCGATAAAAATCCAGTTTCTATCGTTTTATACACAGCAAAGCCATAAATTAATTTTTACATTTATATGCATTTTATATTTTCGAAATCAAATATAGATCCAGGTGATTTGTAACATTTTTCAGAATAAAAAATAAATGGTGGCTGATAAAAAACTGACGCGCAGTAGCTCTTTATTTTGGTAGAACATTTTTCCACACATTTGGAAACAAATAACAAAAACCCTACTAATGACGTTCATTTGTGATATAAATTAAATCAATTGTTAATGTTAATTGCTCATCAATATGTTCATATTTGTACATTTGTATGTAGGTAGGTAATTCATGTAAACAAATTGCAAGGTTAATCCAAAGAAATTAAGCATTCTTAACCTTGAAGTTGATAATTTTTAATGCTGCGCCGCGCCGCAGAAATTACCACAAGGGTGATTCCTAATCAATTTTCTCGGTAACTTTGAGCTAACGATGTATGTCTTATTTTAGCTGTAGTTAAGTTTTTGGAAGAATATCTTTTTTATGTATTTAATGGCCACAATACATTCATTCCGATAAACAGTTTTTTATTCAAAATTTTGTTTACACAGGAAAAACCCCACTTTCCAAATGTAAAGTATTAAGTTGCGAAATATCAACAAGCCTCGGATATAGACTTATTTACTGATTTGTTGATGATGTAGGGTTCACAAACGAAATAGGGAAAACTCTACTAACGAACTTCATATCGGTCCATGGAATGCTATAAGGTAACTTAATAGGTCACGTGAAGTTTAAACAATTACCGGAGTTCCTTGACTGACGGGTCAGAGAAAACTGAAAAAACTGTCACATATTCTACAAATAGAACTAAAGATAATTATCAAAGGTTGGTTATTGAAGTGAAGGTATGATATCAAGCGAATAAAAGGAAATCCTAAGATACACTCATTTATTGTTGATTACTACGTTTCGTCCAGTTTTCGTTAATTTTTGCTAACCTAATGGAACAGTATTCCCGAACGCAGCTGATAAGGTTTAAAAAGAACTACCTTAATATGTGCATCATTGCTATGAAAATAATCGCAAGATACTTTTCGTTGATACATATATGAAATTAGCTTCAGTAAGATTCTGACTTCTAAAGTTCTGACTTAACCGAGAAAAAATGAGCATCGTTAATTTAGATTTCTCCTGGAAAACGAACCTAGGCAAGAAGTCTTGAGTTTTAAAAGCTGTGCAATGCAAGTAAGTACGAAAAACATCTTAGGTAGTACAGTCTGAAAGTATAGCCAGCAAGACTCCATCTCTCCGATAATGGATTAAGGCTGATCTAATTTCCAGCGGGGTGAAACTTTGTGGTAGAACTAGATACTAGATACGTTTGTTTCTTAGCGGTGTTCGCCCGATCAATCAATCAGCAACCAGATTGATCACATTGCAATCGACGTAAGGTAGTCCTTAAGTATAATGAATACCTATCGGAATTTCCCAAGGTACTACCATTGTCGCGGACAACTCCTTCGTTGTGGCTAAGAAACAGCTGAGGAAATTTCCGGCGACCGTAAAATTAATGAATTAGGTACTGCAATCGGATGTAATCGATAGGTTCTTTTCCAATCTTTTTTTTTTATAACCTTTGGGGAAGCTCCATGCGACCAGTATTAAATATTGAGAACCAGCAATCAGAGATCCTGCCTTTGAAGTGCTGGGTCTTAGGTTAGGTAAGGTTAACCGTGGCTGTAAGCAAGGAGCATTTGTCATACTAAGATCATAAGTGGGTGATACCACAAGAATCTAGGAGACTTTCTCCATACTCATGCTGAGGCCTACATGACAACCATAATGAAAACACTGCTTTGATAATGAGTGCTTAGAAGAACCATCAAAGTTGACCACGAGCTGTAGGAGCAGGGCAAGAGATAGAAATACCGGCGTCTACAAAAAAGAAAAGGAAAAAGCATGAGAAGCAGGTGATCGGGGAAATAGAGAAATCTCAAAGTAAGCATGAGGTTTGAAAATTTGAAAGGGAAAAGATAAAGGGAACATCTAAGGAATATTACAGCCTATAGAAAATCATTTCTGCGAACTGTAAAATGACAATTATGAACCGAATTCTGATTTCCTGCTGTCAGAAAGTCCTTACTATTCAACAACCTAGATGCAGAAGACTAATAATTCCGTCCACGGGCGAAATAAAGATAGCAATATTATTGATCCATTATCTATATAATCTATTTTCATGACGCTGCAACACAAACAATCCCTAAGCACCCACTCCATATCAACTCCAAAGCTCAACAATAATAGATAACAAATATCACAAAAATAATAATGTCATAAAAAATAAAATAAAATTCCAATATACATGCTTTTGTATTCTTTCATTGTTTACTTATTAAACAACATACACGCTCTCTTAATATTTCTTTATCAAATATTGTCTAAGAATTTTCTAAAATAGGTAATGTTTGTTTTATTTGAAATTAACCTTTGAGTGAAGGTGAAGGTGAAATTACAAATTTTTTTTGTTTAATATAATTTGCGCACATTAAAAAGGTTATGACTACACCTAAAATGTTCAAATATTTAGCAAGTGTTTAGGAAAGTTGAAGAGGGTTTAAAAAAAGAAAATTGGAATGTGTGAATAACACAATTAAAGGGAAAAAATTAACCCTGATAAAGCACTCCACATTCGTGTAGTGCGACTAAAGAAAGATTCTCTTAACTTATCAGTACTTCCAAAGTTGCGCTTTGTAGGGTATGAAATATAGACTTAAACTTTAAAATAATCTAGACCAAGAAAACAGGATAAAACCAAAGCCCAGCGATAACATGTAACATCTTAAACAAATTATTTCTTAGCATAGGGGACTTAGCTCTGCGGATAGCTCTACGGGCTATACATCGACGTCCACCATGTCAAAAAGCTGAATATACTTACAGTTTAAAATCTTAGCCTTAGGTGGCTCCCACAAGTAAAAAAAGTTTTAAAATGGCTTGGAGGCACAATGCCCAAATTGATTGAGATGAAAGGAGGCTTCTATGAATTACATAAGACAAGTGCAAAAATCTAAAAGAGCAGTTTAAATTCTCAACAATGTCGGAAACGCTAGTTAATTCATACCTTGTAGGTAGATCTCAGGCAGTCGTAGTTAATAATTGTGTTTCTGACACTTTGCCTCTAAATAGGAGGGTTCCGCAGGGCTCAATTTTGTGACCACTACTTTTCATTATGTACATAAATGAACTTCCCTCGTGTCTGTTAAACTGCTCAATTGATATGTATGCTGATGATGTCCAGCTGCGGAAAAGTTGTCCTTTAGGCTTAGTAGAGAATGGAATATGCGAACTAAATGATGACCTTAATAGAATTTTAGACTGGGCAAAATCCAATGGGCTTTGTTTGAACCCAAAAAAATCAAAATACCTAGTAATATCTCGAAAGCCCATGGATACATCATGCCTCCCTCAAATTGTTCTGGATGATAATCCCATTGAAATAGTCGAATCAGCAACAAATCTTGGCATTATTTTTAACAGGCAGCTTACCTGGGACAACCACATAAAATCAATTCTTGGTAGAACATGGAGGTCTCCGAATGCTTTACGCCACGCAGAAGATAACACCAGTTAGAACTAGGATTATTCTCGCAAAAACGCTAATAATTCCAATATTGCTGTTTGGCTGTGAACTCTTTTCAAACTGCAATTAGGAGCAGAAACGAATATTAAATGTTGCCTACAATTGTATAGCAAGATATGTCTATGGTCTCAAAAGAAGAGAACATGTTTCGCAATTCGCCAAATCAATACACGACCTCACTTTGGAAAGTCTTTTTCAACTGAGGACTGTAACACTTCTTCAGAATATTATGCAAACACACCAACCCTCGTATCTTTATAACCGACTCCGTTTTCCGCGTTCTACCAGATCCTGTGATCTCATACCCGAAAGATATTCATTTCTAATATCAGAGCGTCATTTTTTCATAAATGCCATCCGGCAATGGAATTCCCTGCCCCGGTCTGTTAGATTGATAAGTTGCTCAACCCTGTTTAAACTTGAACTTAGACAGTATTTAGGGACACTAAATTGAAACGGTTGGATATTTTTTCTTAGATATTTTCTTAAATACTCAAATATGAAATTCCTATTTTCTTTTTTGCTTAACTTTACATATTTAAATTAAAAAATAATTTTTTAACTTTAAATAGTTTTTTTTTATATTTTCAAAAATTTTGTTTTATAATTTATATTATGTATTTAATTATTCTTTTTGTTTTGTTTGAATCACTCTTTAAAGTAGCACATAAATTTGAATGATGTATAAAACTTGCGCTATAAAAAAGATATTGTATCTTACTGTGTAAGGCCATTCCGATTAATAAAGAACTAAAGAACTAAAGAATAAGTGTTGAAGATTAGGCGGGAAATTATCAGCGCAAATACAGACAGGAGAAATCTGTTAATCAGTTCTGTTGGACTGAGCTAAGTGAAGAATAAGAAAATTATAAACAATAAAAAATACGCCGTGAAAATTCACCAAGTTTAAAGGCAGGTGCTACCAAAAACAACGCGAAACATTCGGAACGACAACGAAAATTATGCCGCCCGTCAAACTATGGTTTAAATTATATTATTACTAAATGTTTTGAACTGGTTCTTGGGAGAACCTTAAAAGCTGTCATTTAAGAATACAGTTCTTAAAGTAAAAGGTAAGCAAGATTTCACACCCCTTTTACGATTGTTAATTATCAGTTGATAGTTGATAAATATTGAAAATTGATATTGATAACAACGCAATTGTCATTTAAGAATACAGTTCTTAAAGTAAAAGGTAAGCAAGATTTCACACCCCTTTTACGATTGTTAATTATCAGTTGATAGTTGATAAATATTGAAAATTGATATTGATAACAACGCAATTGATGAAAATCTTGCTTATTATTGAGAATTTTGCCGACCATTGTGAATAACAAGAAAATTGATAATTATCACGGAAAAATTGATCAGTTTTATAATAAATTGAATTTTAATGTTCCAAATTTCAATATTTATAACTAACAATTATTGATAACAGAAATAGTAACAGTTTCGAGGCATTTACAAAACGCAATCATTATCTACGAATATTATTTTTTCGAATATTGGAGATTTAATATAATTCTTATAGTTCTAGGGTTTGTATCACGCCTCTTTTAAACATGAAATAGCAGCTCTATATTGCCGTTGTGAGGGGTCACAAGTCACAAGCTTTTGTGAAGTTTGTTGTGATTCGATAACATTTTCGGTATTCTCAGACAATCCTCACAAGAAGCCTCACAAGAAACTCATCACAGCAATTGGTGAATTTTCTTATTTGATTGTTTAGTTCTGAAATTTTGTTGAACGCAGCCATTGAATAATTTTTTTCGTAATTGTGAAATCTCAAATTTGTAAATTGTAAGCTATACCTACTCAAAAAGATATCAAAATTTCTATTGTTCTTGTGATACAAGTTTTGACGGTGCTTTTAGAATAAGAAAAACTCTACAAATTTTAACACACCTGTTGTGAGGTATCAGTTAGGTTTTCCAGAATAAGTGTTAGATTTGTCGTTGGATAAAATTTCAAGCCGGACTCAGATTGCCTGAGACTTCTAGAAGTTTAATAAGAAAACTAAAAGCAACTTGAAATAAAAATTTATTCAGAAAAATGTTAAAGGAAAAAATTGGTCTTAATATATTTTAAAATATTGGTCTAAATGTTTTAGTTATTAATTTTATTTGTTTGTTAAATTTTGAAAATATTTCTATATTTATGTTCTTTTTATTATGCTTCCGTTGTTACGCACTAGGTTAACTTTATGTTGTTTAAGACGTTGTAGAAGGTTCAGATGTTGATGAAGATTCAGTTGTTGGTGTTGTAGACGTTTCAGTTGTTGGTGTTGTAGAAGCTTCAGTTGTTGGTGTTGTAGAAGCTTCAGTTGTTGGTGTTGTAGAAGCTTCAGTTATTGGTGTTGTACTAGCTGGTATTGTTGACGTGGTAGGAGCGTCAGTTGTTGATGTTGTCGGTGTTGTTGAAGCTTGAGTTGTTGCTGTTGGGGTTGTACTAGCTGGTGTTGTTGACGAGGTAGAAGTTGAAGATATTATTGCTGATGCAATTAGTGGAGAATTTGCATCTTCATTTTCATTTTCATCATCATCTTCATCACTTTCTGAATTGTCCCCACGCCTATTTGGACGAGGTCCTGGTTTTCTTCCCCACTGACCGTGCTGTTTTCTACCTTCCTTTATAGGTGTTTTTCCTGGACATCCTCGTCCTCCTTCCCTTTGTCCTAGAAATCTTGGTGGTTCTTTCCATAATCCTGGTAGCCCTTGTCCCCTTTCTGAACGAGATCCAAGTGGTCCTCCTTGTCCTCGCAATCCTGAAGAATCTCGTTCTGGTGATCCCACAGATTTAGGTGGTTGTTCACGAGATCCTGGCCATCTACCTCGCCCTTCTGGTGAACCCCAATTTTGAGAAGCAACAATTACTCCCATTAAAACTACTAGCACCAAAGTTAAATTATATTTCTCTGCCATCTTATTCTGTATGCGAATAAATTGATTGTGTCGAAAAAGAAACCGTTTGCTTCCTTTTATTCTCTGCAATTCTATGAAAATTGTGCTTACATTATATTTTCAAAGTCAAATATATATTCAAGTGATTTTAAATCTTGTGTATAAAAGTATTTAAAAAAATATGGTGACTTAAAAGTCCATGCAGTCAGTAGAGTTCTTTTTTTTATTTTGTTTTAAGGCTAATATTAATTAAGTTCGTTTACATTATAGAAACAAATTTAAAATAAAACAAAAAAAAATATGTTTGTTTTTTATATAACAAATAATACTGTTTGAAAGACTTTTACTTAAATATTAATATGGTTAAAAATATTGTTTCAATATCTACGCGGTACATTAATATAAATATTCATATGAATTAGGGTGGTACTTGTATTGTTTTCATATATTTTTAAATGGTTTGATCTGGGACCTATTTCACCAAACACTTTTCACATTGCAACTTTGCACTTTTACTTTGCAAATTTTGTTTCACCAAACGCAAATTTGCAAAGAGGAAATTATTGAATTGAAAAATAAGCTTAGGCTTATTTTTATTTACCAAGAACCTAGTTTTTACTTAAAAATTTAAGTTTAAGCTTTAGCTTTTTTTTATTCACCAGGCCCAAAAACATTGTTTCACCCATGTAGGTTTCGATAGCTTTGACTAGTTCTTTCAAAAGGAAATATAACTGCAAATGCAAAAACAAAAATCAAATATAAGAATAGTGGGTGATGCTTTTAATAAGACTTTCAAGAAAAAAATAAAAAGTGTCAAGGTTTCAAGTTTCAAGACAGATTATATGTATCCAAAATTTCAACTTCATATAGAGATCTTCAATAAAAAAAATAGATTTATAAGAAAAAATTTTTAGACGAATTTCGGAAAATTCAGGAGAATTTATTTAAATTGCAAATAATCAGCTATTTATGTAAAGTTTTTAAATAAGTAGAAAACTCAACTATAAGAAATGAGGGCGTGGAAGTGGGTGGATTGAATTGAAAAATTTCTGTTCAGAGATTTCGTATTCCATATCATACAAAAAAGAACAAAAATAGAGAGAAACCAGTTTTTGCTCTTATCGAACCCTAAGCACATCCTCTGCCTAGGCCTAAATACATAGAAGCAATTTTTAAATCATCTCAACTTACCACTAAGAAATTTTTGAGGTTTTAAATTTTTAGAAACAAAATTAATTTTTAAAATCGTTTAAACGTTTTCTAAATTCAACCGTATTCACTTTATAGTAAGTACATTTTGAAAAATATCTATTCATAAAGCCATCCTCAATCCTTTCAAACTTGAAAAGTGTTTCAAGATTCTGACAAAATTTTTTCCCCATTTTACGCTACAAATAGATTTCATCCTATAAACATAAAGTTTTTTAAAAACATTTACAACACACGCAAGTCATCCTCCATCTTTTCAAACACAAAAAAGAAGTAGGCAGGTATAATCATTAAAATCACAATCATTTTTTTTATTTTTACCCCATTGTACCTTTTTTATGGTTTAATTTTGAAAACTTATTACTAATTAGCCTTTAAGCCATTCCCTTAGTATAGACATAACACATTTTTGCCCTAACATGTTGCCAAACTGCTAGACTGATTTTGATAAAATTTCACAGAAATACTCCCGGGCTAATATTAAAGATTTATTAAAATTTTGAGCTTAATTGATTTGGAAGTTTTAATAGAAAACTTAGAAACACAAATTTCAATTGATTATTTTGAAAAAAAGGACGTATACCCAATCCAGTAAAAAACTGGTTCCATTAAAATTTCGGAAATTTCAGCAGATGTTTTTAAATAATATCAAATTCAAATAAGGATTTGGTGAAATCATTAAGGTTCAAAAATGTATAAATTAATTGATTCAAGTTCAAGGTAAAGAATGTTTAATTTCTTTTCACATTCACATTAAGGTGGTTCTTAAAAAAAAAAAATTCAGAAGGCTTCTTAAATTTGCTTTAAGTGCGTCTGATAAAATAAAATGTTCTTTTTCTTCCATTTTTTTTTTTATAACTTCTAAATCTTATTTCAATGAGATTTGCTTGCTCTATAGCGCAAGTACTGGTTTCTATAAGAGAAGTCTGAAAAATTGGGATTCTTATAAAACTTTCGATTTTAAGCGAGTATCTAATTACACGTGTACACGTGTAGTAAAAAAATTCAATGCAATAAAAATGCACGTGTAATTATAAAAGCATAACTTTTTTTTGAAATGACTATGGTGAAGCGATTTTAAGATATTTTTACAGTGTAGAACAACGTTTTTTGGAAACTACGTGACGTTATGTCACGCAAAAAAAAAATATTTTCCAAAAAATTAGTTATGGCACTGTATCTATTTTTCAAAGTCTTTTAAACCATAAAGCATCATAATTATTTATGATTGATTAAATACACGTTTAACATTAAATACATGTGTTCATACACGAATAATTTAATTACACGTGCAACAGGAGGTCTGTGTGTCTTTGCGTACTGTGTGCTATACGTCCGTACATCCACTGTAATTTGAGATAGAGCCTAAACGGGTGGACCAATTTTTTTTCTTTTTTTTTCTTTTCGAACACAAAAAAGAAGTAGGTAGGTAAAATCATTAAAATCACAATAATTTTTTTTATTTTTACCCCATTGTACCTTTTTTATGGTTTAATTTTGAAAACTTATTACTAATTAGCCTTTAAGCCATTCCCTTAGTATAGACATAACACATTTTTGCCCTAACATGTTGCCAAACTGCTAGACTGATTTTGATCAAATTTCACAGAAATACTCCCGGGCTAATATTAAAGATTTATTAAAATTTTGAGCTTAATTGATTTGGAAGTTTTAATAGAAAACTTAGAAACACAAATTTCAATTGATTATTTTGAAAATAGGACGTATACCCAATCCAGTAGAAAACTGGTTCCATTAAAATTTCGGAAATTTCAGCTGATGTTTTTAAATAATATCAAATTCAAATAAAGATTTGGTGAAATCATTAAGGTTCAAAAATGTATAAATTAATTGATTCAAGTTCAAGGTAAAGAATGTTTAATTTCTTTTCACATTCACATTAAGGTGGTTCTTAAAAAAAAAAAATTCAGAAGGCTTCTTAAATTTGCTTTAAGTGCGTCTAATAAAATAAAATGTTCTTTTTTTTCCATTTTTTTTTATAACTTCTAGATCTTATTTCAATGAGATTTGCTTGCTCTATAGCGCAAGTACTGGATTCTATAAGAGAAGTCTGAAAAATTGGGATTCTTATAAAACTCTCGATTTTAAGCGAGTATCTAATTACACGTGTACACGTGTAGTAAAAAAATTCAATGCAATAAAAATGCACGTGTAATTATAAAAGCATAACTTTTTTTTGAAATGACTATGGTGAAGCGATTTTAAGATATTTTTACAGTGTAGAACAAGGTTTTTTGGAAACTACGTGACGTTATGTCACGCAAAAAAAAAATATTTTCCAAAAAATTAGTTATGGCACTGTATCTATTTTTCAAAGTCTTTTAAACCATAAAGCATCATAATTATTTATGATTGATTAAATACACGTTTAACATTAAATACATGTGTTCATACACGAATAATTTAATTACACGTGCAACAGGAGGTCTGTGTGTCTTTGCGTACTGTGTGCTATACGTCCGTACATCCACTGTAATTTGAGATAGAGCCTAAACGGGTGGACCAATCTGCTTAAAATTTGGAACGGAGCATTTCTGTTTTTTTTTTTTAATTTTCCCGTAAATACCTCTAACGATTTTGATTAAACTTCTAACTTGTAATAACCAAAGTGATTGTAAGAAAATAGCGTTTCAGGTTTTTACTCAAAAAATTCGCAATACGTAAATAGGGTCAAACACTCAATAACAACTTTATTCATAGCTGTGATAGTTCTGATAACCCACTCATTAACCAAATATGTGCATAAAGACTGTAATAAATTTTTATCGTTGCTTTTTTGTTTTCTGTTAAAAAATTTATATGATTATTATAATTTTTTTGTATTTCTTTCGATTTATTTATTTGTCTATTAACTTATTTATTTATTTTGTATTCATGTACTTATTTATTTAATCATTTATTTATTTATTTATTTATTTATTTATTTATTTATTTATTTATATATTTATTTATTTATTTATTCATTTATTTATTTATTTATTTATTCATTTATTTATTTATTTATTTATATATTTATTTATTTATTTATTTATTTATTTATTTATTCATTTATTTATTTATATATTTATTTATTTATTTATTTATTCATTTATTTATTTATTTATTTATTTATTTATTCATTCATTTATTTATTTATTTATTTATTTATTTATTTATTTATTTATTTATTTATTTATTTATTTATTTATTTATTTTTTGTATTTATTTATTTGTTTGTTACTTTATTTATTTATTATTATTTTTTTTTTTTGTTTATTTGTTAATTTATTAAACTATTTAGTTTTTCTTTGTTATTTTCTTAACTTACTAACATATTTATTTTACTAACAATTACTGGTATGCATTCTAGTCACTTTATCTTTTTCATTTCATTTTTGTTTTTGTTTTTTATTCAATTTAAATTGAAGGTTTTTAAATGCATTTTCCTTCAGATAAACAATATTGCTCTAATATTACATATTATATTCTTAATAGTATTATAATAATGTTTCAGATGTAAGATAAGTATAGTCAAATCTCTGAATTGTAAAATGTGCGGTTACATTACCTTTGAAATTGTTTTGCAAAATAAAATATATCTAAATCTATATATCTACGTAAATAGGGTTTTGTCATTAAAAAAAATCCCTTATTTTTGAGATAGTCACCTACAGATTTTTAATGGCTTAACCTATTTTTCTGTAATTTTTAAATTTGATGCTTTATAATATTTCAACAATACTGCATTTAAAAATTTTACAAATAATTTTTTTAGATGAACAAAAAAAAATCAAATAAAAACTCCATTTTCTTGTTACTTCTTACTTTTAAAATTCGTTCGTTAAAATGTAGCTCACTATAAAAGAACTACCACAAGAGAAAGGTCATGCCATCCAGACATAAATATATTTTAAATATTATATCTTCTCAACAGAAACAAGAACCACCTTAATTCACTAGAAGGTACCTATATAGTATATACCTATCATGTGAATTAGGGTGGTTCTCATTTTATTAGCATATAACGAGAATATACGTGGGTGTATCTATTGTTTTTTTTAAATACTGTACAATACATACTGAAAAACATATTTAACAATATATATGGTTATTGTTACCTTTTTGTTTTGTTTTTTTTTTTTTTTAAATTTGTTTCTAACGTAAACGCCTGACGGAAAACAAAAGAAAGAGTTACTGCGTGCTTCGAGTTACTTAGGACTTGTACATACATATCTATATACATATTTTGTCTACACAAATAAATTTAATCAGAAAAATATTAAGATGACAGCAAAATATAATTTAACTTTGGTTCTAGTCGTTCTAATGGCAGTAATTGTTTCTTCGCTAGTATCAGGTAAACGAAGAAAACCACCACCACCACAAAAAGAACCAGAAGGAGAAGACTGACAAGGCGAAGAAGATTCAGAAGGAACATCAGAAGGGCCAAAAGGTCAAAAAGACCAAGACCAAGACCGATAGTTAAAAGATTCAGAAAAACAACAAAAGTTCCTTCAGTTTCAATAGCTAAGGCTGTTTCAACAACGACACCATTACCATCATCAGCAACAACAACACAAACACCACCACCAACAACAGCTCTTGCCATCAGTTCAACACCAGAAATAACAACCGATTCTCCAACAACATCATCAACTGAAGTTCCTAAAACATCAGAAGCATCTAAATAAACAATGTATTTTGATAACAGACATTTCTGAAATCTTAGCATAGCATTTAATTAATAATTTCAAATCTATAGTAATCAGCCTTATTGTGAGCTTCGCCCGGAAAACATTCCACCCGGAAAATTTGACATTTCACTTTCCAACCATTGTGAGTTTCACCCGAATTTTTTTGTTCAAAAAATTCCCCTTATTGTGAATATTTATTTCGGGCGGAATTTAATGTTATTGACTTGACAGCCTAAATGTTCACCTGTTTTTAGTAGCCGAACGAAATTTCGTTCGGGCGAAACTCACAATAGCTTTTAAAATTCCGGGGGAACAAAAAATTTTAAGGTGAAATATTTTTCGGGTGAAACTCACAATAAGGCTGAATATTTTCCACGGTAACGACAAAATCAAAACGTAAAATTCTACAAAAATAATTTTACAGGTATTTACCTTAATATTATATTGAGATACTGTCAAATGGTTAATAATAAATTTTGATGATTGAATTATTTTTTTAAGTTCTATTCTTTCAAAACCGAAGCTGGAATTTCCGATTGAGAGTCTATAATTGGGACCACCACTTTTGAATCCTAACATCTATAACACGGACTTTATTATTGTGACCACGACTTTTAAAATCCTTCCAAGTGCACCCATTTAGAGCAAGTTATTGATTAAATCATTTCTAAGATCACCAACTTTAGTTCCATATCATTTGTAAAGCTTTATAAGTTCGTATAACTTAGAAGTACCTAATCCTACACACAAACAACGTGTTTTTAGCGCAAATCGGAATACATATTATTTGTTTCCAGAAATAAAAATAAATTGTTTTTAAATTTCAAACATAACAATTTATTAAGCATAAACCATTTCACTTTGTAAATGTAAAATACCGGCGACTTACTTTTTCTAGAATTTTGCCTTTGTAGAAAGTTTTATTTGTTTAAATTTTTAATTCACTGGTAGGTATGATTTGAAAACTTCCAAATGCATTTCTATGTTGCTGCTTCCGTTGTTGTTGGAATTTCAGTTGATGAAATTGCATCTTCAGATGAAATTGCTGGTGTTGAAGAACTCTCAGGTATTGATGTTGAAGGAGTTGTAATTCTTCCTGTCTTTAGTGGACCAAGTACTTTCCTGGGTGGTAGTGGTGGTCTTTTACCCTCTGGTTCTCCCATATGTTTTGGTTCTCGTCGCCCGTCTTTTCCTGCTGGTCCTGCTGGTCCTACTTTATTTGATGACTCTCTTTGTTCTCGTCGTCCTGTTTTCCTGCTGGTCCTGCTGGTCCTACTTTATCTGGTGACTCTTGTGAAGCAACAATTACTGCCATTAGTACTAATAGCACCAAAGTTAAAGTATATTTCGCTGCCATCTTATTCTTTTTGTGAATAAACTGTTTATGTTGAAAAACATCAAATTTCCATCCTTTTATACTCTGTAAAGCTATGAAATTATGTTTACATTTTATTTTCGAAATCAAATATAAATAGAGATACACAGGTGATTTGCGATATGTTTTATGATTAAAAACAAAAAAAAAAACAAATGGTGGTTGATAAAACGCCGTACGCAGCAGATCTTTTTATTTGCAGCGCGTTTCGTAGTCACATAAAAAAGCTAGTTTGCATTCGAAACAAAACAAAGAAATAACAAAAACAGTTCAAATAAAGTTTATTAGGGATATATAAAAAATTGAATTGAAAAGCGCTAAATGTTCCTCAATATTTACACTGTATATAATATGTAAATAGTGAATATAAAAACTAAAAACAGACTGTTTTGTCTTTATAAAACAAAAAAAAGCTAAATAATTTTAACCTTGTACAAGGTTAAGAATGGCTGAAATGGCTGATGAAATTTTCATATTTTTGGGTTTTTTTTCAACTGATTTTCAGTATCACTCTGAAATTTAAATCATAGGGCGAAGCTGTGGAAATAGCACACTGCCGCACACTGTTTCGATTGTAAACACATATTTTCATATACCAAAGTATCATTTTTCCTCTCATAAGATCCTCCAAGACCTTAACTAGACTAATGTAAGGGAGCTAAAATTAATCTAGAAGAATACTTCTAGATTCTTATAAAACTGTTAAAAGCGTTAAATGGTCTAGTAATAGGAGGCCCTAATCTCAACTAAGTCTTGCTATGAGAATGCGTCTCTTCCAATGCGATTCGCTCAAAAGAAAACAAAGTATGAACATATTTGTAAACTTTAAAAAATTGAATACATATTTCTCATTTAGCATTCTCTCAGAGAGAATAAAACTTTTTTTTAAATGTGTGTGAATGTCGAGTCAATTAATTATTTTTATGCGTTATAAGGGCGATAATTTATAATCATTGTTTTTCACATATGTGAACCTAAACTGACATGCGGTTGAAAATATATCTAGATACTAATTTGAACTTTTACGTCGAAAAACAACAACGCGCTTTCAAAATAATGCATATTTTAATTACTTTATTATTTATTAATGATCTCATTAGCCACCTATTGCAATACTTTTGCCATTTGAACTCCAATTACTCTTTATATAGGATGATCTTGTAAGGGTTTTCATAGAAGTATACAAAAACTACAACTCTTATATAAATGTTGTTATGGGATTATAAAAACTACAAAACTATGCTTATATAGAACCAAATTTTCAAAAAAGGATTCTTATAAGACTATAAAATTATATAATGCTATTCCAAGAAGAAAAATTGATTTAGCTATAAAATTTAAGATTTTAAAGAGAGAAATGTGTTCAACACTTAAAATAAAAAACCTATGAGACCTATTTAAGTTTCACAACAAGAAAATAATACTTAAGTATAGCAATGGGATATAAAAGTGTCGTATGGGAGTTTTTTTCAGATTTCGAAAGCTTAGCTCTGGAGACTTTGTTAGTTGGGTAGGTACTATCGCATTTTGATTTCGATAGATTTTTGACAATTGAAAGTTAAAGTAGAATTAACTTTTAAGTTGTCAAATATCTATCGAAATCAAAGTTCGACACTGTGAAAATATTGAGGAAATGCTTTTAAGATAAATTGAGTTCAATTTATTTGCAGGATTATCTAACTTTGGTTTAACTCAGACCTAACTCAGGTACACGGAAGGAATTGAAAACTCACTAATTGCGAAATTTCAGGTTGTAATTTACAAAACTCTTTTTTTTAGTAAATCAAGACGCTTTTATTTAAAAATGATTGAAAAAATTGTAAATTAGCATTCAAATCTTCGTAAAATACAAAATTTTATAATTTAGTATTTATTATCAAAAGTCATAATTCTAGCTTGTTGACTTCAATGCAAATTACAACTTTTGAGTCGCAATCTACTACTTCTGGGGAATAATTTAATTTTACAAATTATTAATCTTGTTTTGCGAAATGTATATGATGATTTTCATTTTCTCAATGCTCAAACCAATAAAATGTAATCACGATATATTAATATTGAGCCCACACGATCGTAATTTATGAAATACCTATTTGCTGATTTAAGATCAAAACTAAACAGTAAATAACAACTTTTTAGTCGCAATCTACTATCTTCAGGGGAATAATTTGAACATTTATGTGGTGATTTGCATGCTCTCGATGCTAAAACCAGACCACGGGATACTATTTTTTTCTGTCTGAGTTTAATCAAATTCTCTTAGAAATATAGAATTCGCAGTGCATTCATGCTGAGTGTTTTATAAGAATCGGTAAGCATTGACCATAATTCGCGTCTTAATAGGGTACGACAGCATCTGACTGATGAGCCCAACTGTCGTACCTGGCCAAAACACAATCTTTGGAGTTAATGTCACTCGAACTTATAAATTGAGGTAAGTATTTTGCAATTTCACTACCTCATCAGACTTTGTAGCTTAGTCGGAAATTATTTTCACTTAATTTGCAGCTTTTCATTTGCAGCAAATCCATAGGTTTAAGTTGTAAACGAAAAATTGTTCTTGAATCTCGACAGGATTGCTTGAAAATGGAAAGTAGATTAATCTTTAAAAGCTGCAAATTGCCAAATAAACAGTTTCAAATTACGACTCAAAAGTTGCAATTTAAAGATAAATAAGTATCAAAACTGTGATCGTCATTTGCAAATTGCCGAATAACCAGTTTCAAATTACAACTCAAAAGTTGCAATTTAAATATAAATAAGTATCAGTTATTGTCATTTGCAAATTGCCGAATAACCTGTTTCAAATTACGACTCAAAAGTTGCAATTTAAAGATAAATAATTATCAAAACCGGCAATATTTTTTTTTCCTCGATCGAATAATTGATACTCAAAAGTGGAGAAATATGATTTTTGAGGGTCAATATCTTCAACTCGCTCATTTTATGAAATTGCAAACAAAAAGTCGTAATTTACTAATTTCGAAGCCAAGGTACAAAACTGGATTCATTTTTCGTGATTTGTAGCTTATTTTTCTTGATCTGATCTAATAATTTTTTCCGTGATACTGAAAAATGTATCCCTATTCCAAAGTGCATATTCTTCAGTAGCTGTAGTTTCGGACTGTAACAATTTTTACCGAGAACATCAGAATTTGGAAGAACTATAAAAACAAGTGCCCTAAAAATTTTCATGATTTCTATAGGAAAAACGCAAGTTTCACAAGGATTTCCCTGACAACAAGGACCACCGATAAATAATAATATACACTTTTAAAAATCGATGGTACACGAGGAATTATAAATTGGGAAGTAAGAGCTGGATTAAGTACTAAAAGAAGAAGGTTTATAATAATAGTGAACCTTAAGATAAATGAATTTCAAGAACCATCAATTTAAACAAAAATGCTTCAATACTTTTTGTTTACTAAAAATGTTTAACATATGTAAAAATACCTAATCCTACACACAAACAACGTGTTTTTAGCTCAAATCAGTTTAAGAATTCATATTATTTGTTTCCAGAAATAAAAAGAACTTAATTTTATATTTCAAACATAACAATTTATTAAGTATAAGCCATTTCACTTTGTAAATTTAAAATACCGGCGACTTTATTTTTCTAGAATTTTGCCTTTGTAGAAAGTTTTGTTAATTGTTTAAATTATTTATTCACTGGTAAGTATGTTTTGAAATCTTCTGTCATCAAAAGGCATATCTATGTTGCTGCTTCCGTTGTTGTTGGAATTGCAGTTGATGATATTGCAGCTTCAGTTGATATTGATGTTGCTGCTGTTGAACTGGCTAGAATTGTTGGTGTTGAAGAAGCTATTGATGGTGAAATAGTTGTACTTCTTCCTGCAATTGGTTTTGGTGGTCCATTACCTTGAGGTCGTGGTCGTTGTCCTCCCCCTTGTGGTGGTGGTCCTCGTGGCTCATCTCCCTGTCCATCCTCTTGTGGTCGTCGTCCTCCCCCATGTCTTGGTGGTCCTGGTCGCTCATCTCCCTGTCCATCCTCATGTGGTCCTCCTCCCCCTTGTGGCTTATCTCCCTGCCTTGGCCGTTTTGGGCCTTGTGAAGCAACAATTACTGCCATTAGTACTACTAGCACCAAAGTTAAATTATATTTCGCTGCCATCTTATTCTTTTTGTGAATAAATTGTTTATGTTGAAAAACATCAAATTTCCATCCTTTTATACTCTGCAAAGCTATGAAATTATGTTTACATTTTATTTTCGAAATAAAATATAAATAGAGATACACAGGTGATTTGCGATATGTTTTATAATTAAAAACATACAAAACAAACGCCACACGCCGCACGCAGCAGATCTTTTTATTTGCAGCACGTTTCGTAGTCATATAACAAAGCTAGATTGCATCAGAAACAAAACAAAGAAATAACAAAAACAGTTCAAATAAGGTTTATTAGAAAGCGCTAAATGTTCCTCAATATTTACACTGTATATAATATGTAAATAGTGAATATAAAAACTAAAAACAGACTGTTTTGTCTTTATAAAACAAAAAAAAAAGCTAAATGATTTTAACCTTGCACAAGGTTAAGAATGCCCGAAATGGCTGATGAAATGTTCATATTTTTTTTATCACTCTGAAATTTAAATCATAGTGCGATGTACGTGCGTTCCACTATATTGACTATAGCTAATGCATTAGTTTATTATTTTACAATAATAAAGTCATAGGTAAGTAGAAATAGTAAAAAGCTATAAGTGTGTGTTTGAAGAGTTCCAGAGGCTCCCAACCTAGTCATTATTTCAGACGATTTTAAATCCTATTATGGGGGTTTTGGACACTCCTTGGTAGTTTGTAAGATTGGAAGGCTATGAAACTCTCAAAAGCATCTATCAAAGCTAAAAGTCTACCTGTGAAGTACCCAGTACTCTCTCTCCTAGCTCTGATTCTGGAGCCATCATCATATCCTTCTGATTTCGCATTTTTAAGTCGAGAAATACAGTTATGATTCTTTTATCTACATCAATGATGTTTTTTCTTATAAGTGTTTCACTGCACATGAATGATCACTTCAAAAGTTTGAATGTTTCTCAACTAGAAAATTATTAAATTCAATGAAGAAGGAATAAGTCTTGCCAATCAATGCTTCTTCGAGTCCAAAAAGTCGCAATTGAGTATAGGAGATCCCTTTCTCTAGGAACTTAAGATGCTGATTACCCCGCACCCGATTGTGCTGTGTGGTGCAAAGGCAGTCAAAGTATACCTACAAAAATCTAAGGTTATATATTGCGGAAGTTGAATCAGAATATACAACAACAAACTCTATGGGCTCTAAATTGAAACCGACCTACCCAAAAAAAAACCCAACTACTAAAGTGTCTGAGTGGTAAGCGAGCAACTGTTTACTACAGCTCCGATTCCATCGTGATTTCTAGAGAGAACACTCTTTTTGAAGTAAAGAAAAATTTCTTCCAAAATGGGGCAAACAGCTATGAAATAGACGGCTCCGGGATCTTAGCACCTCATATATGGGATATTCGCAAAAAAGTATGCCATCTAAAAGGTCACTAATTGGTCATAAAAGGTCAGCTATTTTCAGAAATTGGTCAGGCTTAGAAAACTTGTAATCCAAGCTTGAACTTTTTCAAGGTCATTAGCGATTTTTGGCACCTCATTCATGGGATATTCGCAAAAGAGTATACCATTTGAAAGGCCACTGGATCGTGATAAAAGGTCAGCTAGTTTCAGTAATTGGTCCGGCATAGGTCTTTTTTATAAATTAAAAAAAAAAAATTGCAAGGTCACAGTATAAGACTTTTAGCACCTCATTAGTGGAATTTATAAAAAACAAGTATGCAATTTAAAAGGTCAGTTAAAGGTCATAAAAGGTCAGGTAGTTTCAGTAATTGGTGAGGCATATATTTTTTTTAATAATTTTTTGAATTTTTTTCATATGTCATGTCATAGCGATTTTTAGCACCTCATTTTTGGGATATTCGAAAAAAGTATGTACCATCTGAAAGGTAACTTTATCCTTATAAAAGGCCAGGCAGTTTCAGAAATTGGTCAGATACAGATTTTTTTTTAATAAGCTTTTTAATTTTTTAAGGTCATACAAGGTCACGTGTACCTTTAGCACCTCATTTATGGGATATTCGAAAAAAAAATATGCATCATTTGAAAGGTAACTCAATCCTCATAAAAGGTCAGCTAGTTTCGGAAATTGGTCAGCTATAGATTTTTTTTTATGAGTTAAAAAAAAAAAAAATTCAAGGTCACTAGTATAAGACTTTTAGCACCTCATATGTGGAATTTCGCAAAAAAATGCATACCATCAGAAAGGTTATGTCAGCTATATTCGGAAATTGGTCAGGCAAAGATTTTAATATTTAATATTTAATAATTTAATAATCTAATATTTTTAACAGAGAGTTCGTATACGAAATAACCACCAGGTTTGAAGCAATGATTTAAGTCTCTGTTAGTATATTATACAATTCTTGTTGCGCTCTTGATGACTGACACAAAGTTTCGAACATTAAAGTTTCTTCATATTTTTATTTTAAAATAATAATAATAAAATAAATTAAGGTCTCTCATTCCGTCTTTCTAATCACTGTAGCGTGTTCCAGGTGGAACTTTTGGCGGTCGAAGAAGCTTTATCTTAATGGCTTAAGCAACGTGATATCAAACACGAATATCTGGGTCTTCTCAGACAGCCAAGCTGCGATCAAATCATTGGACTCTGTTTCTATACAAACTCTAAAATTGCCCAAACTGTCGATTATCTCTCGTTGAGATGGTGCAGGAGTTCAACATTCTTCTATGCTGGGTGCCGAGCCACAGAGACATTCCAGGAAACTGCAAAGACACACCAGGCGACTAGGCGTCTACTCAAACGATTTCTGTAGAAGCTGCATAGATGAGGAGGAAACAACTTGTCCTGCTCTGTCACTATGACGATCCGAGTGATCTAGCAAATATTGCCATATGCAATCTTAAACGCTTCATAAGAAGTTCAAAATAGTTTAATGAGTATGATAAAGCTTGCCTAGATCCATGTGGTATAAATCAATTGACATAAATGTGTCAGTTCCTCCGCCTAACCTAACATGTGAGAGAAGAATTGTTTTGGTAATTTCTACAAAAAGTTCCCAAACTTGTGCCAATCTTTTACAGAAATTTCCAATATCTTAATAACGTGTATAAGATTTGTAGGCAACTGTAAGCATGTTCCTTCTACTACATACTCAATACTATTTGTGAGCTTCCTGAATCTTTATATTATCATCCAATTCGAAGGGATCAATCAACCGAATTTAATTTTTGAATAAAATTAAAGCAAAACAAAATTAAAACAACGCAAATAAGTGTTCAGGAAAATATTTTAAAAATAAATCCATTTATTTACAAGAATTGGCATAATAATCATTTAGAATAAAGGAGAATATAATATCGAAGAAACGCAGAAGAATAACTTTTCATCGCTGCCCATAATTATTCACAATAAAATATATATAGACAGATATAATGACTCATTCTTTTATTTGCTCTTGAATCTTTAATTTTAATCCAAAAGACAATAAATGAATATCAAAACATATGCCAGCTTCATATACTGACCATCGCATCGATTCGACTCGACACGACATACAATCACCCCAACAAAAAGTGGGCCAATTGCCAGCAAATAGAAACAAAAAAACAAGACGTTTTAACCGGGAAATAAATGTGTTTGACACTTGAGATCAAGCAGCAAGTACGTCTGTGTTGTTGTTGAATCATCCAATTTTCTCTGGCGTGGCGTTTCTTTTGGCTAATAAACCGCAATGTTTTTTTTTTTTTTTTTTTTAAACCGCTCCATCACATCATATCATTACATCATACCAACAGAAATACTCTGTCATTACCATCAATTGACACATTGATGGTACCTACCTCCATTGAAGGTACCATGGCTCCCTCATGAATCACAAGTTTCAATCCGATAGTGGAAGTATCCATAGTGTGTTCGTTCATGTATGTATATTCAATTGACTCGACACGACCGGCATCCGCCTTCGCGTCTTCGCTTTTCATGGATCAAAAAAGCAAAATTACATGTGTAATTATTATACACAGAGTTTTGTGCGGCAGTATTTTTAAATTTAAAACGAAACGCCAAAGTCATCTAGACCAACAAAGTGTCAATAAAATGACAGCAACGATGACTCCAACAATTGACACTGACTCACAGAGACTCAAACAACACTCGGTAGATGCGAGAAGTGCGAGATTTAGTGAAATCAGTGGCGCCACCAATGTGTCGTGCAACATATGTATGCAAAAGAAACAAGATACCTATATTAAACTACGAGATTCTAGCACTAGCACTATAGAACTATTTATGCATCTCTGAGATATTTTTTTTTTGTTTTTGTTTATTTTCTGTTCTAGTTGAATCGCAAAGTAAAGGGAGCGAAGATAAAATATTTTCCCTGTTCAGAAGTGGAACCGCATTAATTCAAGGTTCTCTCAGTCCCGCTGCAGTGTTGTTTCCATTCTATCCGCATGCTGCTTGCAGCTTGCTACAGGTTGGCTGTTTGGCTAGTTGTTGTTTCAATGTACAAGTGCAATGCTCGTACACAGGAGTCGCCATCGCCAAGAGGCATTGACATAGGTTCAGTGTAAACAAAGCCTGACACTGAAAGATAAGAGCGAGAGCAAGCGAAATAGTGTGAGGGTGACGGGAAAGGTATATATAAGTGAAGTGCAACGCAATGCAAGCTGTATTGAATGACATTTCGTTCATTTTGAAATCGGTTATAGGTATATGTCGCCGCTGCCGCCAGTTGCTATACATATACGGTGGACACTTAAAACAGGTAGTGAAAACATTCGTTTGAAATAGATTTCAAGGAGTTCAAAATTGGAAGTGTAAGGTTAAGGTGTAAAGTGATATTATTTATCTCTAACCAGTTGGACAAAGGAAAATACAATTTTTGATATAGAAGATTCTAGAGATTACCGGGCTTTGCAACCGGGATTGGCAACGGTTTCAGTTGATGAATTTTGAATGAAACAAATTTTAACACTGACTTTTATTATTAAACTAAATTTAAAGAAAATATTGGGTGACATGAATAAAACGAAGCACGTGCTCAGAGCAAGTTCTCAATACAAAATTCTGAGCATGTGCTATGAAAATGCTTGTATTCAATAACTTTAAGAGGCCCATAGACACCACACTTGTGTGCACACCGGTGTCGGTGTGCGGAAATGTGTGCTGTGTGTGGGCTGGTGCGCACACTGATTTTCGGTGTCAGACACGGTGCGAGTAAAATCAAAAGTTTTTGATTTTTGGTGGCGGAAGGCCACACCAGTGTGTGCACACCGGTGTGCACACAAGTCTGGTGTCTATGGGCCTCTTTATTCATACCAAGTTGAAAAGTGAAGTTTTGAGCATGTGCTCCAAAGTACGTGCTCAGAGAAAGTACTCAATACAAAAATCTAAGCATGTGCTATGAAAATGCTTGTATTCAATAATTTCATTCATACCAAGTTGAAAACCTGCTTCGAAAAGTAGAATTTTGAGCATGTTCTTGAGAGCACATGCTCAGAGCAAGTACTCAATACGAAAATCTGAGCATTGCTATGAAAATGCTTCTATTCCAAGATTTGATTCATATCAAATGAAGAAAATGCTTCGAAAAGCGGAGTTTTGAGGTGTCCGAAGCACGTAGCCACGTGGGAAGCGCTCAATACAAAAATCATAGCCTGTGCTACGAAAATATTGTATTTAATGGTTTTCATACCAAATAAATAACTGCTTGGAAAAGTGAAGTTTTGAGCATCTGCTCCGAGTAAGCACTCAAGACATGTAAAAATGTTTTGAGCACGTGCTCAGAGTAAGTAATCAATTCATGTAAACATGTGCTATAAAAATGCTAGTACATATTCAAAGATTATATTGATACGAAGTGGAGAACCTGCTCCGAAAAGTGGAGTTTTGAGCAGGTTCTCAGGATTTATTCATACCATCCCATTGAGTCAAAATAGCTTTAAGCGGTTTTTAATGTCTATAAAAAAAATTAATTTCCTTAAAATTTAACTACGTGGTAATCATTATTTGACAACTAGCCACCTTGTACGATTTTTACAGCGGATGTGAATGAGTTTAAGGGTCTCTGAGGGAAAAGCCAACGAAGTCGATGCAACTTTTGGACAGAAGGTCACTAAAGACATCTATATCTTTATGAATTAAGAACTACCTTGACAATGATTTAAACCAGGTTTCGTAAAAAATCCCTCATGAAGCATAAAAACGGATCTTCATAATTTTTTATCGATCTTCTTAAGAACCATACAAAATATAGTTCGCGAACGATAAAATTTTCGATCTATAAAAATTTATAGTATCTCTCGTTCGTCAGGGATCGGAAAATAAAATTCTGGTAGAATATGGTTCACTCGCGATTGGATCCAAAAAGATCCAACAAATCATTTTTCATCAAGTATCCATTCAGTTAAGTAAAGTGAAAAATTAAAAAAAAAAATTAAAAAGTGAAGAATTTTGAGAAAATTAAAAAAAAATTCAAAAATTTTAAGAAAATTCAAAAAATTTGCAAAAAAGTCAACAATTTTGAGAAAATTAAAAAAAATTGAATAAAGTGAAAAATTTTGAGAAAAATCAAAAAATGAAAAGAGAGAAAAAATTTTGAGAAAATTTAAACATTTTGAAAAAAGTCAAAAAATTATAAACAACAGAAATTTGGAAAATTTTTAGAAAATTCAAACATTTTGAAAGAAATTAAAAATTTTAAAAAAGTCAAACATATTGAAAAAAGTCAACAATTTTGAAAAATATGGAAAAAGTGAAAAATTTTGAGAAAATTAAAAAAAGTAAAAAATAAAAACCATATGTAATGATATTTATGTAAAATGAAATTTTTTTTCTTCTTAACGGTCCTTGAAGGAATCTTCAATAGTGATAAATTCGGGAACAAACCATATTCGATCGAATTTTATTTTTAAGGAACCAAAAAATAAGATACGCGATTGAATCAAAAATAAATTTCCCTCTTGAATTTTTCACTAGAAACGAATTATATTTTATCGCTCTTCGAACCTTGATACTCATGAAATGAATTTAAACAAAGACAATTCTTGAAGTCAATTGTTGATTTTTTGGACTAAGAATGCAATTGAGTAGCAAAGCCTATAGCTCGAACTCCTTTTAAAACCTTTGAAGATACTATATAAATTCCCATCCTGATGCTGTAATGGTTCTTTTACAAAGGTGAAGGGGGAAGTTAAGATTTATTTAAAAGTAAAATTCTCAGGATTATTATGGGCCTTTTTTCTTTTTTAGTTCAGAACTAAAAAAGAAAAACGCCCTATGTGTCCCCTCAGATATTACAGCAATAATAGCCCTTGGAGTAATGGTTAGTAAGTAGAATCACAGTTACGCCGTAGGCCTAAGCTCTATTCCCAGGCTATGCCACCTTAAAAAATATTTTTTAAGAGTCAGTGCCCCTCACCTTACCACCTTGGATTTGGCGGAAATTTTCCTGCCAATAACACCAACACAAGAATTATTGAGAGTTGTTAGTTACTCGAATTGTCCCGCTAGCAAGTTTATTTAATTTTTGCATATAATAACAACAAAATATACGCAGTGCGATACCGACCTAGCTAAAAAACCAACTGACAGAAAATAATGGTGTAATCGATACATCCAGATTAAAACTTAAATCCAGATGTAAAGTATACAAATTCAATGTAAATACATCCGGATTTAAGATTCATTCTGGATGTATCGAGTGAATAATATGGGTGTAGGTGTTGCTTATAGCTCTCTCAAAGTTAAAAGGTAAAAGATGTAATTTAACATTTCATAGTGTTCAACCAGTTAAGGTCTAATCTATAGGCTTAGATGGCTGGGTCTTGTAGAACGGACATGAACATGAAGCTCCAGCCAATGAAAACTTAAAGTCTAAATCGGAAGGACAGCCTCGCGGGGAATCAGAGGAAGATAGTGACTCAGGTAGTGCTTGCAAGTGGAAGTAGGAAGCTTGAGAATGGGCTGTCTGAAAAAGGTTGTAAGTTGAGGATCAGGTCTAAAACAGTATCTAGTGCCATCTAAATAAAGAAGGTGTACTAGGATTTATAACTTATACGCTTTTTGATATTTAATTTGACTGTGTAGATAGGAAGATTTAAAGAATTGCTAAATACTTAAATTAAAAATCATTTTTATGAATAAAACAGGTCTAAAATCATAAGGGCCAGAAGTTTCAAATGTTTACTTAATTTAAAATAATTTTATCAAGGAATTCACTTACCAGTATATTTCTTGAAGTTTTTTTTTTAAATCACAGATCTTCCTAGAAAAAAATAAAATGATAAGGAAAATAATTTAAATAGTCAGATTTTTGAATAAAAAGAATAAGATTTTTAACTGAATTGTGAAGGATAAGGTACTTTCAAAGCGTTCGTAATTGTAGGAAATAATTGTTGAAATAAATAATCTTGAATTAGGCGTGTTTTTTGAAAGCCCGTGGGCACAATCTCAGAAATAGGGAACAAAATATTAATAATTTTTTTTCCATTTTTTTAACAAGAATACATCGAAAAACCTTCCGAGGCGGAAAATGAATTTAAATTTATCGCCTAAAAGTATGCTAAGAAGCAAACATACTCTTATTTTTGCATATCCAAAAATTAACCAATATATGTATGTTTTTGAAACCTGTTTTGGTTGCTTCACTTACAAAAAAAATTGTAATCTGGAAATTTCTAAAAAATATTTCTTGGATTCTATAGAACTTAAAAGTTATTTTAAGATAGGGGCAATGACCCCCCTAGAAGGGCCTGAACCGTATTGCGGAATAGGAGAAAATGTGATCAAAAGCAAAATCAAAAAAGAGGAGGAGGCCAAAAGATCCAAATATTGGAAAGAACTCCCCAAGTTGAGGCAGGCAAAACTATTGCTTGGAAACTATGACCAGGACCGTTTCAAGAATTGCATCAATTTAAGCTGAAACAACCTAAGACTAGTTACTGGTCTACACGCTGGCCACTGCAAACTAAGAAGGCACCTTAATCTTCTAGGCCTGGAAAACAACCCCCTTTGCAGGCTCGCAATACTCAAGAAGAGACGCCGAACCACGTACTAGGACGATGCGATGCACTTATGTATCAAAGTTATTCTGACCTGGGAAAATACTAAGTCGAAGAGAACGAACTACCCTCTCTTAAGATACTCCGATTTCTCAAAGGAATAAATTTGGAGGAGGAGCTTTAAGAGGAGCAACATCTTCCAGCTCTAGATGGGAACACAATAGATCTTCAGGTCGCAGTGCATTATACCCCAATATACTATTCATTCATTCATATTTTAAGATCTAATTCTTTTCATTTGAGAGTCATGTAAATCGGCCATCATATAAAGAATCCAACAAATCGTGCTTAGCTTTTTCATGGCTAACTATGTATGTAGTATTTAGTATTATAGTTATCTAATCTAGTACTTCTTGACCTCTGAGAATTTTTAATTTGATCTTATCATCTGTTCCACCACCAAATCCCCGTTCGCATCCAATTCAGCTCTTATTCTTATTTTTACTACCTACGTCAAAGAAGAAGATATGTTAATTTCTGCTACAATTATCAGCTACTTTAAGCTTTTTTAGCACGAATTTAAGAAGGTAATACAATTTATAAGTTTATTTATAAAGCTGATTTACTGATTGCTTTAAGATATCAAGGTATTTTCTTAAAAAGAAACAAAAAAAACCACGAGAAAGAAACCAAAGAAAGAACCAACAATCAAACCAAAAGAAACAATATCCCCTAAAGCTATTTATACAGAACAACTTTAAAACTCCGTTACATCAAAATGTCATTCCACTCATATCTTACTTAAGTAACACCATTCTACCCAGTAACAGTTTAAAAATCTTCCAAAACCAGTTTCCGGCAAAACAACGTTAATCCATCTTTAAAAAAAAAATTTACCCCCAAAAATAATTCTTACAATAACTGTCAACAAATCTTTAACTGACCCTCATCTTACAGTTTCCAAAAATCTAAATTTGTCTTTTTTTTATTATCACACCATTGTTACACAAAATTAAAGCCTAAATATGCAAAAGTTTTTTTTTTATTATTTTATTTTTATATTTAATTGTTGAATGTTGACCTATTTTTAGAACACAAATATCTAACAGAAAATAGAAGAGAGTAACAAAAAAGAATTCATCTAAAAAGATACTATACCTACATCTTCTTTAACCATTCTTATATTGTCTTTGACTTACTATAGTAGTTATACAACTTCAATTCAAGTTTTAAAGAACAAAAGTTAAACTTCTTGCAAGCCATTTAACAACAACAGCAATAAATACAAAAAAAAAACACAAAGATACTTCTTCAGTCATATCAAACAAAAACAATCCAACAGAATCAAACAACTACCACGCACCACCAAGTCATGTATGAAAGATACTTTATATCCAACATGTTTGACGTTTAATCAATTCAGCAATTCAGCCATAGAGAATTTCATTTTTAACCCGAATAACTGTGAAGGGGAAATTGTATGAGTTGTAAGCTGACGTCATTTCTATCTGCAAGTCAACAACGACGACGGTAGATACTTTTCACAGCTGATGAGATTGTTTTAGTCTGAAAATAACTCGACGTGGTAACGGTTCGGTAACGACGGAGTGGATATATATTTTATGATTCAACGTTTGTTCCTTTATGTTCAAAATTCATCAAAGAAATTTAAAAAAAAAAATATTAAAGGAAAAATCGTTTGCAAGTAAAAAAAAAAATAAAAAAAAACACAGATAAAATTTGTATTTTGGAATTTATTTTAATTCTTCCTCTAATTGCTTGTGTCCCTACATAAAATCCATCCATTCAATTCATTCTTGGATTTGGATCTAAAACAACAACAAAAATCAAACAGGATGTATAAGTCGCCGAAAATACATTCAAGAAACGGCATTTGAATATTAAATTAGTTACTTTGTTGTGAGACTAATCGAATTTGGGTATAAAATTATCGAGACTTTTTCGTCGAAATAAAGTCATATATAGTTCTTCTTCTTCTATCTGTTTAGAAAAAAAAAGAGGATTAAGGGGAGCAAATTTGGGCTCCCATTTATGTTGTGCTAGTGGATTACCAGTGTTGTGTTCAATAGTGCAAAGTGTGATATCCGGATTATTTCAATTGCAAGAAGTCCTTTTTCGAAAACATCAAAGGATTAGAGAAATTTATAGAGAGAAAAAATTAATAAATCGTCAATTTGATTTGTTTATTTTTTTTTTTCGTTTTTTTTTTTGGATTAAAGTGTTGAAAGAACAGCACAATCATTATAAGCACATCGAGTAGTAGTTTTGCTAGTGGTAGCCGTACCAGTAGCACCAGCAGAAGCAGGAGTAGCAGCATTAAAATGTTGGTTACTCCAACAGAGCCCAATAGTGGCCAAACGCCACCGCATCAGCCATCGACACCAAATCGCACACCATCGATACTCGATAGTCCAACTTTGGCACGCGTCGAACGTGCCCGATTAAGATTGGAGGCGAGTAATCAACAAAGCAATGGCAAGCGAGAGGATAGTTTAGAGCGAAGCATTTTAGATCCAAAGGTGAGTTTTTTTTTGAAAAAGATTAAATTTAGCTTTTAGCTTTTCAATGTGTTATGAATATATTAAAATTTTATTTTTTAAACCCCATTTCCCCCTTCAAGTTGATGTATATCTATATTCGCTTGTCTATGACTTATCTTATCAAATGACGAATATTCAAGTAGAAAAGTACCTCAGTACCTTTCTGATGAATAATGATGATAAATATAATCCATTTTTAGTGCAAATAAACACATTTTATTCGGGGAAAAAAATGTTGTTCATTATTTTTATTGATATAATTTTTAGTATACGTCAGTAAATCAGCAAGTGTTTGCAAAATTATTTTAGAATGGATAAAAAAAAAAAAAAAACAACATCATTAGAGAATGTTCGATTGAATTTAAATTTAGTTTGTTGCTGTTATTTGCTCTTATATACAAGTTTTGTATGTGATGGAAATATTGAAAGGAGGCTATGAAAAAGTGGTTAGAGCTCTAGTAGGTAAACATGTGGGAAAATATAAGCATGAGCTATTAATTTTGTCGTCTCAAAAATTGTAGGGAAAGAAGTTTACTTATAGCAATTGTGATTGTATAATCTTTTTGGTGTAGATAAATTTTTCATTATTTTTTTAAATTAATGATTCTAGGGTAAGATTGGTTCTTGTCTATCGATTTCTAAGGCTAATGCAGTAGCTTTTGATTTTGTTTCTGCTGGAATATTTTCTTAGTGAAAAAAAAACTACAAATTTCAGCAAAGGTAGAAAAAATAAAGTCTGAATGTTTTTGGTTCCCTTTCCGGTGCTCATATGGCAGTCTGATATTTTCAACTGCTGTAAAAACAACTGTTTTATTATAGAAGATCTGCAGACTGCAGAGACCGAAAATTTATAAATGAATAGGTCGAACTTATTGTGAAGAAAAGATTGGCCTATGTGAATTCTTCAAATACTTGGTTAAGTTATGAGATCCTTTTCAGTTTCGTTACGGAAGTGACATAATGAGAGAATTGGTCATATTCGCAGAAAACATTTTATCTTATTATATTCATGAAGACTGGATATTTCAGATTCTTTTTCTTAATATTTATCTGGAATATGTTGATCTTATTTAAAATATCAAGATCAGCATTGATTTTTAATACTAGCAGCTTAAAAATGACGCGCGTGACGTGTTTAAATTGTTACGTTTGTGACAAGTTTATTTTACGAGTATGAAAAAGGTAAGATTTTTTCATGCAAGGACATGCAACGAAGGTAATTTCTAAGTTAAATAATCATTTTTCATATGAGAATTCAAAAATATGAAGCTCCCATTGAAAAATTAATCTTTTCTCATTTAAAAAGTGAAATAGTGTTATATCATTTAACTGTGATTTTTTTTATCAATTTTATTGACAAATTTACCGAAATTCAGATTATTTGAGATTATTAAGATTTATTTCCCTAGACGTTCGCAATAATTTTCATATTTAGAAATAATGAAACTAAAAATGAGATAAAAATACATAGAAAATTCTAACTTGATGTTACGTGTGACACCAACTTTTGAGTGTAATTTCATTTCACTGTCATTTTTTTCAATTTTTTTGGCGAATATACCAAAGTGCAGATTTTTTGAAATTTTTCAGATTTATATCCCTGGATGTTTGCAATAAATTTCATATTAAGAAACAATGAAACTCAAAATGAGATAAAAATACAAAAAAAAATTTTAATTTTGAAATTCTAACGTGATGTTACGGGTGTGACACTTAACTTTTTAAACTTTAAGTTCGGGATCAGTATATTTTCCGAATTCAATGAAAAATTCTTCTTCTCTTCCCAAATTATCAGTTTAATCAAAAATTGGTTTTTGTAGTAGCAACACAATGCATAAATTTGTGTGACTGTAAAGAATGTGACACTTACCTCCCACTTCAGGAATCAAATGGACATAAGCTCAGTTAAACTTTTGAACAGTGTCGCGAGTTTTTGAATTAAAAAAACATTATGTCATAAGCTTGTAGATGACTTATATAATAACAAAATTTAACTCATGGCGCTCTGAGTTAGTTAAAATAATAGAAAAAAAAAGTTACAATAGCTAATCTATGTAGCTATCTTAAGCTTACAGAGCTATATCTCTTTGTTTTTTTATCCTACCTTAGCGTTTTAATTAAATTGAATGCTTCAAGTATAGCAGCGTGTCATTCAGAAATGTTGATACAAAATCATCTTCTTGTTGGGGTATGTTAGTGTAAAATCAAAACAGAACTGGACCAAGAACATTCCCTTATGGAACTCCATAAGGGAATGTTTTATTTTATTTAAAACCGACACCACAATCAATTTAAAAAAAGGCTTAGTTATCTTCTAATTTACAAATCAACTAGAACTTTGTTAAAAAATTATTTAACTGCTTATTCATGTTTAGTAGCAATTAACTTAACGAAAATCTAATATTTCCAACAATAACGCTCTTATCTGCCCATATATACAATTTCTCATGAAGTGTGAACATTTGTATATGTGCCACTCGGGTTTGTTTTCTTTTTAAATTCAATCGTTGCAAAAATATCTTAGGTATTTTTAACTTAATTAATATGTACTTGTTAATTTAACTTGGCTGAATAAGTTTATTGACAAGAATTAAAATGAATTTTGTTTTATTAATAAGATTTCGCACATAAATCTCTGATTAAATATAATTCATGTTTCATTTCAGTTTTTTGATATTGGGATTATGACATTCCTTGTTTAAATCATAAAAGTCTATTTTCAAGCTTTGATTTTAGAGTGTGATATAGGTAACTAAATAAATCCTTCGTAAGTTAAACACAACTCTATTTTTTTGTTTTGTCTAAGGTTTTCTCAATTTTATTGGTTAATTTGTAAAACAAATAAATTGTTGAGTCCAAAAACTAACCTGATGGTTAAGAATAAGTTATTTTGGAACCTATGTATGCCTTATCGCTGGAATCGTAAGGTTTTCGAATTTTTCTTAGTACCTATTCCTTAATTACCTTACAATTTCTTAAGAATTCATCAATTTATTTAATCGTAACGAGAAAGATTTTTTTAATTTTGTTTTATCAGAATAATTTCTGAGAACCTGTAGTTGATTCGAAGAACCTAAATTTCCCAAAAAAAAAAAATAATACATACTTCCACACATTTTTGGACTCTTTAGCTAAAAGATTCTAAAATCTACTTTTGAGCTTTCTGCAGCTTCCATAAGCTACATATTGTATGTGTTTTTTTTTTTTTTTTTTAAACAATTTATTTTTGCCTTAAAATAATAATCCATTTCAATTTGCAAAACTCTACACTTTATAAACAGCTACTTATGTGAAATTCCTTCTTCTAACAAAAATCTTTTTTTCAAACCATAGGTATCTACGCAAAGTAAGCATTATGACCTTTTTAAGAATAAACAAGCATTAATTTAGAAAAACCAACCCTTTTTTTCGGTTGGTGTGAAACCACACAAAAACATAATCAAAAAGAATATAAGTTAGATGGAGAAAAATGAAAATTTATTTTATTGTTGCTTCGTGTTCCTAATGGAAGTCATCATCACCATTTTTACGCTATACCCTTCCTCAAAAAAAAATCTAAAATCCTTTTAACGATGTCATGTGTGTATACCAGAAGTAGATACACTCCTACTCATATATACCCACGCCACGTGTGTGTAGGAATTTCCATATGTCCAATATAAATGAGAACAAAAACGACCAAGAACTATATAATGTGTGTATAGTATGGTTAGATATACCCTTCCTACCTGTACCTTTTGATTCCAGTCATGTTGACCTTTTTTTTTTTTTATTCTCATGGCCTTTTTCATGCAAAACAAACTCATAACAGCATCAGGAGATTTACTCTTGCATTGCAAAAATATAGGTCAAATTATGAATATACTTTAAAGATTTAAAGTGGAGACTTAATAAATTTAAAAAAATATCTGCATAACATGGAATTTTTGTGAGCAAAGCTTTTAATAAAGTTAAGGTGATTTTTATAAGACTATTTTGAAATACCTTCTAAAAGTTTAAGCTATTTTTTTTTAGATTAAAATATCTACTTTAAAATATGAAATAAATACAAATCTTCTTCTTTAATTTATTTACAATTTAAAAACTCGCGTAGTAATTCTACAATCTACTTTAAACATTAATAATCCCTATTAATAAACTCAAATTAAACATTGAATTATTTTTAATCAGTGTATTAAGTGTGAAATCTTATTAATAAAACAATAAAAGGCATAACTTATTAATAAAACAATAAAAGGCATAACTCATGTTAATAAGCATATAATTCATTCAAGCAGGTGGATTAACGAGTACTTAAGTTTGCTAACGATCAAATAAAAAAACGCTAGTAACAAGCTCAAATGAAAATGTCTGTCTGCAAATGTTCATGCCTTGTGAGAAAGTTTATGTGTGGACTCTTTGGCGACAGCAGAGTTCTTGTTTAATGTAGTAGATTTTCGTCAAGATTTGCTAATTAACGTGAATTAGCAGTTAATTGTTTATTAATAAGATATTTAAATTTTTGAATTATTTTTTGATAAACTTTTTAAATGATTTGATGTGAGTTAGAAGAAAATTAAGCATTTTTGTATTTAAAGCAGTGTAATAGTCTTATTTATTTTATTTATTTAAAAATCTATATATAAGTCTAACTTTAGACAGCTGTCCAAACTGCAAAATCTTGGGTGGAATCGTGTTAGGTGCTTTGCGATAAGTGAGAGTCACAATCAACCAATTCAGTCTGTGTAAGATGATATCACATTTGATACCTAAAGAGCTATCACATCAAAAATATGATTGTCATTTTCCAATAAATTTGACGTTTCTGCCTGAGTACGACTAGAGTTACCAGCAGCCTACAAAAATTATATAAATTTTTCAGAGTTGCTTTTTGTTTTACCGTTCATACAGACAAAAATGAACATTCTTGTGACCAAAAAAGTTTACTACATTCTGGAATATGAAGAAAATATAAGAATTATATCGCAAAGACGTCATTTTCGTTCTATATTTTCGATAGCTCATTAAAAACATTTGAAACATTCACTATGGCAACCATGTTTTTGACAAATGACATCGCAAAGTATTCAATTGTATTGAATTGAGTTGAATCACCTTACCCATACGGAAAACTAAATGACAATCACATGTGACTATGGTTGATGTGACAATTATATATCATCTTAGCCGATTCCACCCCTTATTTGCAATATTCTTTCTAGAGAATCACTTATAAAGTCTCAAGTTTGAAGAAATTCATTGCATCCTATGGTTGCTATTAAATTACGAAATAAAACAAAAATTAAATATTCATAATCTATTTGCGTCATCATTATGCATACAGAATTTCGGGATCCATTTCTTTCGCTTTCTCTATAATCGTAATTTGCGTATTGATTTTTTTCTCGGGCCTATTAGAATTGTGTAACTTTACTTATACATACATATTTATGCTCTACTTTTTCCTCAGCCTATAAACTGGTCACATAAGAAGCTATTATGTTAAACTTAAATGTTTAAGTTCCATTTCAATAAATGGGTTTTAATGACCAATATATGTAGAATATAGTATGACTTCGCAAGCAATAGGTCATATAGGTGAGAATTATTTGATCATTGATGAAATATCTCATCGAAAAATTAATCTAACATTTACAATCATATAGTTTTGTTGGAGAAATTATAAGATTATTGCATTATTTAACAAAGTTTTGCATTAAACTCTCTAATCCAGATTTGTTAAAGATACACTAATTACTTTTGGGACCGCATCTTTCTACGAACATTTACATAAATTGGATGATTTCACAAAAATTAAAAACGCATCGCTAGGCTTTTTTCCCCTTGATCTCAGAAAATGAGAGAATATATAGGTGTTATCATCAACAGATAAATGTTTTTTATTCCCAATTCAAGTTAATATTTATGTACTTTAAAAGCTTTTAACTTTTTTTGACCTTGCTTTCTTAAGTGAAATTTTTTAAATTAGGGCTGATCTTTGAGAGTAGAAAAAAAAAAAAAAACAATACAGTACAACACCCAAATTTATAAGTGAAAAAGACGATATCAGTTATTTATTTTCGAATGAGGAAAGTTTCCGGATTTTTTTAAGTCATTTTTTATTCAAACGACCTTCGTCTATTAAAAGTTAGATATATTTTTTTTGTATACTCAACTAATTTGCATTAGTTATTTATTTATTTAAAAAAAATTTATTGTAAGACTTTGACTTTTTCAAAAGACATTGCATAGAAATTGTCTTTTATTATTTTTGTTAAAATATTGTCTATACCTACAAGCTTGGATTTTTTGCTATCTAAATGGATTTTGTTAGTTAAGATGAGTTTTCTTGAATTGATGAAGTTTTTTTTTTTTAATATTGGAGCAAGGTGTCACATGTATGCTTAGATAAATAGAATATCCATATCAGTTAGAAAAAGTCATGATTAATTGTCAAATGACAGAAAACAAAAAAAACAAGGAAAATATGATCTCGGAGAACTTAGCAATCCAGTAACATGAACAGGGTTCCTCAGCAAAATTTCTCAGTTTTGCTGTCAAAATTCTGAGGAAAAACAACTTGGATTAGATTACTCAATTTTTCAGTGAGAAAAATCTCTAAGATTTCATTTTTCTGAACGCGCCAAATATAAAGAAGGGTTTTGCTTATTTCTTTCTTTTTTCGTCGATTGTCAGTTTTATGATTTACTTGGATACAAATTGGACTTTGTTTAATAATACCTCTTTTTTTTTAAATAAAGGGTATTTTTTTTAGATGTGTGGTTTTCAAGAAGAAATAAAACGCATATAGTTTAATGTTAAGGCCAAGAATTTAGCTTTATTATAAAGATAAGTGTTTGCCATTATGTTTGAAATATGATTTCGGGCAAGTGGCCGCGGCGCGGCGGCTGGATCGAATACATTCCAGCCGAGAGGCCCAATTTTCGACCACTTTTTGCAGCAATTGGGATCGTATATCAGCAGTAACGCCCCGAATATTCTCTTGCAAGGCATCAATCGTCTAGGGGTTAATCTGCGTAGACAAGCGACTTCACATAGCCCCACAAAAAAAAGTCCAAGGTGTTAAATCGCACGATCTAGGAGGCCACGCCACAGGCCCACGACGCGAGATAATGCGCTCTCCAAAAGTTTCCTTTAATAAATTAATTGTTTCGTTAGCTGAATGACATGTAGGGCTGTTTTGTTGGAACCAAAGGTCGTCCACATCAACATCCTCCCAATTCAGGCACGAAAAAGTCATTAATCATAGCTCTGTAGCGTTCCCCATTGACTGTAACATTATGGCCGGCTTCATTTTTGAAGAAATATGGACCAATGATTCCCTCTGCCCATAGAGCACACCAAACAGTGACTTTTTGAGGATGTAACGGCATCTCAACAATGGCTTGTGGATTATAATCACTCCAAATACGACAATTTTGCTTATTAACGTACCCATTCAAGCAAAAGTGAGCTTCATCGCTGAACAAAATTTTCTTGTGAAAATCGGGATCGGTGGCCATCTCGAACCATTATTTTGATAATAAATTTGCACGATTTGCAAACGTTGTTCAGAAGTAAGTCTATTCATTATGAAATGGCAAACCAAACTGAGCATAAATCAAGTGACAGCTGTCAAAAAGACCAACTCCGAAAAAAGTATTGCCAGATTGAAAACCACATGTCTAAAAAAAAACAACCATTAAAAAGTGTATTTGGCAGAATTGTGGTTTTGTAAATAATGCAAGCTTTAAAGAACTTTTTTTAGGTAGAATTAAATTTGGTATATAAAAGTTTGTTGGAAAACACAGTCAAATTGATGACAATATATTTATTGACTGCAGAACTTTTTGACTATTTTCAGGATTTTATAGCCATACAAAAATCAATTTTGACAATCAATCTTTTATTTACTTAAAATTCATCTTAAAATTTTATACATTTTAGGCTGTCTGTTAGCCATTTGACTGCAGGATTTTAACTGTAAGTCAATTAATTTAAATTAATTAACCATAAATAGTCCCAATTTTTACTGATAATTAAAATAATGCAATGTAATAGTACACAAAACTAAAAAAAGTTAATTGACTCACAATTGTTAAAAACTGCAGCCAAATATGGCATACTTATTGCCTGAAATATAACTGAGACTTAAAGATGACTTTAAAATTAATAACTTAAATTAAAAAGGCTGACAATAGTTAAAACATTTTACTGCGTGTCAATTAAGTACTTTAGTTATTTTGTAAGTCAGAATATTTAAAATGAAAGTTTACTGTATTTTTTAAGTTAAAATCATTTAGTAAGTCAAAAGAATTTGTAAAAGAAAGAAGTATTTTAAGTTAATTGACTGCAGCAGTCAACAACTGAATGCAGTTTTTACATCTCGTCGGCAAAACCATCCCATTTAAAATCCTGCCGCATTATTTCTGTCCAATATTGTTCAAATACTGCTGATGCGATTTGATTCCACACAGAAGAAATCAAATACATAATGACATTTCTGAGGTTTTCATTGACTTGAAAAATTTTGCAATGTATGTCGGTTTGTTTGGAAGAAATTATGAATTCAAGTATAGACTTTTTGTTAAGTATTTCGGTTCATTATTTAAATTAGTCCCGTTAGAGATAATAACACGATTCATACTTAAATGCTGGTCCTTAGAATGGTATGATAAATTATTCAGTATAACAACAGTGCTTTCCAAGGAATGTAATGGTCTGTAAGAGTTGGGATCGAAACTGATGATATGGGTCAAAATTATGTTTTCAAAATTCATCATGTCAAAATTCTGCATGAACAAAATATTGAAATTTTGACTAAACAGAAAAATCAAAATTTGTTTTTCAAAATTTGTCATGCTAAAATTCTAGTTGTAATCTATATGTATAGGTATGGGTCAAACATCTGTTTTAAAAATTCACCCTGTCAACATTTTGGTTATATAAAATTCTGCATGACCAACATTTTTTAATTTTGCCATATAGAATTTAGAAACTCTGTAGGTTTTTGTTAAAATTCTGTATTTAAAATTTATCATGTCAATATTCTGCATTACTCAAACTCTGTTATTTTGACAAAAAAACAAAAATTCTATTTTCGAATTCATCATGTCAAAATTCTGGTTGTACATACATATCTACATATGTAATTCTTCATGACTAAAATTCTGTAATTTTGACCAAACAGAATTTTGGAGCTCTGTAGGTGGGTCAAAATTCTGTATTTTAAATTCATTATGTCAATATTGTGATTGTACAAAATTTTCTGCATGACCAAAATTCTGTACATTTCATCAAACAGAATTTTGAAAATGGGTACATAGATAATGGAACAAAATTATTTGTTTGCAAAATTAATCATGTCAAAATTTATGATGTAAAAATTCCGTTTGTACAAAATTGTGTGTGAACAAAATTCTGTAATTTTGACCAAACAAAATTTGGAACTCTTTAGGTAATGGGCCAAAATTGCAAAACTCATCATTTTAAAATTCTGGTTGTACAAAATGCGTTTGATCACAATTCTATAATTTTGACCAAACAAAATTTTGAAACTTTGTAGATAATGAGCCAAAATTCTTTATCTTCAAAATTTATAATGTCGAAATTCTGGTTGTACAAAATTCTGCATGACCCAAATTCTATAATTTTGACCAAATAAGAAATAAAAATTCTATATTAAAAATGCGTCATGTCAAAATTTTGGTTGTACAAAATTCTGCATAACCAAAATTATGTAGGCATGCTTAAAGTTATGGTTTAAAAATTCTATTTTGCAAAATACTGTTTTTATATAAATGTTAAATATGTTGTTGAAGAAATGTGAAATACAGAATTTTAGACATGCAGAATTTTGAGCATACAGAATTAAAACAAAAAAAAAATAGAATTCTGAGCAAAACATAATTTGAAAATCGACCCACTCATTTCAATTTTTTTAATTTTGTGAAAGAAAGAAACGATGAATAGAAACGAACTTATAATAAAAGGAATCAAATCTCGTTCTTGTTCTTGGGCTTTCATTACTTTGAAATCGAATTTGAAATGTTTAAAAGTCAAATTGACATGTTTTCAAAATGGGACTATTTCCTTTGTCCATAATTCTTCCAAAATGTCGAAATTTCTGATGACAAATAACAAATACTCGAATAAAGTGTTTCGATTTTCCGAGTGTTTTCGAATAAATTGTGTTTTTAAGAGCAACTAAGCAACTACCCCCTCTAAATGGGCCTGAAAAGTTGAAAACAACTGATAACACTTTTACTTTTTGAGTGATTTTCAAATATTTATTCTGTTTCTTTTGAATACATTATGTATGTATAACAAGTCAAGTACCAAAAAAATTGATATTCCAACACAATGGGCATTTTACTCCAATTCTGAGGTAGTTTAATAACAAAAATACTCAACACTTCAACACCATCGAAAAATATACAATTGAGCTCTTGATTGATTTTCTGCATTAAATTTCCCCTCATGACCCAGTTTTTATTTTTATATTTTTTTTGCACTTGTTTTTTTTATTATTTTAAAATCAGCACGATATAAAATAATTAAACCTCCTCCCAACACTTAAATCAATCAATCTTCATAAAAACAAAACAAAAAAAACTATCTGGTTTGTGCTCCGCACGCCTATAAAATAAATCCTCCACACTCGTGTGTTGTTGGTATCTATACTGATATCTTATACTGATGATGATGGTTGCTCTCTTATAACTCTGCTTCCAATCAATTTAAAAACACATCACATCACATACAATTTACTGCGCAATTTATGTGCAGGTCAGTTGTTAAGTTGTTCTGTCAAATTGCATCTTCCTCCGACTAATGTCAAATGCTGTTTTTAATTTATGCATCATCAACCATCAACAACCCACTGTACTAATTTTCAAAAAAAAAAAAAAAAAAAAACAATAAAAACCAATCAGAGTCAGGGTAAAATGTGTAGTTAACAACACACAACACAACTCAGATGATGGTAGCAACACAACATAATCATAATCGAATGTCAAGTGGCATTAATCTAAAACCAAATGTGTAGTCACTTTATCCGAGGGTTTTATGTAAATCGAAATTGATATGTTAACAAATACAAGAACAGAGGGAAAAAAGTCGTTAATCCGATTATAATCCATATAAAAAGCAATTTACTATAATAAAAACAATTCCCAATCAGTTCAATCCAATTATGCATAAAGGGAAACAATAAAAAAAAAAGTGGAAACACTTGAAAATTCATATTCAACTACAATAACAACAACAACAAAAAAAGAAAGAAAAAAATATAATAAAATTAAAAATAAAAAAAAACCACAAAGTTTGAAGTTTTTATTGCGTACCGCATTTTTCTTTAAGCCAACACCATCTGATTTATCTGCAATTTATTTGCAGTCTTGCCATCGTCGTAGGTTTTTTTTTTAGAAACTGAATATTTTGTAGAAAATGTTTAAAAAGAAATTAAAAAAATATTGGTTTAATTATTTTCCACATAGTTAATTTGCTAGAAAGTTGGAACAGTGATGCCAGACTTTGGGACCAGGTTTTCCCACATTGATACCTAAAAAATCCCTTTTTTCCCACGTCTTTCTGATAAATTATCTAACCATGACAATGTTTTATTTGATCATAGCTAAATACAATTATTGTTTTTGGGATAAATTCCACGATCTGGCATCGCTGAGTTGGAATCGAGATACTGATGAATATTGGTTTTAAATGAAGCTCATTTTTCATGTAGTTTATTGGAATGGGAGGAGACATTGAATCGGATAAAGAATTCCACATTCATGTAGATCGGCTGAAAAAGAAATCTCCTGTTCCTAAGAGTTCTTACGAATTTTTAGGATTCATTAAGGTTAAACGGAAGGAAATTCTTAGAAAAGAAAGAATAACCACGAAATTCTGAAGGAAATGAATGAATAGACGAACTCATAAAATAAAGCGAGACAGAAAACATAAAAACGGAGCTCAAGAACAAAAATGATTCTATTCTAGAACGGTCCCTTTATAGTTTCAAGGCACTTTTTGATAAAAAAAAATAATCAAATGTCAGTCTTTACAAAGTTAAGAATTTGGCGTTTGTAAGTAAGTTTGTGCTTGTATTTATTTTTATTTATTCTTATTTTTTTTTTTGTGAAGAGTTCACTATTTCTTCATTGGCTGATATGATAGTTATAGATCGATCGAGAGGAAAATTTGCTTAGAAATAGCTTAAAACACTCTTTACAGACTTAAAAGTATAAAAAATTTACATTTCTAGACTACAGTGGACAAATTTTTTGAAAGTCTCTCTCTCTTTCTCTCTCTCTCTATCTCTATCTGTCTCTCTCTATCTCTTTTCTCTCTCTCTCTCTCTCTCTATCTCTTTTCTCTCTCTCTCTCTCTCTCTCTCTCTCTCTCTCTCTCTCTCCCTCTCCCTATCTATCTCTTTTTATATTTTTAATAATTAGCGCACACTCAAGAGATTTTGGCTACCCTTATAATGTTAAAACATAGTTCAAGCAGTAAGAAGAGTTATAAAGGATTTAAGAGGAGAAATCGATTAACATTGGTTTTGAACACCTCTTAGATTCTAATTGGTGTGAAATATCGAATGGTGAAGCATTTTCCAAGCAACTTTACTTCAAAACATTTCTAGTGACTCTTTGTCAAAATATTAATAAAATTAAAATAATGTTTCTTACATTAAGAAAAAAAATTAGTTGGCAACCATATTTCCACGACCGGCTTCATGTTTTTTTTAATATTTTTGTTTATTTTACAGCTCCACTTATGCAATTTGTGAGATGTTGTGCCATATTTTATTTGGATTGAGGTTGGGAATGTTTGAAAAACGCAGCTCAATAAATTTGCATGCATTTTTTTTTTAAATATATATTTACATGCAGTGCAACATGCGTCGACGACGATGCCGCGGCCGTCGTCGTTGGTATAGGGCGGCATATCTTTTAGTTATATTTAAGATGTATTGAAATATAGTCTTATGGTATATGTGTGTGTGATAGCGAGGCGGGTTTCTTATGATATAGAATTCGGAGAGAAAAAAAAAAACATACATTATACATAGTTTCAAGTAATTGCAATTTCCGGTAGACATTGTTTAACAAATTCATGCCGCCACTGCTGCATGCATATATATGCATATTGCATGCATTCATGGTGGCGCGCGATTGTGCGAGATATTATGAGTAATCCCCTATATCATGTGGTACTACTATGCGTAAGATATCAATTTTTTGTTTTGGTTGAATTAGAGGGAAGCAATTCAGAGAGGGGGATGCAAACATATACATACATATCACAAAAAAAAATTATGTTATATGCGTTTAAGCATTTTTATACTTTGATTCCCACATCCTTTTCCGTTCGGCTGGCACAGTTTGTTCGATTGAGCAATTTAAGAAGAAATTGAGGCAGTCACTGTGTGTTGTTTGATAAATTTCTAAAGAGTCTGATTTGTCACAATTAAATGACTATTAATTATGGTAAAAATATACAAATTATCAGAAGAAAATAATTTTTCAGTTGGGATTTAAGGGCCCAAATTAAGTAGACGTAGGAAATAGATATGACAGCTCGATTATAAGAACAGATCCATGCATTGCACTTTTTATTTTGGGAATATAATCGGTCAAGTTGACAGATTTGTTAAAGAAGAATTTTGTGACTTCACAGATAAATTTTTTAAATATTTTTTTATTTCAAACTATTATTTTGAATAACCCCATTTAAAAACAAAATAAAAAAATAGACTTTTGGCTTTAAAAAAACTTCAACTTGATATTTTCAGTGTTGACATTGTTTAATATTTTTTTTTTTAATTTTAAGCCATTGTTGAGTAAATGTTAACTTCTTCTAAAACGAAGGTAAATTGAATCTCTGTCCATATATTTTTTCCTGGTTTTGATTCCCTATACGAATCACCCATGTATAAAATACATTTGAACTAGAAATTTTCTAGTGAAACTTAGGAAAATAAACAGCTTGTATTCAACTAAAGGATTTAAACATTTTAACAAATTTGTACTGATGACACAATTTTTGACAACGATAGAAAATGGGTCAATCGAAAAAAGTATTTTTTACCACCCCAAGGAATATTTTATAAAAATTTTCCACTTCGAAATTAAAAAAAAAAAACATCTCCATATGAATATATTGGAAATGATAAAAATCATTTCGAAAATATTACTTCGCAATTATCAAAATAAATTTTAATCGATTCGCAATAATTTTTTCGCGAATTTTCTTTTTGACTTAATCCGCAAACTCAACTATTTCGCAAAATTTATCTAGCTAATCGCATATCACCTGTTAAATTTGGGAATTAGTGAAATTGAATTGCAAGACATGAAATTGCGAAATGATCAAATTGCAAGACAATAACAATTGAATTCGAAATGATTAAATTGTAACTTAAGAAACTGTGAAACTATTGAATTGCAAGACATGAAATTACAAAATTATTTAATTACAAGAAAATAACAATTGAATGCGAAGTGATTTAATGGCAACACATTTAATTGCGAAATGATCAAATTGGAAGAAAATAAAATGTCAATGATTTCTTTGCTTTTTTTTTGTGCTTTAATCTCAGTTAGGGAAGAAAATTGAGAATATATAAATTTCTGTGTTTTATTAAAAATCAAATGCGGAATAATTAAAAGGGAAATAATAAAATAAGTTAATTAGTATAGGTAGGTACCTTAAATGGAAAATAATGATATGCGAAATAATAAAAAGCGAAGTAAACAAAAACGTAGCCAATGTCTAATAAAACAATTAAATGCAAAATGATTGAATTGCATTAGATATCAAATTGCAAAATTATCATTGCGAAATTAAAAAAATAGACAAAAATAAATCCACTAAAATAACCCGACCATAATTTTATTGTGCGAAACAAAATTGGACATAGAGGATGGCAAAATTAACTGATTTGATTGTTAAATAACTTTTATAGAATGGAATTATGCTATTTTTTTGGAAAGTTACATCTATAAAAATGAACTATTTTCACAAGTTCAGATTATCTGGTCTTTTTAAGATGATTTCAATGACTCTGTCGAGTGTTTTCTGCTATATAAGACCAATAATTTCTTTCTAAATGATTTACGTCAGTTCCTGCAAGGTTTTAAGCTCACGCTTTATACAAAAATTTTCATTTATTTTTTGGTTTTGACCTAGATCCATCGATATTTATAGCAATTTTATAAAAAAAAATGCATTTAAAATTTCCCTAATATTTTTCTTAAACAATAACATAATTGAATTTTTTTTCACTAATTTTGATATTATTATTTAAGAAGCTTCTGTGTTAAAAATTTGATCTTAATCAATTCTTTATTAAAATACAACAATACCTTCAATAGAATACAGACAAAAATTTATTTAAATCGTTATTCTTTTTTTGAGATAAACAAGCTTTATAGGGAAAATAGATATACCATTATTTTAAAAGCCAAAAATTAATTTCAATGTTTCTTTTAGGTACCTAGTCATTTTAAAACCTAAAGTCACAAGTTTTAAGAAAATTACTTTAGATTTTTCTATACAAATCTACAGAGCTGCGGTTGCGCTTAAATAAAAAGATATTTAGTCTACTTTAAAAGTGTAGTAAGTAACTTTTTTCTAGGATACACCTTTTAAAAGTTATAAACCAAAAACTGAAAAAAGTACGAAAAAGTCGCAGTTTTTTGACCACCACGTAGTTAGCATAGGTCTTTTGAAGATGTAAAATTGGTTTAACACTACCGGTATCTAACCTAACCTCCCAAAAAATCAGCGCAATTTTTTTGCGACCTCCGATGTCGTTATTAAAAATCCGCAACTGGAAGAAAAACACACATACAACTCATGAAGAAGCCCATTTCCCATCCATTCTTGGACGCATTAAATGGGTATAGAGAAATTTAAATGATACTAAGTGTGGGAAGTTAAGGCATTACAACTATTAGGTTCCTATAGCTAGTCTGTCATTTGAACTTGTTACCTAAACAATTCAGAGAGAACCACAAATATTATGTGATATAGAATCAGGAAATAATGGGCATGTCTAATTGGCCAGTACGAGAGTTAAGGGATTACAACCATCCTGGCAATTGAATTTCCTGGCATAAGATTAATTTCTTCTTGACCATAAGTGGTCACATCTTCCTATGAATATGATGAAGTAAGTTTCCTGCTCAATAAAAATTTTAAAATAAACAGTACTTCTTTTATAATTCCCAAGCTCAATGGAATATTGTATCTTACCGCGAGTGATCTATAAAGTCCTTAGGGTATATACTTATACTACTAACCTACTCCTTCAACTTTCCGCCTTCTACTTCTCCCCTAAGATGAATTTCTATGCCCTTCAGTAGCAAATTCAAAACCAAAAATATTTGTAACTCCTAAATATCGACTTTGTTTTCTTAAATTTCATTAAATACCTTTTTTTAAAAACTTTTGTTGATACTGCGTTTAATTATGCATACAAAAAATCCTCATTTCTTATTAAAAAAATTCAATTGAACCCCTTTTGATTTACAAGATTTCAAAAGAAAACAACAACAGACAAAAAAACAACAATTTTATATTATTTCTATATTGCCAATCCGCCTAATCCCTTTTTTTTCTCAACCAAACCAAATCTATTTGGATAGGAATTCGAAAGGAAGTCGATAAAGAAAAAAAAATCAAAATCAACCCCTCAATCATCAAAGAATCCTCCATTCAAAAAAGTAGGGTATATCTTATTGTCAAGAACCCTTTTGTATATGCCAAAAAAGTGACTCAAAGTAACAACCCTCCTTTTTTTACAAAACAAATAATGAAGGAAGGAAAAAAAAATTCAACAACTTGAGTGGAGTATATCTTAAATCAAAAAGGCAGCAAAAGCATAACCATTTTACTGAATATCAACATCATCGTGTCCATCATTTTCTAATCACAACCAATGATTGATTACCTCCTGTCCGAAGAATTTCAATTCAAAGAGAGTTCCTTCCTACCGACCGGTCCCCATGAAATTCGAGCAGGAAAGTACTATAATATAAGAAAGAAGGACGATCTGATCTCATTCCCATCACACCACAAACACGATTTGGCTCTTAAGATAAGAGGCCAAGAAGTGAAACCGATTAGACATTAGACCTCTTCGTCTTCTTCAGAGTCATCTATATGTCTGTCTGTCGGTTGTTTTTTTTTTTGCCCCTTTTAAGGATTTTTTGTGTTATCTGTTTTTTTTTTTGCATAAAAACAAGGTTTTTTGGTTTTGTGTTTTGTGTGTAACTTAAATTTCAAAACCCGACAGTAAAATAAAATAAAAAAAAAGAAGACTTTACCTAAAATGAAAATGTTTTCGTTATATTTCTCTTTTTTTTTTTGCAAAACCCAAAACAAACCCAATAATATAACGTGAGGAGTCAAAGGAAGAAGAATTTAATTTTTGCTTTCCTGCAAAATAAGAATGGAGAAGCAAAAGCCCCTTTTGGCTCCCCTTGTTAACCCATCTTCTTCAATAAAACGGCCCAAAGGGTGGTAAGGAATGTGAACCTTTTTTCGTTCATAATACTCGTACGACCGACCTACCAACGACAACGCACGGTAGAAAGGTTTTGTTGTGCAAATTTGGCACTTCTCGTTATTCGTCTGAATTTTATTGTACCTCAGATATTTGGACATTCAAAAAAGGAATAAGAAGAAGTTTAACATCTCTTTTTGGGCATCGTTCCTCTTATAATATGTCCTCCCAGCCAACCATCCAGGCAGCCCATCAGCCTGTCTCATCATTCCATGCAAATAAAATGAGACTGAATGAGGAGAAGGCGAAGGGTAAGGTAGGATGGGTAAGATGGAATAAAATAAAGTCAAAGAATTCATGGTCTTTTATGAATGAAAGTCTCTGTAGTTTTTTTTTTTTTTTTTCTCGGTCTATTTTTATTATTATTTTTATTTTTATTACTTTTCAACTTTGAGTGTTAGAATATGATAAACACGTGTGCTGTGCGGCTATGGCATAGGGATGGGGTATTAATATAATTTTCTATTCCGACCATAATCAAATATTTGTTTTCTAACGAATTCGTTTGCAAAAATTTTTTACCCAAAACATTTTATTTATTTTTACAATGGGACGATGAACGAAATTCATAAAAAAAACGAACACACGAAGAGTGTTTTTTTTTGGGAACAAAATAATAATAATCATAATTGTTAAAAGAAATTCCATGAAAATTATGTGAATTCAATGGCCGGAAGTTATAGCATATAGTGTCACATTAGTGAAGAGATGTGAGAAAGAGAAACAGACAGCAAAAACGACTTAAGGAATATTATCTATATTTGTATATTTGTTTATGCAAAAATTGTGTCATCAACAGGAAATTCGGGTTGTAGAATTTGAATAATATAATTTGAAACAGACGACACGACGATGACAACGAACGAACGAAAAAAAAAACATTTGGTATTTTATTTTTATCTTATTAATTTTTTTTTTTTTTATCGTTGTTTTTATTTTTTTTATTGTTGAAGCTTGTTAATTAGGTGATTTGTGGAAATTTGACATTTGGAATATTAAAATTTTATACTATGAATATTTATTTTTTATTAGAATCAGTTGTTTTTTGTTTTTTTAGCGTAACATCGAAATGTTGTGCAAAGAGTCGTTAAATTCATGATCAGGTGAAATATTATTGTTTTTTTTTTTAAAGTGAAGCCTTGTAGAGTAGGTTGGAAGTTACGTCACACTGTTAACTATAGTTGGGGGAGTAAAAAATCAATCAAGATCGAAAAGATTGCTAATAAGTTGATAAAAAATAAATAAAAATGCGAAATTCCCTTTATTTGATAAAACACGCAGTAAAATTATCGCTTGAAAACAACTTAAGACTTGTTTAAATTAAATTAATAACATGATTAATATACAACCACCAGTTTAAATTACACTAGTCAACTTGATTAAAAAAATTATTTAAATCTTCTGATTAGGTTAAAGTGTAAAAAATTTTATTAAACTACTTCTGGTTCAGTTTTTTTCGGTTTCAATAACCAATTAAGTTAGTTAATATGAAATCGCTCATATTTACCAATCTACTCGGAGATATTTGTGAAATTAACTAAATAGAATTATTTGATTTAAGCAAGTTACTCGTTTAACATAAACGATCTTCAAAATTGCGAATCCTATAGCAAAGCAAAGTTTCTCCCTTAATATAACCTTTTATAGGTTTTTATTTTAAACAATTTATTTTAATTGAGTCGACTAAGTTAGAAATAACATAGTGAACTATGTAATTTTTACCATTTACAATAAGTAATATTTAACACATTTTTTAAAAATTATTTTTTTATTTTATTATGGTGTTATATGCTCTCAGACAGATATATTTGTGTATAAAAATGATTTTAGTGTGCCAAAACTTCATTTAAAACCCTTTTCCATTTTATTTTTACTTTTTAAAATGTCTGCTAGAACAAAATGAGTAAAAGCTTATAGACGTAAGCAGTTTTTAGCAAAGTGTCAACACTGACGCATGGAGGGCGCCATTTAACAAACAGATTAACCAAGTAAAATTAAACTCCCAGTGTTGTAGAATTCGGGAAAAAGTATATTCCCATTCAATTGTACTGAATTCCATACTAATTCAAAAAAGTGGTATCACTTGAATCCAAGTACCCGCATTTTGGATAGGTCTAAAGCTATACTTTGAACCAATTATTATGAAAGATAAAAAAGTTTACCCTAATTTTATCTTCAATGAATAAAAGACTTTATACAAATACAGCTTAGCTTAAAAAAACAAACCTGACCATGAATCTTTCGCAAAGATGCAAATTTGTAATCAAAAAACGTGTGTTGTTTTTTTTATCTGGAAATATGAACTTGGTTTTACAAAAATGGTCAACATACAATATAAGAGAAACCTAAAACCATCAATGCCAGATAGAAACTCATGTAAAAGATACACGTACTTTTACGAATAGGTAGACATATGTTTAGGTAGGTATATCAACTACTGAATAACTCCAGTTTATCCTACCGTAGAGTATAAAGTGAAAAGAATTGCATTTTGCCGTTATAACATAAGTATATATATCTATCTATCTACACAGAAGTCTTTTCGATGGTGCACTTGAGAAACAATAGAAAAAGATAGATATTAATCCATAGAGAAAAAGTCTTGACATTCAAATTATAATCAAATTTCGTACGCCATCATCATAATAATGGTGACCTTATGATGATGGTGGTCCTGATTTCTGTGATGATGGTCTTACTATACCCAACACCCGTAGTATTGTGGATATACATATGTATCTATACCAAGATTCGAACTCATTTCTTGCGATGTAAAGTTTCAAATCCGGTAATTTAAGATAGAAATTATTTTTTTTTATTATTTTACTTTTATACCTACATCAACTTTTTTGTTCAAAGAAAAATTTTTTTTGTTTAAATCTGCGAAACAAAATAGAAACAAATCTATAAAAAAAAAAGAGATTCAAAGTCGTTTTTATTACTTTAAGATACTTTTCACATCTTTTACTGCTATAAAAGTATCTACTTAAATTTTGTTTTGTTTTTTTTTTCCATACTTCTTGTTATATACGCTGTGGAGATATATATTACCCAGGCTTTAAATAGGTTGGCATTAACGTTTTGATGCGTTTTGCACACACACACACATGGCAGGTGAATAGGTCACATTACACTCTGCGTGACTTGATTGAGGACTCAATTTGTGTTCTTTTTTTACTCGAGAGTAATTTGAACTCCCATCGTCATCGGTAAAATTTCGTTGCTGTCTTATTTCTTCTTGACTGTATTGCGAAAAGCATCTGAAGTAGAATATAGAGAAAGGTTATTATTATTGTACAAATTTCTTTTCGTCGTAATTTTCTTTTACGATATTTATACAAAACTGTTGGAATGTTTCACATTAAATCATAAAACTCAAATTGGAGAAATCATAAATTTTGTGAATGGTTTTCTTTGTATAAAATAAATATGTATAGGTGCCTGACTTGGAAGAAGATTTTGAAAATATAGCTTTCCAAAAGTTTCTAATTAGTATGTTTTTTTAATTAAAATAGAATATAGCTTTTATTTGGTCACTGATAATTTTGATAAATAAAAAAAAAATTTGGCTCTGAAATTCTAGAAAAATTGATATTGATTGGAAACATTTCCTTTTAACTTTGGCAATTTAGTTTTTTTTTTTTTGACATGAAGCCAGTACACGTATTAATACTTTTAAACCGTACTTTTGATGTTTTGTAGTCCAAAAGACGTTGGAAAATAGATAATATGCCGTAATTAGTTTTTTGTAAAATATTTTTTTTCTTGTTGTAAAATTAAATTTAAAAAAAACTTAAACACATTTCTTTTACAATGCAAAATTATCTTGAAATCACTTTTCACCCCGATCAGTTATAAAAAAGCGCCACTTTTATAATTACACGCGTATTTCTATTTACACGTGTATTTAGAACCTAAACGTGTACAGTGTACACGTGTTTAAATTTTTTTTACTACACGTGTACAATAAAATTTTCTGTAATTTGACATTAATTAACCTAAATGCATTCTGGTGTCAAAAAGCACTACAATATACAGAAACAGAAAATATATGAATTTTGCTAATTCTCTGAACTAAATACATATATATTTTTTGAAGATGTATTGATTGCACATCATATTATGTACTTATACACCAAAACTAAAATAAAATTATGAGTAATCCTTGGGCAACCCTTAATCAAATGCTCTATTTAAATCACCATTTTTTGTTACTTGAGCTGAAACTGACATTTTTAAAAGAACTTATATTTGGTGATTTCTGTTCAAAGAGTTTTCTTTTACACAAATTATAAAGAAAAAAGAAATATTTTATAGCTATCTTGTCAGCTGATCTTTATGTTTCGGACATAATTTTGCTAAAATTGTTGACAACAATTGTGACATGGCTGTATTGGTCAATTTCTGGAACAAAATTCATATCTCCTAAGGCGGGAATACAATTCTAGATAATTTTGCGGATTATATAACACAGCTATGTATACTTGGAATGTCCAATTAATTTGAAACAAAAACCGCAAATTTTTTATTCGGAAAAATATTGAAATTAAAATAAATATAACAAAAAAGGTAAAGACCCGTAGTTAATTAAGTGACACAGAGTGTAAATAACATATTAAGTAAAAAACAACATCTATAGGTACTTACATATATGATAGGAATCAAGAAGGAACATTTGAATCCGAATAGGGATTTACTTTTTGAAGGAGAACCCAAAGAAACAAAAAAAAAAAAAAAAAAAAAAAACAGATTTAATGGCATTATACCTATACCTTAAGAATGATGGTATTATCTTAAAGATTCAACATCGCATCGGTGTAGCGGTGGCATACGTAGCATAATTCTGCAGACGTCTGTTTGTTTTTTTTTTTTTCTTCAAGTCAGTCAGTTTCGGCTGAGAACATTTCTGGGTTAAAAATCAAGAAGGAAAAATATAAAATTTTACTACCCATATAAACCTACCGAAATGCTATAGACAGCAGCAGCAGCAACACAGGTGGGTGGAAGTTTTTTTATAATAAAAATGTAGGAAGACATTGTAAACCTTTTTGAACTCATGTTGAATTTTTTCTCTTCGTTTTTTTTTTTTTTATTTTGAAGAAAACTGAAAAAAAGAAAACTCAGTACATTTGTATCTTTAAGTAGGCGTTTTTCATGTATCTTTTAGCATTAAATTGGATATCTATTGGTATAAAAACATGAAGTTGTTAGCCCTGCAGTGATTATAAATGAAGAATGACCCTTATACTACAGCGCCCTATACTTAACCCTCTGCACCAAAAAGATTAATAGAATTTGTCTTTCTGATTACGTTCTTATCAATATTACAATTTTAGGGGGGGGGATTCCTTGAATTCCAGAACAGAACAACACCTGCAAAAGAAACTCTCGAATAATTAAACAAAAAGCCAAATACTTGTAAATTATCTTTATTGGAGATCTAGAAAAGACAGTCAGCCTCGTGGTTTCGATTTCCTCTTAATCATCTGACGTTTCGTTATCAGAAATCACTATATCGCAAAGAGAGAGAGACAAACAGCTTTCTTCCTGGCTAAGGGCTCGGGTTGTGTTCAGGGAGTAGATTTTGTTACACTCCCCCCTTCTTAGACTGGAGCGTGTTGAGCGCAAGCTTTTTTTCCAAAGCTCCCATGGACCGATGTTGGATCCTTGGTATGTGGCTAAACGATCAATGTGGGTGATCTTCGGCTTAGTTCTGGGCAGTTTTTGGATCTTGGCAGTAACATCTGTAATTAACTCCATAACACGATAGGGTCCATCCCAATCCGACTGTAGTTTTGGGCAAACACGAACTTTGCGTTTAGGATTATGGAACCACACAAACTGTCCAACCTGAAAACGAATATTATTTGAAGATAAGTCATACCTGGACTTCATTTTTGCAGCAGCTTGCTGCATCTGATATCTCGCTTTTTCATGTATCTCTCCTAGTTGTTCTCGTAGAATATTAGCGTAATCACTTACAGACACTCCTTCCTCTGGTATGGTCCCAAAGAGCAGGTCAGAAGGCAGCCTCATCTCCCTTCCGAAAAGCATTAAAAATGGAGATTGTTTGATGGTTTCTTGTTCAGCGGCACGATAGGCCATGGCAAAGAGTGAGAGACATTCATCCCAATTATCTTGTTTATCGTCGTTGAAGTGCATTTCCGGTTATTTTTTCTTTCTTAGTTAATTTATTTAGACCTCCGTGTTGTTATTTCTTTTTTTTTGTATTTTAATTGCTTAATTAAGTGGCCCCTCTAATTGAAATGACTTATGTAACCCTTTGGTTTATTTAATTTTTAATATTTCCCAAGAGATAAATAAATATCTTCTTTTTTTTTTGTGATTGTCAACAACCATCAATCACATTATTTTATCTGTATCTTTTCCATTGAAATTATTTAAGAAGTGTGATAAGAATCTCCCCACTTGTTGTCAAGTACTCTATCAAATTTTATTGTTCTGATGTCATTCCCTTATAAAAAAACCAAAAAAATTGATCAAAAATAAAAAATTATTTTAGGAAAATTTAATAACTATAATTAATAATTTTATTATTTCAAATTGGATTTTATAGTAAAAAAAAATTATAAAAAAAAAACAAAACATAGAATACTCTTTTTTGCTTTTTTGTTTGATTTTATTTTTCTTTCTTTTCCACCCTGTGTCTCTTATTTATAGAAAGAAGTACCATGGCATCAAGTTTGGACTCATATGAAGCGTTTCTCCAGTCATGGTAAAGTCAATACAAGTACATTGACCAAACCAGAGCAGGGAAATTTAACCAATTGCAAGGATAGCCTATCGAAAGTTTGTTTTCAACCAGAAATTATGGTAGGCATTAATTTAGATTGAAAATTCAAAATTTTTTTCTCATGAAAAAAAAACAAAAAAAATTTAACTATACTTTTAGTTTTTCATAATTTTTTTGTTTTGAATTGGTATGGAATTGGTTAACTTGTTTTTTTGTTTTTTTTTAAGTTTAAATTTTGTGGTAGATTGATTTTATACTTTCTATTAAAATAATTTATAGTCTATAATTTTTGGAATGGTTAATTAAAATTCTATCTTTAATCAAGTTTTTTTCGATAATAAAATGTGGTTATGTGGTCATTTACATACATTATTTTGGTAGCTTATGTATATTTGGTTATGGTAGCAATAAATTATGTATAGTATTTTATTTAAATTTCGATTAAGGTTAATCTTAATATATACATAAAGAGTACATACATACATAATATATAGTTTGCAAGGTGAATTGTTTCCTTCCTTTTTTCTGTTTGTTTTGTTGTTATTTCGAATTTGAAGAATGGGAAGTATTTCTTTGATGCACATTTTATTTGAAATTTATGAAATTTAAAAAAACAAACAGCAGTAAGTATAAAACAATAATAAATATATATTTAATGTTTCTGCACATTTTTTTAATTTAAACAATTCATTAAAATTATATCAAGCTAATTGAAATTAATTTTCATTAAATTAAAAAGCAAGTCTCCAAAAAAATTATTTTTTTTGCTGTAGACAACAAATTTTGTTTGAAAAAAAAATATTTTAACATTAAAATATTGCATTTAAATTAAATCGAGTGTATTGGTAATACTGTTTATAAAATTTGAAAAAAAATCTCTCCAAAAAAAAATTATTTCTTTTGCTCTGGAAAACAAATTGTGTCAAAAAGAAAAGAATTGATTTTTACATTTAAATAAATCATTTAAACTATATCAAGTGTATTAGAAATAATGTTTATAAAATTAAAAAAAAATGTCTCCAAAAAAAGTCTTTTTTCACTCCAGACAACAAATTGCGTTTCAAAAAAAAAGTGTTCCTCATATCTTTCATACATATATATATTATATATACTGAAATTATATCAGTTTTTTTGAAAATAATTTGATTATACTAAAAACAAGTCTCCAAAAAAATTGAACCTCTTCGTGGGCAACAAATTTTATGAGTAAAAATATTATTTTTGCTCATTTTAATGAATTTATATTTGATTTATATCATATTATGCTTATTGCAAATAATTTGATTAAATTAAAAAAAGGTCTCCAAAAATTTACAAAAATGTCAGTACCTAATTTTTGGGGTGCAAATTATATTAATATTGAAATTGAGAAGGTGATGTGAAATTAAATTTGGCTGTTGTTTCCAAACTAACAAGATATACATTAAATGGAGAGTTCTGTAACTTGCAAATTAAAATCTCACAACTTAAATCTCTGTGTATGTAACAAAAATCAGAAAAATAATCAATGAAACACATTACCTACCTTTGCGCAAGCAATATGAACAACAAATTGTGGGTAAATAAAAATGAATGGAGACTTTTTGATTTCTTATTATGATATGGTACATATATCGACTGCACTTAGTCGAGTGCACATTTGAAGTGAAACTAAATGTTTCTATGGTTTTCAATAGATGCAAGAGATGAATGAATAGTAACAAAAAAAAATCACAGAAAACAATGATATAGTAAAAAACGAACAAACTAACAAAAGAGTGGAGACTTTACGTAATGAATCTATCGCCCAAACTGCGTTCTGTAGCACTTAAAGCAGGGCTATATTTTTCGTTTAGCTTTGTACGCAGAAAAATCTAAACGCATTTTTAAATTGTAAGTCTCCATTCCGACAGCGAAATGTTAATGTATAAACGCTGCTGAAGCTAAATGAAATTTGTTCTGTTGTCTCCCACAAGACACTGACCGAAATGCTTGCGAAATATATCTGAAAATATAAAATAAATCAGAAAATATCAGAAAAGTTTAACCAGGCTTGAACAATTAATCACCAATTAAATTTTATATTTTCAAAAGACTTGCTGCGAAAAATGTATTATTTTATTTTAATAAAAAATTAAGTATTTTAACTTATCAATAATTTCATCACCTTGAAGTCATTAGTTTATTTTAGAACACAGCAGTTGTGTATTTAATATTGTGAAGGGATTCATATAATGACATTTTAGTCAAGTTAACGAAAATGGATATATTCATGCCGATTTTTATGGAACTCGCGATATTTAACTCCCAGAAAGTCGACTGCATTCGCAGAGCGCGTCTTCATATCAAATTAAAATATATATTAGGTCGAATGATGACTGAATTATCGACTTCCGAATCATGTTACCATTTTTCGTTGCAACTTAGTCATCTTCAGATCAATGTCCCAATTTACGTTATTTTTCATAAAGAAAAAAGAGAGCATTACACTGCAAATACAGTAGATATTGCATAAGCGGCATGATTAAAAGTTTTTTTTTTAACTTATACTTGAGAAATTCATCGAGGCCTACATTTAATATATATTTGAACATTGGATTTCGTGAAAAACCGCAAATATCTCTTGATAAAAGTAGATATGACCACTTCAGGAGTTAATATCTCCCTTTTGTTTGAAAGCTTTGATAAACTTATTTTTCGAGATATTCAAATCCTTTTTCTTTGTATTATGAGGGCCTTTTGATAAAAGTAAATATGACCATTGCAGGGCGCTTGGGCTGGCCACAATAGTTAATATCTCGCCTTTGCTTCGAAATTTTTTATAAGTCTTAGCATTTGAGATTTGAGTTCAATGGATTGTATGGACCTCTTTGAAATCTACTTTTGACTTAAATGTTTAAATGAAAAACCAAAATTTGCTTAAAACAAAGAACTCACAATCTCAAATTAATTTTATTTGTGCCATACCTGCGCTGGACGATAAATCAGAAAAAACAATGAGTCAAATGCTATAAAGTTTCATCGGAAATAAAAAAAAAAATTATAAGAATTTAAATGACTTTCTCATTTCCAAACGTGTAATATCACCCAATATAACAAATTCACATGCCTACCTTAAAGAATTTTTTAAATTCCACCACAATCATTAAGAACTTCCTTTAAGAATTATGTTATAAACATTATATAGCTCTCAATTACCTGCCTTGCACAATGTATTCAGTATTACCTATAAAAACAAAAAGTTAGCTCTCTATCGTTCTACTCAAAATATTTTTTTTTTCCTATTTGATTAAAATATTTTATGGTATGGCAATAACAATTGTCTTTTGTTGTCTTGAAAAAATAAAAATAAAAAACACTTCTTAGTGACTTAAAAGTCCGTTGACCTACTATAGCTGCAATACTACGCAATGACTAAACAACAAAAATAAAAATTTCAAACAATCGTCATCCATTTTATGAATAATACCGCTAATTAGTTTTGCCAACAACTGAAGGAAAAATAAAAATTTAAACAGAAAAAAAAATTCACTCTCGCTTTTTTACTTGCGATAAACGTAAGTCGAGGTATATCTGACACTTAGGGATATGTCATGGATTCTTGAAAAAAAAAAGAATTCTACCTGTAATTTCTAACCAAAAAAATTGGCCTAACGATTAAGTTTTTTTATCACAAATTCGGGTCCAACTTTTAAGTGTTAAATTTAAAAGTAATTTTATAGCCTAACGATATTTGATAGGACAAAAAAGTTTGTTATAATAATGGGCTCGTTTAAGCTGCTATAATAAGAACAAGCTATCTGGCTATCTAAATATTTTTAAGACGCCATTAAGGTATCATCAGCTGGTGTCTTCACAAACGACTCCAACAACACAAAGCTATTCAGATATCTAAGCTCGTCAATTTCAGCTAATAATATCTCGTTTTTCCGGGCTCGGGTAATGTGGTTCTACGTATTCACCCCTACTGCGAAATAAATTTCCCAGGAATTTTTTAACATTTTGGGAAATTTTCTATCATGAATCATTTTGGGAAAATATTTCTTTCAGCAAAATAGCTACTGTGAATAATTTTTTGCAGGAAACTTTTTCCTTAATGCAATGTTAACATTTCGAAAAGTAATTTGTCAGGGAAAAATTATTTCGTGATAGATTCGCGAAGGCTAAAATTTTTTCCCCGGTTAATTTTTTTCGGGGAAATAAATGCCTATTAAACTGACCATAGAGCTGATTGTGTTAAACTTTTTACCCAATTCTAATTGTATAATTTTGGAAAAATGATTCTAGAGTTTCCATAGATACTATAGGTATATTTTTATTGAATTTTAAGCTCTAAAGCAGATTCATGCAACACATCAATGCAATGTCTTGCACTTAATTAATTTTCCAGTATGTAAAGAAATAAAAAAAGGAAAAAAGGAATTACTCTTAGTTCACATCAAAGTGAATATTTTTTTAAATTTATTTTCCCTGCAAAACAGCTTCAACTAATTTCATTAAAGTTTGAGCCATTTTTTTGCAAAAAAAAAAACAGGTTGGGCATGAGAAAAAGCCTACCTACATATACACCTTTGTACTTAACGACAAGTCGCATACTAATTAAGTTAATATACTTATTTTTTTTAAGTTAATTATTGAAGCGAGATCTTAAAATACGAAATACAACAATGTTATCGCTTCGTTGGCGATTTAAGTGAGTTAAAGTTGAATTCTTTGTAAAAAAAAAAAAATACCATCAACTATACCTACCATAACTGTATGTTACCTGTCGTATAAAAATATTCCAAGCATGAGGAAATAAAAAAAATGAAAAAATACTCACAAAAAAAAACTTTCTCAACGTTATGGGTAAAGTTGCAGATATGCGAATCTATGGTCTCTATACTCTATACGACTTTGTCGACAACAAACCAACCAACCGACCGACCGACGATGACGACGACGACGTAAAGTCTTTACACATTTTATAATGAACAAAAAACCGTATCCGGAGGGTGCACCCATAATAGGCATTAGGGAAATTAGTTCGATGTTAGTTAGATTATACCAGTAAAAGATATACGAAAAAGATACCGCTGCTGCAGGTAGCCATTATATATATGAACCAAACAATTCTACACACACTTGATGTAGTAGATACCTATATATTAGTAGGTACATAGATACATTTTTGTATCTTTATATCTTTAAAATTGCAATGGATAAATAAAATTGCACTCTTCTATCTAAAAAATTCCTAGGAGAGACTTTGAATAATTAAAATTCTACATCTGCAACTTATGTATGTAGGGTTGCCAATTCAACGATTTAACAAATTTATTGAATTTTATTTGCCTTTAAAAATGAAATTAAGAGAATGGATTTACATATAGATTTGACATCTTTAAACATAGATTGACAATTCTATATCTCTAATTGCTGTCATAAGTATCTAGACACTGTACATGGCTTTGCGTATTTTTAAATGATTTTTCAAAAAATTGCCAAAAAATCGTTTTTCACTTTTTCAGTAGATTCTTACACTGCTCTCTCCAAAGGCCTAAAGGATCTATTTGGGAAATTTCTACTACAATGATTCTGTAGTACCTGCTCTGAGAAACAAAGAAATATGAATACTCATATAAACTTCAAAGGGATCTCAATTGGTTATCGAGTAAAGAGGAGGAATTTCCTTAGAATTTCCTAGATTCATGTGTTATCAGAATTAACCTTCATGCAGATCTAGAGGACAGTTTCACAGTGTACCAGAATAATTGGGACTTAAGACAACCATCTCTTTCAGCGCAACAATACAGTCTGAGTAAATCGCACTTAAGTAGACAATATGGGAGACTTAAGTGTTCTTTATTCAGGTAAGCTATACACTGTGAAAGTTGACCTTAGTCTTCCACATTAGTCACTAAAGTTCCACTTAAGTCGACTGCGACACTTGTGCCAATTTTCTTCCCGGATAATAAAAAAAAAAATATCAAAATTTCCCATAAGTTTTTTTTTAACATCTGGTCACACTGACTTTAGAATTGTTTTCTTGCATTTCTAAAGAATTTTGTTTATCTTGGTTTTTGAAGAGGATTGAGAATTGCTGAAGGAGGTGTAAGGAGGTGAATTTCAACTATGAACTTAAAATTATTTTGAATTCAATTGGGAAGAAGAAGATTTTAATGAAAAACTTCTCTTCTTCAAGTTAAAGCTTTAGATCTCCTTTAATGAATAGAGCAATTATCTTAATGAATTTTAACTACATAAGATTTCTTACTGCTGAATATGGAAAAAAACGGGAAAGTGTAATAAACTTTTAAAGTATTGAGTTGGAAATTTGTTGCATTAAGTTGCATATAGATAGTTTGTGTGACTGTTTATAGGTTTTTTGTTATGTATGAGTAGTAAAAGGGTTTTAATTCTTTGGAGTCTGATTAAAACAACATAAGTCCAAAGACTTTGTTTTGAGATAAATGCATTTTTAAGTTTAAAAATTTACTCTGAATCCAGTTAAAAAATAAAACTGTAGTGTTTTATTGGACCATGGAATATCTTATCAATCGGTTCACTTAGACATTTACTGTTAAGAAAATAGATTTTTTTGTAGGTAGTTTTGCATCTATAACTCAAATTTCGAAAAATGGAATTAAGCTGTTTTGACTAGACTCCATAGAATTATTTTGAAAATTATTAAAGACATTGCGACTACGGAAAAATTGAAAAACCAAATACACAAGAACATTGGTTTGGAAGTTTCGAATATTTAAAAAATAACACTCTACATTCCTATGGTGCAGCTTAAAAAATCTATTTACTTGGCAGTACGCTCTAAATAAAAGTCTCAAGTTTGAGTATTTTGATGTGGAATTGTTTGCGTGGGGTTAAGCTATTCAACAACCTATAACCTTAAGGTACAAATTTTCTACCTGAAGGGTTACCTACATAATCTCATAATCTCTTATTGGTACCATTGTACGGGGAATAAAAAAAACCTGAAGGTTGGTTTAACATGACTCCTTGATAAACAATCATAATTCCGGGTAAAAGAATATGCCTGTGAAACTTTATAGATATTTTTTTGATATCTATATCTTAAATTTTTAACTAAGATCCCCCGGAAAAATATCTGTAACCAGTGCCTACGTTCTGTAACTCTCGCATCGACAAAATTGGTCGAAAAACGTTGGAAAAAAGAAAAAAAACTCATATGATTTGTTTCAATTTTCATCGTTTCTCGACTGCTTTTGCCGATGCGAGAGTTGCAGAACGAGGCTAGGCACACATTATAATTTGTATTAACATATTACGTTAGAATGGGCTAAGCATAAAACTCTCAACCATTCATGTGTGCGTGTTATTGAAGGAGACCTACAATTTTCTGCCAAATCCGAACGGATAAGTTGAAAAGCACTTTTTCATGACAAGAGATACTCTTGGAGGATTTGTCAATTCCTCACAAGATACAGTTGCCCGTGATAAACATTTCTGTTTTCATATAGGTCGAATCGATACCATGACTTTCGGCATAACAGTCCTAAGCAGTAACCATTACGCCTCGATTTTTTGAGAAAATTGCAAAAGACACTCCGGCCTCTTTTTCAAACTCAATTTTGTCCATCATAGTACTGATTAAATAATAACACCATGTTTTGTCTGCGCTACTGATTGTAGTAAAGGAAAATATTACGATGCGAATCGATTTAAGGTAGCAAAAACCTAAACACCCCAAAAATTAAAAAAATCGAGTTAGCTGATTCTTGCATTCAGGTGACGATATGTTACTCGAAAATAAAGCCGAAATGGATAATTTTACAACTTTTAAATGTTCTATCAAAATAAATGGTTTACAAAATTTTGAAAAATAAAATTAAAAAAAAACAATTTTAACTCATAGCTCTCTTTTTTCTGAGCAAAAAAAATTGTTGAACGATATTCCTCGAAAATTAAAGGCTCAAATTTAATAGTTAAATTTAGGGCGAAAAACTCGTTTGATAAAAATTGTTACCTGTCAGTTAAAACCGAAAAAGTAGTACAGTTTATGAAAACCTTTTGGGAAAAAAAGTCTTTAAACTGAAACTTTTCAACTTTATCGCAAAATTCGTTTTGCAACATGGTCTGGTCATTCATATCCTTTTTTTAAAATCTGTTAATGATTATCAGGGAATTGTATAAACAAATATTTAAAATTTAAAAAGAAAAGTAGCTTGTCCCCAATCAATTGAAACGGAGTGTAAAAATCCAGAATTTTTTTAAATATTATAAATCTCATTGGCAAAATCTTGGTAATTTTTGTGCAAATGCTTCTCACAGTATTTGTATAGTAGTTTTATTTTAAGAAGAGAAATAAACGAAAAAAAAACTACTCTCAAGTTTGCCCAGCGACTGTCTAGGTCCTCACCTTTTGAGGTACATTCCCAGTTCTTCCAACAAGAATAATTTCATAAGAATTACTTCCTCGTACAAGCTTTTTGCGTGGAGTTCTTGATTTGTCAATTTTTTTGGAATACCTAGGAAATGGTTTTAGATGAGATGTATGAGTCTACATTTTTTGGAGGATCATTTACTTTACGGTATGTAAATAAATCAATTGTCAAATTTTTGATTTATGTAGGTATGTAATTGGCTTATAGTTTGCGGACTTCTAAAATTTAGAAAATATGTTATTGAAGATTTCAGTTCAGTAAGGATTATCACTTCAAAATTTGAAGGGTCCAATTCTTGTTTTTTTGTCGTAAAATTGACATGAAACAAAACAAAAATTTACCACGCAGGATAAAAAAAACTCTAAATAGAAAAGGGAATACCTAAATCGTCGCTACAATGCAGAACTAGTCTAAGTCCAAAATTTCAAAATGAGTTTTTTTTTATGTCATAAGGAGACTTGTTGTGTTCCGCGCATTTTCTGCATATTCTGAATATTCCTACGCGCAGTAATTCCTTCAGAATTTAAACAAAAGAATATAATCATAATGTCGAAAGTCAGCATTTTACGCACTAAGGTTCTTCTTTAAAAAATTTGAAAATGTGACTTAGACTAGTTCTGCATCGTAGTGACGAAATGTTTGTCTTGAAAAAAAAAAATTGTGATTGATTTAAAAAAAAAATAATACTGGACAAACTTGAATGTTGGAATTACCACCTCCAAAAAGGGGTAAAATGAAATATAAACAGAAAAATAAATATATAATTAATTGTCGTAAATTTGTACTAAAAATTGTCGTGAAAGAAAAATGTTTTGTTTTTTTTAATCACAAAACCCTTAACATTGCTTTAAATAAGTTGTATCAAAAAAAAATTGTCACGCCTTTTTCTTCTTAAAAAAAACCATTTAAATATCACAAAATACTCATAAAGAGCATTTTCAAAAATCATTGAAATGCTTAAGACATACAAATTAAACTCTCTCCTAAAATTCTGTTTTTGCTTTGACATTTTTTGTCCAATTTTCCTGGTCAAACCACTATATGTATGTCCTGCATTGATATACGCATTAGATACTATAGAGAGAAAATTTTGAATACTGTCATGCATTTTATAATTTTGCTTAAGTTGTGTGCAAACTTTAATTTAATTTCTGAAATAAGCCACCACATCGTTTTCATCTTACAGCATTTTTTTTTTTAGAAATTGGTTTAGCAGCTCAAAAAATCAATAGATACCCCTACTTTTTTTTAATTGTACAAAATATAGTAATGTGTACCTAATCATAGCTCTATAAAACCCAGGAATCAGTGAAGCAATGTTCAATAATAAATTACTTCTACATTCAAACTACTTGATCGACTTATTTCAGTCAAATAATAATCAATTCACTTTCGACATTAGAAAACTCCAAGTTAAAAAAAAAATCGTTTATTTTCCCACGAACATATCTTATTATAAAAATTTATATAAATAAATTAATGCTGCACCTGTCAGGATGACGATTTACTTATATGTGCGCACCCTACCTAACCTACCTACCTGATTCGATTCTTTGTCTATAAACAATATCCCATAGAGTCTCGATCTTGAGTCAATGGAAAAAATTCTATTCGAAAATCGAACTAAAATTCTTTGAACATTGCATTCACATGAAACAAACACAAACGTTATTGAGTTTGTATTTCCTTAAATACTCTTATCGGTATAGGTATAGGTAGGAATATATTGAATGACTTCTTTTGCCAGTTCTTAATATTAAGTTAAAAAAAAAAAATCAAAATAAACTAATGTAGGCACTCATATCTCACTCGCAGTCACAAATACACAGGTAGAACCGGTAACTGGAAATTTCCATTTAAAACATTTTGAGTTTTTATATGAAAAAAAAAAAATTAAAGGTCTACGCGGTATACCTTCTATACCTTCTTGTTTATAGGGTAAATTTAATTGAATTATATGTTTAGCAAGAAAAATAAACACTAATTTGAAAGACTACGAATGGTTGTAGGTACCATTATTTCTGTTTTTTGTTGCCTTTATTGTAGTTTAGTATGTTGTTATTTTTTGGGCTTTAGGTCAATGAACAATTGTAGGTACCAACATTTTGAAAAAAGTTATGTTTATTTAAAAAATAAACCACCGGACTTTTTTTTTACAAAAGACTCATATTTTAGATTATGAAAGTCTGTTAAGTAACTTAAAAATCCTTTCACTATTGATTGTCGAAGCACTAAGGAAAAAACAACAAGTTTGGTGAAAATGTCTGAGAGTTTTTTCGATTTTTTCTAGACCCATTTCCATTTAAAAAAATGATTCATTCGAACAAACGCGCTTTAGAGTAATCAATAAAATAATGTACTTAATTAACTTTGAAGTACTAAATTAAATAATGTACTAAATTCATTCTAGTTTCATCATTTAAATAATGATATATTAAATTCATTCTAGCAAATTGGCCTAGGAGCACTCAATTAAATAATGCACTTAATTCATTCGAGTAAACTAGGCTTAGAGTACCTACTTAGTAAAATAATGTACTAAATTCATTCGACCAAAATGGCCATAAGGTACTTAATTAAATAGTGTACCTAATACGTTCAACAAAATGGCTTTAGAGTAATAAATTGAAGAATGTACTAAATTCATTCTAGCAAACTAGCTTTAGAGTACTAAATTAAATAATGTACTAATTTCATTCGAGGAAACTGGCTTTAGACTACTAAATTCATTTGAGAAAAATGGCCTCAGGGGGCTCAACTAAATAATGTACTAAATTCATTGGAGCAAAATGGCCTAAGTGTACTCAATTAAATAAAGTACTAAATTCATTGGGGGAAACTGGTTTTAGATTACTCAATTAAATGGTGTACTAAATTCAAACGAGCAAAATGACATTAGAACACTTAATTGAATAGTGTACTAAATTCATTCCAGCAAACTGGCTTAAGAGTACTAAACTAATGAATATATTAAATTGGTCTTAGCGTTTTACGCTACTCTAAAAAATGTTTGTAAAATCTGATTTCTAATATTTTTAGGAAGGTATATCAATGCCAGGCCTCCAACAGCTCACCAGTATGTTTTCCTTAAACGTTTATTTTATTTTCATGCCCATCAGGCTACAGTGACAGTGAAAAAAAAAAAATAAAATAAAAAAAAATGTGACAAAAAGAAATTTACGACCAACAACTCCTGAACCGGTCACACTCGATATATTCGAATATTCCTGTTCCTGCCCTCGCTCTGGGTTGAATTCTATTGGACTTAGTTGTATGGACTCAGTGACTCTTTGCACCACGCTATATACAATAATATATCATAACGATATACATACCTGTATTCCGGCTATGAACACACCTAACCTAATCCAATGCAAATGTCTGGTCTCTGAGCTGGACAGACAGCCGAGGACCGACTACTAAGGTAGGCAGGTAGATATATCGTCGTGATGCCTGTTCAACGAACAAAAAACCAGATACCACCGAGAGAAAGACCCTTGAACGTCAACTAGGTACTTATTTACAATTTCATGATTCACCGGTTATGATAATCGGCATTATGGGTACCAAAATGAATAAATATATCAGCGAGCTTCGGCCAGGGTAGTTATATGTATGATGGTATATGGTACAAGCACAAAACAAGGTTTTCATTTTCGCATATATGTATACACAAATTGACTTCAATAAAATTCCCATATAGGTAGGCACAGGGGGGAGGCATAATATTACCTTAACATAGCAGAATTATAATGGGGGGAATGAAATCAATTTTTATGTGAATTAATGAACGACGTGGAAATTTGTTTCTTCATATAAAGTTTCGAGGGGTGTGTTAAGATTGGGAATTCAGTTAAAGGTAAAAATTGTTAATTTATAAATTTTTAGGGGGGTTTTTAAAAATGAATAAGTTAATTCATGCGAGGGATGATTTGTTTTGATAATTTTGTTTTCAAGTTGTTCGAAGAGTTATGTTCAGAGAATTTTTTGTTTTTAATTTAGGTTACTTTGTATCGGAGGGAGATCCCACTTCTGACTATATGTATAGCCGAGATTTCATGAGCTTAGAATTGTGTACAGTATTATAGATACTGATTGCTTGTTGGTAAATTAATATTTCAGGAACTTGATTTAGAAATATTTTTTGAAGACATCTTCTGTTTCATTTTTCCTTACGAAATTTTTTAAGAAACAAAATTTATATGAGCTTGAAAATTATTGAACCTTTAAATTTTATCGCTTTTGCTGTATTTTATACAAAATTTATGTTTTTTCTGATAAGCCGTGTTAGAACTTGCAACGTAACGCTACGAGTTACACTCTTACACTTTTTGTAATTTATGCGCAATAAAGGGGTTTTAACTACCCTTTAAATTAATAAAGCATTATTAGCTTGTATCTTTATGGAGTATCTATAATGGAGTAAGAAAGGATAAATCTGCTATGCATAACTACAGTTTTGAAACTTTAAATAAAATGAAGAGGAAATAGCGAAAGTCGTAAGGCGAAATTAAAATTAAGGGGAAATAGAGATGGGTGTAAGGCGAATATTTCTAAAGCTCGTAATAAACACCTCCAACCAATTCCAAAATATTTTTCTAACCAGAATTATGTAGAGACTCATTCAAATGATTTACGTGATCACTTTAAAAAATTCCATTCACTTCGGTCAATAAAAAATTTTAAACTTTTAAATCTTTCTATATACCTAAACCGGAAACCAATTGAAAAATTTAACAATATCACCCTCATTTTTTTTTTTTTCATTTTTTTTTTATTACATTCAAATAAAATAAAATGCGGCATTGCATCAAGGCAACTTCCTGTATATCGATGATTATGACAATGTATAAAAGAACATAATGGCAGAAGCAAAATCCCATCAAATCAACTGACCACACCCATCATATGGCAATAGCACTTGCATATGCATGCATTCTTTAGCACATTAACTTTATAGATTGTCCAGCTTAAACGTTCCCCATTGACAACCAACGGTCGTCCCTTACGGTTAAGCGCCTCATAAGAAATTTTATTCATACAGCAGGCGACCGGCCATTACGCATATTAGAATTTCTATAGTCTGAGAGATAGTGTTGAATTTATTCATTTTTAATTTTTTTTTTTTTCTTTCAATAATAATTTGACTTTTAAAATACAAAATTTCAATATTAATCAATTATTATTAATTGATAATTTGTTATAATTCAACGAGCTCTACCCAATATACGAGATCGCACACAATTTTATGGGTTGTGATCATAATCGCGAATGCATAAACCTGAAACCATAAATCCCAAAATTTCAAAATACCGAATCCCAAAAGCCCAAATCCCAAATCCCAAAAACCAGAATGATTTAGTATTTTTGTTGTAATATAAAAGACGAAGGGATCCGAAATTTAGGGAAATGATTGTTCCTGTTGATTTAAAATAATTAAAGGGACTTTATTTTTATTATTCTTGTTTATTAAAATTTATTATTTTTTTTATTTTTTTGGCGATATTTTAATTATTTTTAGAGTAAAAAAAAAACAACACAAACATATATGTATGTATGCCAGTAAGACTTAGGGCTTATTTATTAGACAAATGTTAGAAGGATAGGATACATTTTTGTTGGCACAGTCACTTTTCTTTGAAATTTTTTTTACTTTAAAAATATGAAAATTTAAATCAATAATCAATTGATAATTGACAATTTTTGATAGGCGTGGCTAGATAGAGGAATTTCTACTTTAACGAGCTATTATCCAATATATGTATACATACATAATTAAACAATAATTTTATGAGTTGGGAATGAAATCCCAAATGCATAATCCCGATTACCCAAAATCCTAAAATTGAATCAAAAAATCTCGAGTCAAGAAATTCGGAAACCCAAAATCCCGGATCCCAAAACTTCGAAACCCAAAATCCCAAATCCCGAAACTAAAAATTCCAAAATCCCGAATCTCAAAAACTTAAATGACTTGGACTTTTCTGTTATTTATTTTTAATGAAAAAAAATATCCTGAATCCCAAAATTCCAAATCCCGAAACTCAAAATCACGAATTACTGAATCCCGAATACCGATACTTAAAGTCACAAAATCATAAATCCCAGAATCACGAATCTCAAAAACCTGAATGACGTGGAATTTTTTGTTATTTATTTTTAAAGCGAAAAAGTATTTAATTTGATATAAAATCAGGCATCCGATTTTTCAAAAAGTGCACTGGCCATTATCTATGAAAAAATAATTATAAAACTTTTACCATCAAAATAAAAAAATAACCACGTTATCTTCTAAATCCAGATTTCTTAGACTATAAAATAAATTTGAAAAATAAAAATCAAGAAACAAATATAATAAAAAAAGAACAAAAGAAAAATACCGAATAAACCAACACTAAAGCCAACACAGCTGCATGTGGCATTGTTTAATTAACCGCGCACCATCACCATAGCCAACAAGCAACAAAAATGCATTCTCATAGACGACAATTTTGTCGTTATTAAACCCAATATAAGTTATATTATATGCAACAAGTCATGTGCATCTTTTGTATCGCTATGCCATGTATGTCGAATTGTTGCATTGTCGTCGTTGCCTTCGGTTTGTTAGTGGCTCCCTCTATCTCATGTATGATTTTCTTTTAGTTTATTTTTGTCCATCCTTTATCTAAAAATATCTCCATTTCTTTTTTTTGTTTTGTTATATGAGTCTCATATCAATATACTCCCTGACCTCCATATTGGCACTAAAGGGAAAGAGTATTAACATTAAGAGAGGCAGACTCATCGCCGTCGTGAGTCGTCAGGCTATGATGGGCTATTCAATCCATTCATTCATTCAACCACTCGTTTCATATGATGATGCATTATTCGTCTGATATTGTTGCTGCACAGTGTGTGATAAAGATAAGCAGCAGAAAGAAATAGATTGACAGCAATGAGCGATTGACATTGATATGCCACAAGGGTGGCAGATTGGGTCTTTACTATTAAAAAAAATTAATGTATTTCGAAAGACTTTTCTTCTGATTTCTCATTGTGAGTGCACTTGTCGGCTTTACTCAATCTATAATTAGTTATTCTTCTTTCTTCACTTCATCTTTTAATGTGATGATGGATTTTCTATCAAAGATCATAGATGAAATGGCAGTGAGTTGAAAAGTGACCTCTTAATAGACATCTCACATCATTTGCGTATATATGCGTGGAAAGAAAGTTTAATGACCAATATTTGTAAAGAAAATAAAAAAATGTTTTTCTTTGTTTTAAGACAATCTCTATCTTCTCTCATTTTGGTATTGAAAGGAGCTCATCCTGTCTCCAAGTTGGATTCGATTTTCCATAAAAAGATTCACAAAGCCTTTGTCGTTTTTTTGTTATTGTGTCGTCTTCGAGGAGATATAGAGAAAAGCAAAATATTGGTTTTTTACTTTTTTTTATCATTTTCTTGTCTCAATTTTTCTTCTTTTTTTTATTTTTTTGATTTTACTGTCTCTGATCGGATATTTCATTCAATTGCAGTAATGGCATTTCCCCCCTTTTATTTCGACTTGTTCGTTTCTCGTTCCATCACTATTACCAACCATTGAATGGCATCTTCTTTTGGCTGTGCTTGTGCTTATAGAGAGTTTCTATGCGGACTACCGATACCGATGCCAGAGCCCCCGGAGCCGCCGGTAACCAGTTTCCTTTCTTGGTGAACAAGAGGAGACGAACTTTTGTCGAATTTTTGTATATAAATGGGCATGAAGTTGAATTCATATTTTGTTCTCTTAAAAAAAAAAAACTTTTATTTTTATTTAGTTGGTTGAGGAATCATTTTTTGCCATTTTTATTTTTATTTTGTCGTTTTTTCTTCACTTTTGCAGAGGAAATACATATATATAATATAGGTGCGGTATAGTGTGTCAGTACATATAGTTCGTATATCTATAGGTGTTCTATGCTAACCAAACCGCCACCATCCAACCGGTATATTATATGTATATGCGAATGGCTGGATGAATGTTTTTACTTTTATTGGAAAGTGTTTGGCTATAAAAACCCAAAAATAAAAAAAATAAAAACATGTTTTCATTGCAAATATAATGTTGACTTATTATTTAAAAAATGAATAATTTATAAATTGGAAAATTGAAGGCGGAACGGTGCTAAGGTTTTTGCATCAATGTTCAGTGACTGTATTTTGTTGAGTCTGAGTCTATAGTGCTCTGCACTACTACTGCTGATGTTGATTGCAAACATAGGCTTGGGCATGGTTTAATTTTGGTTTCTCTTATTTTGTATGACTTTGATTACTCAATAGGTTAAAAAAAAAAGTCAAGGTGAAAAGGGGGTGTGTATAAATGAATAGAGTTTAAAGGTCATTTCTTTCTTCAATATCAAATGGGTTTTTAAAGTTGACCTAGAAACAAGATTGAAATTGGATATTTATGCACCTAACTGTCTTCTATTTTTAAGCGAAAGTTGGTGATTTTTTATTTGAATTATTGAGGGTATGGTCTATAGCTAGTAGACTGCGACTACCTAGCGGTTGTATGAAGAGAAAAATCAATTTAAATGAGTTTTTCTATAATTTGGATGACATTGAAAGTTTCTTCCGAGTATTGGACAATTTTACTATATTCTAATAAGATTCAATTGTTGAATTAAAAATGACCCATTTCATTTTAAAATGATTCAATGTTGTTTTAACGTGATATTAATAATTAATGTTATCATTAACAAAATGGTTTTACAATGACAATTTTATTTTTAATTGAAACAATTTTGATTTGAAACGATGCTATTGTGTTTAATTACATTTAAAAATTCAGATTAAATAACTTCTGCAAAATAATAGCAGGCAAATGTTGATTTAACAATTTTCAATGTTCTCTTAATTTGATTCAATGTTTAGTATAGATGAATTGTTTATGTATGTTTAAAAAATAGATCAATAATTAAAGACTTGTTTAATTTAACATTATTGAATGTTAATTCAATTATACACAATTTCATTTTGACATTATCTGCATGGAGATTTAAAACGGATATTATTAAATCGTCTTCGTTCAATATGAACTCCTTAAGTTAATTTTTCTGGATACACATCGACGACTAAATAAGTAAAACTGCTAAGCTCACTTTGGCAAATTTTACAGGAGACCAAAAAAACAAAAAAAAATACATAAGGCTCCATATAAAAATTGATTTTTTCTTTAGGATTCTGTAACAACTACGATACATTGGAAAAAAATGATTAAACCAGTAAAACAATAAAATTTTTGCGCTTGTTTTTTTTATAAATAACACTTGTCAATGCTCACTTGATAATCAAAAAAGTTTAAAATTAATTCAATAACACAAAAGAGTGTCGTAAATTTGAAATTAAATAAATGCTGTCGTGAAAGAAAACAATTGTTTCGGTTTTTTTTAAATAACCTTCGGTAATGATAACTCGACAGTCTTTAGTAATAGTAATAGTAAAATTAACTTAAAATGAAATTTTTTTAAATTGTCGTAATTTTTTTTAAATAACCTTTTGGTAATGCTATTTTAACAGTCAAATCAGCATTTACGCCCTTCAAAAAGGCTAAAATTATCTCAAAATAGAAAAAAGATTAGAAAAATAAATGTCGTAAATTTGTCGCAAATAAGAAAATTGTCGCATTTGTTTTATTTTTTAAATATCCTTTCGTAATGCTGACTTGACAGCCAAAAAAGAGCAAAATTATCTAAAAACAATAAATTAATTTGTAAATAACAGTCGCAAAATTTGTTCAAAAACAGCTCTTGGAAATGCTAACTTAACACTCAAATTAGCATTAACACCCGTCAAAAATGGTGACATTAACTCAAAAAAGAAAAATAAATTTAAAACTAAGGGTCGTAAATTTCTCGTAAAGGAAACAAATGTTATGCTTTTTTATTTTTAAATAAAACTTGGTAATGCCAACTTGACATTCAAGTAGCCCCCAAAAAAAGGAAAAAAAGAACTCAAAATAGAAAAAGGAATATGTGAAAAACTGTCGTAAATTCGTCGTAAAATTGTGGTGAAAGAAACAAATTATCGCGCTTATTTTTTTTTTGATAATCAAAAAAGAGTAAAATTAACTCAAAACAGAAAAATAGATAGATAGATAGATCTTTATTTTCGTATTTACAATTGCATTTGGTAAGCTACCGCACAGTTTACATACAGAGATTTGATATAAAACAGAAAAATAAATTTATAAATATTTGTCGTAAAATTTGCTGTGCTTGTTTTTTTTTTTATTAAATAACCCCTGGTAATCCTAAATTGACTGTCTAGTTCTTAGGTTTTGATTAAAAACAACTAAATCAAAAACCTTAAAAAGCAATAGGCTAAAGCCTTCGCAACAAATTATAATAACCATAATAACCATATTTCAAATTGATCAGTTGAGTATTTTTTTTTTTAATATTATCTCGGGACAAAGATTGATCAAAGAGTTTAATATAACAAATTAATATAAAAAATGGTTAAATTATGAATTCAGTATATTGCATCATTAAGTAAAGAATTTTATTAAAAATGCCCAACATAATCTGTTCAAAGGGTCAAAATAGGTCGTTAAGCTGTTATAAGCCATAACCATAATTTTCATAATTTTTTTAATTTTATCATTTTGCTGTGAGAATTTTTTTTTAATCTCACAAAAAATAACAACTTCAGTTTTTTTTTTATAATTTATTCATATTTATCAGTGTTGGTGTTGGCCCTCGTTATCTTTCGTTTTGGGATATTTTCATAAATAATATAAATTCATATTGCATGCATAATTGTTAACAATATAAATATGACAATAAATAAATGTTTCTTTTTTTTGTATTTTACATCAATATCAAAATTTCAATAAATAATTTTTTTAAAGAATTTGATGATTGATTTATAATATTAATCTTTTCCTTCTTTCTTTTTTCTTTGTTTCATTTCAGGTAAGTGTCTCTTTAACTGCGTTAATGCATCATGCATATTAATTTGATATTTACAACAAGAAAAATCGTTGATTTTTTGTTGAAACGAGTCGTGAGTATAAAAAATTATTTTTAAATCAAAAAATAACAATAAAGACAACCTGTAACTCTATTTTGTGAAGGAAATCGTCAAATTAAATATAAATTCAAAAAATGTCCAACGACATATTTTTTTTTTTTAAGAAATCTTCGAAGATTTGAAAATTTGTTTTTTTTTTTTTTGTTTGTTGTTTCGAAAAAAAAATTTATGAGGTAAAACATTCCAAACAGTTGTCAACCAATGAAAATAGAGAGAAAAATAATGACTTTTGATTGGGATTTATGTGATAGAGGAGTTTTCATCTAAATCATTTGTTAATTATACTTGTTGAGAAATGTGACAAATGGTAGGTAAGAGTTCTGGCCCAGCTAAATCCAGTATCATATATTTTAGTAAAAACAATTTTTGATAAAGTGTTTACAGGTTTTTTAATAAAAAAAAATCTAGAATTTTATTTTTTTTTTTAACTTAGAAAATGTTGTATAATAAAAACCTAAAGAAAACATTTAACAAACTGCTGACGGAGATGAGTTGTTTTTTAGTGGATGAACGTCTTTTGACTCGCACCTTTAAAATATTTTTTTTTTATTTTTGTGTAAAGGATCAGAAGTAGGTTAACTTAAGACAAAACATAAATTCTTTGACGTCAGGCAAAAAAAAGGCTTAAGCATAGGAAATTAAAGTATAAATATATATATAAATGAGATTAAAAATTTGAATAATATGGACAATTCAATGAGTTATTGTTTATTGATCACTTTAAGTTTAAGTCTCTAATATATGTTTTTGATATAATTCGAAAGAGAAGAATAAACTTAAATCGAAAACCCAAAAATATTATTTATTGACTCAACCTCTTAGTAGAGAATTATGTATTAGTTTTCTAACCATTCAAAGCTGATTAAAATTCCCATGGCTGGGTGGGCTGTTGCGCTAAGTTGGTTAATTTTCAAAGTTTTCTTATTTTATTTTTTTTTGTGGGGGTGACTTTTAAAAATTTCTCACATAACATATATTAATTTCAAACAAATAAGAAACAACTCAATGTGGCACTTTTTTCGCATCATTCACTGGATTGCGGAAAAAAAGACGTGTGAAAATATAACACACTGAAAAATAATTACTAACCGATAGTGTTTTTTGGTGCGTAAAAAAAAAACGTGTTAAATATCACGTAGTCAAGGGTAAAAAATACATAGTTCTCTATGTTAATTCTAATTAAGTCGACTCGATTAAAATAAATTGATTAAAATAAAAACTTAAAAAGGTTATATTAATGAAGAAACTTGGTTAGGATTCGCAATTTTGAAAATCGTTTATGTTAAACGAGTAAACTTGCTTAAATCAATGAATTAAATTTAATTAATTTCACACATCTCTAGAGTAGATTGGTTACTATGAGCGATTTAATATGTTGCATTGACTAACTTAATTGGTTATTGAAACCGAAGAAAATAACCCATAAGTAGTTTAATACAATTTACTACACTTTAATCGAATCAGTATGTTGATTTAAATAATTTTTTTTTAATCGAGTTGACTCGTATAATTTAACCTGGTGAGTTTGCAGGTTGTATATTAACAATGTTTATTATTTAACTTAACCGATTTTTACGTTATTTTCAACCGATCAGTTTTTTTGCGTGTGTATTTAGCCTTAATCTTAATGTGAGATTCACCCGAACAACATACCACCCGGAAAAATTGAAATTTCACTTTTTACATATTGTGAGTTTTACCCGAAAGTTCATGTTTGAAAAATTCTTCTTATTAAGAACATTCATTTCGGGCGGAATTTAATGCCATTCGCAGTTGAAATAATCTCCTTTTTTTAGGCAAACGAAATTTCTTTAGGGCGAAACTCACAATAGCTTTTAAAATTCCCAGGTAAAAAAAATGTTTAAGGTGAAATATTTTTTCGAATTAAATTCACAATAAGGCCGATTATTTACTTTTGTTTTTAATGTACTATTCACAAAAACACAGCATGGGTGAATTCCTGGGGCGATTTTATATTTCTTTAAGCCTAAGCCACAATAAAAATAAAAAAATTAAAAAAAAACCTAAAAGAAAACATTCTAAATCTTCAAAAAGAGATCCAACGAAAATTAACACGCTTTTAGATGTTGTGTCATTAACATCAGGTACACTTAGGGTCAACAATATGTCGTTGACATTTAAATGAATCCAAGCTAAGTGTATAGTATGAGTATGAATATGACAGGCACTGTTCTTTTTTTTTTTCTTATATCGTTTCAACTTTCAAGTTTCTTAACATCTTTCTCTGGCACTTGTGCAAAAAAAAAGAAAAACATTTTAATGCAAACCAAATGAAGAAGAAATATACAAAAAAAAGAATGACACATAATAAAAAAAAGCCATACATGAAACAACAACAAGAACAAGTATACGAGTAGCTACAGTTTTATATTATATTCTCTTGGAAAAATTCACTGCACTCGCCGCAGCCTAGCTATAGAACTAGTTTTGAAATTAAATTTTTTTTTTTTGCTTCATTTTCTAGAACACCCTTCTTGGCAAGCACAACCTGGGGGCAAATGTGTTTTTTTTTTTTCAATTGAAGATGGTTTGTTGGTGGCATGCGTTATGCATTTGCTATGGGGTTATGAGAACAGTTAAGAAAAAAAAAAATGGTCGTGCGTAGTATTAAGAGACAGAAGAGAGTATATCACAAAGCTATACTATATACCGTAAATGGTATAAGAAAAATATGGTAATAACTTAATGCAGATAAAATTGAGGTTAGTAAAAGTTTTGCCACTTTTATTATTATAGTGAACGCCAACAACGGTATTGATAATGATGTTTCGCATCATGATTGTAGATGTTGGAAGGAGAATTCAAAGAAAAAAAAAAGAAAAAAGTTTTGTTTTATTAAGATTTGGATACACTCAGAAAAAATTAGATAGGTATGTAATATGTATAGATATTTCAAAGAAAATCATTGATTTCACTCGAAATAAATTTTTTTTAACAAAAGTGTAATCGATTTTTTTTATGTTTTAACTTCACCGGATAAATTCCAACCTAATTTCTAAAAGTTAGAATGCAAAATTACACTAGAAAATATATAACCAAGATTTATAAATGCGGTGCATGTCAAGTTAGCTAATAAACATTCGCCGATAGAAAATTTGTTAGGTGAATAATCTGTTAATTAGTAGGAATAATTTCGAATTTTTCGTTCAATGTTTTCTATGTTTTTTATGAGTTTTTAAAGCGGATATCAAGCTATCGAAGTATACCATCAAGAAGCCTCAAAATGTTTCTATATAGTTAAGGCTTTATTACTAAATAATTTGCCCTTGTGAAAATTTCAATTTTGTCGTGCAACGTTTTCTATATTTTTTTGCCGATTTTCTGAATTAATATCAAATAATCAAGGCACCCGCTCAAAAAGTGGTTATATATATTGTTAAATTATTAGCCGTTTATTAGTTGTGAAAGTTTTAATTTTGTCATGCAATGTATTCTATGTTTTTTGCTTCACCCATATAAAGTTTTTAAAGCAATTCTTTGAAAATGGGTAAAAACTTATTTAATTTAATGATTTACTGCCTAATAATTTGATATTAGCTAGTCTTTAATTAGCTGTAATAATTCCAAATTTATCGTGAAATTTTGTCTATGTTTTTTGCTCTGTTCCTTTGAAAAGTTGATATTAAAATAGCGAAGCTTACCCTCAAAAAGCTGTACAAATTTCTTATACTGTATGGTTTATTGCTTAATAATTTGTTGTCGTTCATTTGTTGGGCCAATTTCAATTTGTTTGTGCAATTTTTTCTATGTTTTTTGCCGATTTGGGAAATTGATATAAAATTAGCAGAGCCACTCTACAAAAAGTTTTTACAGATGTTGCTAAATAATTTGCTTTTCATTAGTTGTGACAGTTTCAACTTTTTCATGCGATTTTATTCTATGTTTTTTTTTTTTTGCTTAACTCATGAAGTCAACAATGCACCTATTCAAAAATAGGTACAAACTTATTTAATTGAATGGTTTAGTGCTTAAAATTTTGTCATTAGTTAGTCTTTAATTAGTTATTACAAATTCAATTTCGTCATGCACTGTTTTCTATGTTTTTTGCTTCTTTCATAAGAAGTTAAAAAAGCACCCCTTCGAAGGGGGTAAAAATTTATTTATTTTAATGGTTTATTGTTTAATAATTTTCCATTAGCTTTTTTTTTTAAGATCAGCGAATATTTCTTATAGCTAACTTGACATACATACAAATTAGCCTCTTTTTAAATAATGTAAAAAAAGAAACAACATTCATAAGCACCTGATAGCGTAATATTCAAATTTTATGCTCCATACGTCCGCACCAGTTGAAACTGTTACACTATCAGGTACTCAAAACTGTTGCATCTTTTATACTGACATTTTTTCTGGCAAGGCGATCTGGAGTAATTTTCGATATTCTACGTCAATTTCAAAACAGTTTACCCGCAGAAAAAAGGACAATTTTTTTTTTTAATTTACCCTTAACGAGGTACCTATTCATTTTAAAGATACCACCATTAAAATCATTAGTTATATTTTAGACCTTTAACTAAAATAAATAATTCAAGCACATCTCATTTGAATTTTTGTACATTTGTGGGAAAAAACTTTTACAATGATAAAAAACTTATGCACCCTGTTCAAACCTTCAAAATTGTACCAAAAAATCTTCGTTTAGAACTTAGATACAAACCTAATGATTTTAAACCTTTAACCAAATTTACATAAGACAGCTAGTCAAACATCAAAAAGTTATTAAAAAAAACAGTTTCATCATTGCCAAAGGGTTGTTTAAACATCAAAAAGTATTAAAGAAAAAATGTTCTTAGTTATCTAAGGGTTGTTTAACTTAGAAAGCAAAATCAGTTATCAAAACTTGGGCTTAAGCTATAGCTTCAAACAAATTTGCAACATTGTCTAACTTAAGTCAGCATGTTAAAACATCAAAAACTTATAAAGAAACATTTTGGATCGTTTTCTAAGGCTTGCTTAACTTAAACAGAGAAATCGGTTGTCTAAACTTGGCCTAAAGTTATAGCTTTTAAAAACCAACCTTGTCTAACCTAAGCCAGCTTGTCAAAACATCCCTAATCTAAGAAACAAATTTTAACGTTGTCTAAGGGTTGTCTAAACTTGGACTAAAGTATCATTTTTTTTAATTGCATATTTGTAAATATTTAAAACAAAAGTTTAGACTGTGCCGTATTTTCCCACCGCATACCTTGTCAATTCAGCCTTAGAATTATACTCAACTCTGAAATGTTACTAAAAATAAAATAATTATCGCGTTCCATGGACAAACAAATATTGCAATAAAGACTTTTAATAAAAAAAAAAAAACTTCCATTGAATCTCTGAAAGCATTCAAAGTAATTGTTATAAATGACATTAATTCTATATTAAATTCAAAACATTTTGCAATCTAAACAAATAAAATTTCATTGTAAACAAAAAATAAAAACATCCTAGAACAATAAAATTCTCTATCCATAATCCATATTCGGTTGTGAACGATTCCATTTTTGGTTAAGATTGAACGTGTTCATTTTCAATACCTAGGTATATTAAAACTCAAAGCAAGACAAAACAATCTTAATGCATTTTCCTTTTAACGAACTAATGATTATATTTTACTGTTCCGTGCATTACTGTCAGGAAAAAATCGTAAACAACAATATCTAATATTGACTTGAAACACAACACAACAAAATAAGTGTTTACCGAGGTTAAACAAAATATAATAAAACAAATAAAAATACTGTTTAATTTTGAATTTCCTGAATAAGGCAAGCTCAAGCATTAAATTAATTCCTTACTCAACTTCACACATAATTTTTACATAAAACAAAAAAAAAATACCATAAAAGTCTAATTATTCTATTCTAGTGGCATTTTCTAATATGTACAGTGTTTTGGCATAAAGCTGATTCACATCAATTGACACACTGCCCAGAATGTGTTATGAGTCTCCAATTCTCGTTTTAACCCGAGTCCGCCTTCAAATAATTGGTATTTTGTTTTTGTATTTTTGTTAAACAGTTTAAATTGAAATTTATTTCCTCTCATGGTGTAACATCACTTTTTTTTTTTTTTTGGCGTGAATTACTGCCGCATTTGTTGTCTGTCTGATGTGTTCTCTATTTTATGTGTAGACATTCAACTTTGGGATGCTGTTGAAATGAAACCATTTTCGAGGGTCGTTGTATTATTTTTAATGTAATCCATTTATTTAGTTTTGTGTTGTTAAAATGATGATGAAATACTACATTACATTTATTTCAACTATAATTAGCAAGGAATGAGTAATCTTTCAACCGAGAAAAATTCTGTTGTAAATTATGAGAGTGAAATACATATGAGGAGGGAGGAATTCAGGCCTCCCATAATTTTTTTGTTTGTCGTGTTAATTTTATAACAGAAAATTAGAAGCTATTTGCTTCGTATAATGATTTTATTTGATTCTAAGCTGGAGATAATCTGGCTTTAAAATACGCAACTTTTGTTTTTGAAAATTGATCATTTGACCACACTCTCAGAAATTATAGAAAATGCATTATGTCCATGATTAGTTTTCTATTAAATTAAGGACAAATTTTAGACTTTATTTGTGAAAAGAATTATTCGAGTATCAAAAAATGGAATAATCTCGTTTATATTCTAAACGCGGGAGCTAGAAGATTGTTTGAAGACCATTTGAATATCGTTAAAGAAAGAATAACAAGTAGTGGACCTATGTGACTGCTTTGGGGCACACCAAAGGTAGAAAAAATAAGGGCTAGAAAGGGAAAATCTTAAACGATAAGGAGATTTATTATGTTTGCATGGAAAGTAATAGATTTGCATTTGACAATGTTAAACTCCAGGCAGTTTTTAAGGCACAAGACTGTCAAGATCGTTTCGAAAAAATAAGAGTCATATGACGAAGTAATAATTGTCTTGAAAAACTTGGTATCGTTAGCGTATGTGAGATAGTAGAAGGTTTGATGTCCATTGCAATACTGTTAAATTAAGAATGAAAAGAAGTGGACCTAGGTCACTACTTTGGGGCATACCTGCACAGCTGACGTAGCTAAGTAAGAGCTGGAGTGGTTAGATTTGAAATGAACATTGAAATTATAAGGGTCTATATCTGAAGAAAATAGTTCTCAAAGTACTGATATCGACGCAAGCTAGGGTCACCTTCTAAAAATAACGGCAGGGTTTTAAAAGTCCAATTTAGAATGAAATAAATATATTGATGGCGTGACAGGTTTTGATGTGGAAAATCAGGGCCCTGTGACTTAGAAATCTCAATATGACTCCTGGGTGTGTGCTGATATTGGAAAAGAATGGATGGAAAATTTTCTGATCGATCAGAATGGGTCCATTCCCCTCGTTTAGGCAGAAAGGGCTTTTTTTTTAATTTACTTAAAATACAAAAAAAAATATATAAATATTGTAAAAACAACGGCAAAACTAATAATATCGTCCTTTATTTTTTTCATAACCAAAAATGCATTCTTTAATTTTTATTTACTTTCTTAGTCAACTTGTTTTGGTGGATATAACTAGTTTTTGAAAAATTAATTTTCAAACACAAAAAATTCAAGCTGATTAAAAAAAAAAAAGTTCGATACTTAGCCATGGGGGATTTCAATATTCAATGCTTTTATCAAATTTTAGTCAAAAAAAAAAAAAGCAGATAGGTACTCAAATTCCTCCTAATTTTGGAGATAATTAAAAATAATGGCATTGTAAGTGTTGACATTTTTTTTATTTATTAAGTGCTTTCGAAAATTTTAAGTATGAGAATTTGGATGGACTTACAAGTTTTTTGCCGAATGGCGAAAATGAGATTCAATGAGACTCTTGCAGGATTTGTTATTTTTTTCGCAAGAGACAGTAAGAACCCCTGACATATTTTTTTTTCAATTTTAGGTGAAAAAGCCTTGAATTCCGAACGAGATATGATATGAATTTTGTTTTTTTGAAAGTGGACGTGAATCAACAGAGAAATCTGTTAATAGGTGTGTTTTATTGGGAAAAGTGAATGGCTCTCTATAAGATTTTTTGTTGTTTACCGAGGGAAATAAATAATAAATAAAAATGAATCATCCAAGAACTTCTTCCATACACACTTTAAATAATGAAACCTTAAATAAATTCGAAAAATTATTTAAAAATCAGGATCCAGTTATAAGACTTCATATAACTAAAACATAAATTTTTTTTTGGAATTTTCCTAAGCTTTTTTCCTAAGTTTTTCAAAATGTTACAAAAACTTTATTGTCTTTCTTATTTTGCAATTCAGCTCACATATATATAAGAAGCACCTTTTTCCATTTCCGACAAATAAGGCATTCGTGTCGAACAAATTCTCTAACAAAACCTAAAAAGTCTTTCCTTTTATAAATCCGATTAAATACGATCAAAATTCAATTCCGTACTTTTTTATAAGACTACTTTATTTAAATTCCTATACCTTTACTTACTCTTAGTCAGAAAATTTGAAAGGCAAAAATTGACCCTTATTTTATAATTCGTATCCTTTTCCGTATAGGCTTATTTTCTGATGATGATGATGATGATGATGATGATTCCACATCATCGTGTCAAATAACATTTTTATTATAGACAGACATGCAAGTTCAAAACTCAATCTTACTTTTAATTTCCTTCCATCAAAAATGCTCCCTTCTTTTTAAAACAAACACACAGAAACAACACAGGGGGAACAACAACAAAAAAAAAGGACACACTAAACTCGATTTTCTCGTTTAATTTTCCAATCCTTGACACAAAAAAAAAAAGAAGCAATATCTGGTTCGGTAGACTTTAAGCAAAGTTTTCCTCTGATTCTCTATACTTACATGTATATTGCGCCTAAGCTCTAAAGGTTCTTTCGTTTCCTTTCAATTGCCACCCTCATATAATGACATACAGAAGACACGTCAGGCACACAGGAAATAAATAAGACTTCCTCTTTCCATATTTTTTTTTATTTTGTTTCTTTTACTAACTTTTTCAAATAGATACTATAGGTTATGGGTATATGGAGGTAGGTAGCTTTTAACAGAGTTTCTGCTGGCATGTCAACATGTGTGCTAGTTACTGTCATCGAAAAAGCAAAACCAAAAGGCACGTTATACGTGCTGTGCTAACAACAAAAAGAAGGAATGTTGACTTCGAATGGAAACAAAAAAAATAAAAAGGAATAAACTTAATTTCCTTATGTTACAGTGTTACGGTAATGCGGTAGTTCTAAGTACATAATTCCCTTGGCACATTCACATAACACTGAAGAACTCATATTGAATTACCATCCATCCATTCTCGACCATCAGCAAAGGTAGGTATAGAAGGCCTCAGCATTTAGTACACTGTGAAGATAGGGAGGGGTTGGGTTTTTCTGTGTTTGTTTGTCGTATTGAAAAGTACCTGTAATTATGTCCCGGAATTCCACTACCGTATCCATCATCAAAACAACTTCAAAAAAAAACCCACAAAAAAAATCAAACCAAACAAAAACTGCAAAGGAAATTGCATTACAACTCGAGAAGAGAAAAATAAATTAAACAAAAAAAAACCATCCAACTCGATTTACCCGTTTCAATCAGCTTCGAGAGGGTAAAAAGTTGTTGTAACTAACGACAAACGATTAGAGTTTAAATAAAAATGTGCTAAATAAATACGACACACAGACTGAACGAACGATGGAGCTGGAAAACAACACTTGCAAGCACACGCATCACAACAGCGAAAGTGATCCTATTGACAAACCGATGAAATAAAATTCCAATCAAAGTCCTGAATGCTTCCACTTTATCGGTATTTTTTTGTTGTTTTTTTTTTTAATTTTATTTTCCTCTCACATATTTTGTTTTAATTTAATTTTTTTATGGAAATAAAGTGATACAACCAGTTCGATCCTTTGATATAACCAAAAATCACTCTTTTTTTGTACGAATGCATGTCAGGTGCGGGTATAAGTATGTGTTTTGAGAGGGTAGCTTCGCATTTTCTTTTAGAGATTTTTTTGGAAACTTATAGATGTGATCAATTTAAATACAAAATTTTGTGACATGAGGGGCGGTTTTGCCCCCCTTACTATAAACTATAAAACTTTGGAAAAAAATGGTCTTTTTCTGAGCAAATTTCCAAAGTAATCATCGCAACTCACATTTGACTGAAGAAAAAATACATTTTAGGATATTTTGGTCTCCAAGTTGTGGTGTTTAAATGGATAAATAAAATAAATATAAAATTTTAATTAAGAATTTTTGTTTTTATTTATTAAATTAATAAATTTATTTTCACAACTTGTACTTATTTTGTATTGCGACGCGTTTCGGACCGAAGTCTGATAAAATTTTATATTTATTTATTTATCCACTGAAGAAAAAAGTTGAAGTGATTGACAGAAATTCATTGTTGTTGTACTAAAAACTCGACTGAATTGACCCCCGTCTGACCAAAATATGAATAGTGTCAACTTTAAAAATTTTAAATTTTGTGGAGCGCAATAATTTTCATTCCACGTGAAATGTGTTCTTGTTTTTTGCTGTTGGAGTTGCATAGAAAGGTTAGTTTCTTTAAAAATACCAACTAACAGAAATCATATTATGTGGATACGCGCCTGGTCAATATCGATATGCAGTTAGTTAGTATAGTTCGGGATTTATTTATTTTTTTTTATTTTTTTCACATGCGTTGGATGCTGCCATCAAAGTATTGGTTATTTAAAATCCATATATGGTCACCATTCAAGGTTTTATTTTATGCACTTATAAAATACCTTTAAAAATGTTTTGGAATTTTTTTTTTTCGTTTTTTTCTTGTACATATTTTATATATTTTTATGGGAACTTTGATAAATGATTTAAGAGAAAGAGAAATATATTTGAAACTTACTTGAAATTGTATTAATTTCATGGGAAATATTTCTATGTGCAGTTATTTTTGTTTGTTAAATTTTTTTTTTGGCTTCAAGCTTAGGCTAATGTAGCAATATAATAAATCACTTATATTTTTATATACATAGCTGAAAAAATAATTAAAAATTTAAATGTGGCCAACAGGTTGTAACTTTTAGTTACCATAAATAGTATAACATCTTTATATTAATGTGTAATTTTTGAAAAGATTTATGTTGACATTAAATGTGTGTAGAAATTAGCTTGAAAGTGTGAATTGGGAATTGGAAAGATTAAAAAAACATAAAATAAATAATGTGAAGATTGCGTAATAAAGTTTTGGTTTTTATAGTTTGATAGGAAGTTTGATTTTGAATGGGGAAAATACATACGTTTAAATTAAATAATTATATGATAAAATCAATGAACTTGTTTAAGGAAATACAAAATAAACCTGTAATATAAGGCTTTGGGTAGGGATATCATCATTTAGGAAATATCAATTATAATAAATAATAGTAACAGGTTGTTTTTATCGCGGAATGTCATTTTTAAAAAAAATTACATTACTTGTGTAGTTTCAATTATTGTTTATGAATTTATAGAGTTTTTTTTTTAATACAGAGTGTTTTGCATAAGATGCGGCAATAGGGGATAGCGTCTAGGATGGATTGAAAAATTACATGAGAAAAATATGTTTAAAAAACAACGTAAACACTTGCAACGTCATGTTATAAATTTTTCTTAGGCCAGAAAGATTTGTCTGTAAATTTAGTTTTGGAAAGGTTATTCAAAAACTTAAAAAAAAAAATGAAAAATATTTTTTTCAAAGATTTACTTTATTTAGCATCTGCCATTTTTGTTTCTACTATTCAATGATTTCATGAATTTTTTTGTCAAACACTAATAACTTCATTTGCTTAAATGTCTTTTAATTTTTGAGAAAATTGAAAATAATCTAAAGTATATAATTGGGTGAAATAAATAAAACAAAGCATGTGCTCGGAGCAGGTACTTAATAAAAAAAATAGTGCTTTGAAGATGTTAGAATTCAAAAATGTTGTTCAAACCAAATGTTGAATCAAAGACCACACTTTATTTAAAAAAATAAAAGCTTATGAAACTGCACACAAAAAAGAATACATTAAATTTTCGGAAGAACAACGATGGTCTTGAGAAAAATGTACTTTGACAATTTACAGTAGAACTGATATTTTACTTTTTTGGAAATGCCTCAAAGATAGAAAAATCTTTTCAAGTAAAAATCTCCTTTGACTGGACTAATAGTTATTTTAGTTTCTAATTTATTTTAAAATTCCTACTTAGTTACATATTTTGAGACCTTATCGCGCCTAAAAAAAAATCAACTAATCATTCAAAATAGCTTTTAACGGCCATTAGTCCATAAAAAATTGGCGTTTCGTCCGATTAATAGGTACGCAATTTTTGATGATGATGATGATGGTGATATAATTGATCAAGTCGAATTAAATAGTTCTAAGTCGTCTACTTAGTTATTTCAGTGGTATATAGATTTTGTATAATTATTTAAAAAAAAAACCTTATTAAATTTAATTAAATTTAAAAACAATCATTTTTTCTGGAAATATATTAATTTTCTATTTTTTGTTTTTTTATTTACATTTTTGATAACAGCTTTATTTTTTTTTTATTTTATTTTATTTTATTTTTTTTTATTTTATTTTTATTTTTTATTTCAGGTAAGCAACACTATTAGGACTAAGCAAAAATCCTGACCAGAAGAAAAACTGTGAGATAGAAAAAATATTAAACACTTATTTGCAATTAAAAATTGACCAAATGTTTCTAAAATTTATGGTTTTAAATTTATTTATATATTGTCAGATTTACTTTCACAAAAAATTCTTCCAAATTTTAAATCTCCAGGAGCCTCATCAGGTTAAACAAAAACGATCGAACGATATCGTTTTTAAGATAGCTATCTTATTTTTTCTCCAGAGATATGATAGAGAAGCAATGATCGAAACGAAATCGTTCCACCGTTATTGTTTCACGTGATGAGGCCCCAGCACTTAAACTCAATACGTATCATATAACATAATAAGAAAAAAATGAAAGCACTATTATAGTTAGAGAAAAGCAGATTAAGGTCGTTGCTTTTGGCAAGATTGATTGGAATTGATAGGGAATGGAGGACATAGACAAACATTTGAAATAAGTTTCTTATTTTAAAATTGTATGAGCCGATTTTTGGTAGAAATGTTTTTTGCAACTATATTAAAGTATATTTAAAATGATGTAAATTTAAAACTGTCCCAAAATGTCCTAAAGTGTCCTAAAATTTTCCAAAGTGTCCTAAAAATCAAATTTTCGTTAAAAAAAGTTGGGTAAAACTAATTATTCTAACTAAAGTTTTAGAAGAAAAGTGAGAAAAAATAATGCAGATATTTAAACAAATATAAAATAATTGCAAAATTAGAGAAAATTTTACTAAATTGTGACAAAAGAAATCTTTTGAAATAGGTGTGTTTCATTCAATGCTTCATAGCCAGCGCAGCCAAGTTTGAATAAAACGATTAATCACTCTATACCTACGTTAATTTCAATAATTCAAAGTTCTATCGCCAGCACGCCATCTTTTTTTTACTGACTTCTTTTTCGCCAGCAATCAAATTGTTTTTGTCGGCAAGGTAAATTTTGCTGAGCTGGATATGCAGCAATGAATAAAACACACCTAATATTGCAAAAGTTAAAAAGATAAAAAAATAAATGATCTTTTGATTTAAAAGCGATAATTTTGATAATTTTAACCGTCAAATCACTATTCCTAAAGGAGGAAAATAGAAAAATTTAACTTTTGTGTTGGATTGAGGATACAAAGATCATCACTTTTAGGTTTCATTTACTTAAATTACATAATTATTTAAATCAGTAAAAAAGTCATTTCAAAATTTACTAAAAATGAAAAGAGTTTTTTTTTTCTGAAAAGTTAAAATTAAAAAAATTAAATGGAATAATCCATAAAAAAAAAACAGAGTACCTAGAATTATATTTTGATTTTAGCCATTAAAAGATGCTATTGTCGCAAAATTTCGCGGAAATATGTATGGAAATTAATAAGATATGTATTTATATCGTATATTGACTAAAAGACAAAAATAAACTTTTGAAATTTTTAAATTGAAGAATAAGTGAATTTCGTTAATTTAAATACTCAATTTGCATCATCAAACAATTAGCCTCAAATAAATATAACAAGAAAGACAAGGCAGATATTCATCAGTTACCTTTTCAAGTTTTTTTTTTTTGGGACAGAAATTTTTTGTATTTTGTAAATAAGTTACATATGTATTTTCAGTTACATTTATAAATTTATTTGGGACTTTTTAAGACAGTTATATTTATATAATTTTATTATTATTTATATATTTTATTCATTTTCAACACATACGTAAAATTTTTAATAAAATAGATAAAAAGGGAATGTATGGGTGATTTATTTAGAGGTACATTTTTCAAAGATAAAATAAAAACAAAAAAACTATTTTATCGGGTGACCTTTGTTATCATTAATTTATTAATTTTTGAAAAATTAATTTTTTAACATGACTGACTGACCGAAAATGTTGATAACATGCTCCAATTCCAAAGTTCCCATTTTCGATGACGCTTTTGAGGATTTCGAGTGGTATTTGGCTTTTAATTACTCAATCGTAGTCTACTTAATAATGATAATAAAGATCATATATTAAGTAGTTAATTGGGCTTTGATGATCGTTAAAATAGATGCAATTAATACAGAACTAATTCATCTTTGTTTACCCTACGTTTCGCTGGCTTCTTTCCGGCTTCTTCAGGGGTTTATTTCTTTATTTTATTTTTCATGAAAATTAACCAAAATTACATTTTAAGATTTTAATAAATTAATAAATAAAAATAAATTAACATTTAACACTATCGGAACAACAAAAATTAAAACTAGTATCACTTTGTATCACAGATCAGTTAATGGCAACACCGTAAATCGAGCTGATGTTGTCGATATCTTCTTGGTGGTTCATCGTTGTCAATAAAGATCATCCGATAAAATTTGTTATTTTATAATTTTGTGTTTGAAAAACTTACCTATAAATGATTGAACTATTATTTACACACTTATTTATCTTATATAAATAACAAATTTTAGTTTTGTATTGAAATTAAATACAAAAACATGTCCCAAAAGGTCCCAAAGAAAATTAAAAGAGAAATAAATGCCTTGTTTTTGAAATTAGGACAAACCGAATTATAAATGAAGATTAATGAAGTTGCACATATGAATATAATCCACTTATCAGAAAACTCACTTGAATGAAGAAGTCAAACGATAACAATTAACTTGGATTCTGAACTAATTACACTTTGTTAGGAGAATTCATTTCAAATTGTCCCTAATTTAGCGAAAAATATTGCAAACTTACAGAAATCCTATAATGAAATTCAAAAACAACCATTTTAATTTAACGAAAGCATTGCAGGGATTTATTTGGTTAATTACAAAACAACAAATAATCTGTCCCAATGTGTTCCCGAAAAATACACAATATATATTTTATTTGAAGAATGACCCTAGTTCAAAGTTCAAATTGCCATTAGACTTAGGTACTATTGTTGTGTAATAGAAAACTGTCGTTTGATATAAGGTTCAATGAATTTCCGGGGTTGTTTGGTACAAATACGATAGCCATTAAAGAAGTTCTTCTCATATACACCCATATGGATACAATTACGGTCTTAATATAAAATTGAACCTTATAAGTATATAAATGGTGTACGTTTGTATTCATCCCTTTATCCCTTTTCCTTTGCAAATTGCGGCAAGACATTTCAAAACTTCTTGACAGTCATTATTCGGATAACATAAGGAAGAATATGGGTTTAAATTGCAATGAACTCTACCCAAGTCATTTCACAAAAAAAAAGAAAAAAGAAAAACAGGTAGAAATGCACGTACCTAGAAAAAAAGGAAATGGCATGCAATTGCAAATTTTACTAATAAATGCAAAAATATGTACATTCAAGGAAATCCAATGACAATACAACTTCCAATTATCTCGATCTTGTATTTCCCATGCAAAAAATAAGTAAGCAAAGACACACAAACAAGATAACAAGGGAACAAGGGAACAAGGCAACACAAACAGATAAAGAAAGAAAAAAAAAACCCAATTTCTATTCCAAGAAAATGCATACATTAAAATGCGAAAAATATACAAAATAGGTATACGAATATACTAAACGACAAAACATTGCGCCGCGTGGTGTTTTTGTTGTTGATTTTTTTTGTGTGTGTCTTTCTATTTAGCATGTTTTGACAATGAAAGGACACACCACATCTTCTTCTTCCTCTATATCCAAGTCTATTCAGTGTGACATATCAGACATTCAGGCGACTTGACAACACTTGTGTCCCTTTTTTTCCCACATTTTCACTAAGAAAAAAAAAATATAACAAAATAGAAAATAAAAATAAATTCAACAATAAGGACACAGAAGTCTCTTAAGATACGATACAAGTATAAAACAAAACAAAAAAATATATGTATGTTCAAAATGTAAAACAGCGTTGCAGAAAACGTGATGTGTGGGAAAATATAAACTGCATGATAACGCGACGCGTATACTCTTCTAAGAGACCATTGGGACATATACAGTAAGGGGCGCAATATTTTTCTCCAAGTTTCTAAATGTAAAAATACTTTTTGGCTACAAAATAAAATTTCAAAAAAATGATCCGTTTATGTAAATTTAAAAAAAAAGTAGAAAAACCTTCTTACGGACAAGTTATAGACTTTGGAAAGAAATTTTTTCTAAAAGTTTGCCTAAAATAGCAGAAGTGTCTACTCACAACATCTTCGTTGACGGTTCTCCATCACGGTTCTTCCATCACGGTTCTTCCGTCACGGTTCTTCCTTCACGGTTCTTCCGTCACAGTTCTTCCTTCAAGGTTCTTCCATCACGGTTCTTCCATCAATCTTCTTCCGTCACGATTCTTCCGTCACGGTTCTTTCATAACGTTTAGTCTGTCACGGTTCCATCTTCATGATTCTTCGGTCACGGTTCTTCCATCGATTCTTCTGTTACGGTTCATCAATCATGGTTCTCCCTGGACTGTTCTTTCATCAAGGTTCCTCCCTTACAATTCTTCCGCCACGATTCTTCCATCATGGTTTTTCCGCCACGGTATTTCCTTCACGGTTCTTTCACCACAGTTCTTTCATCACGGTTCTTCCATCACGGTTCTTTCACGGTTCTCTTATCACGGTTCTTCAGTCACGGTTCTCCCATCGCGATTCTTCCTCCATGATTCTTCCATTATGGTTCTTTTACCACGGTTCTTCTGTCATGGTTCTTCCATCACGGTTCTTTTATTACGTTTCTTCTGTGACGGTTCCTCCTTCACGTTTCTTCTAACATGTTTCTTCCATCACGATTCTTCCATTAAGGTTCATCAATCACAGTTCTCCCGTCATAGTTCCAAGGTTCCTCCGTCACAATTCTTCCGCTACTGTTCTTCCGTCATGGTTCTTCTGTTACAGTTCTTCTGTCACATTTTCTTCCCTCTTGATTCTTTCGTTCACGGTTTCTTTGTTTTTCCGTAACTGTTCTTCCGTCATATTATTAATTAATACCTAATATCAGCCTATATTTTTTGGTCGAAAATCTGGATTTAAATTGCAAATTATTAGAAGTTAATTTTTACATTTCGTTTGGGACCTCTAGACCGCTTGAATTTATTTAACAAAAAAAAATCTTAATTTAAAAATCTATCGCACAGCACTGTATGACAGAGATTTTGATTCTCAAAAACAGTTGTATCTTGCATAGTGATATTGTCTACCAAAACTACTCTGAGGATATTACAAAACACGACACAACATCATCATGGTCGTAAAATAGTCTTCTTGTACCGCATTCATCGCATATCACATAGGTTGAATTTTTTTAGTCGTTGTCGTCGTTGTCGTCTGTTCATATATGCTGAATGATTTATGAGCGAAAAACTAAGCAAATCTGACCTTCGAGACCTAACATAGTGCAGTATACATCTTTTTACCCGGCCACAGATCTACGCCGCAGATTGATACTCTCTGATGTCTCTGGTATCTTTGTATCCCAAAAAAAAGATTGATATTTCCATCTCACACACAGGATGTAAAGTACCTACAAAGGAGAAAGGGAAACATTTCCCAACCAACACCATATGCGTTTTAGTGCGAAAGAAGAATTCTTTTATTCGAAAATGCGAAAAAAAGATTTGCGACTTACCATCAGGAAGGAACAAAAACAAAGATGTCGAGAATTATTTTACAAATATCCCTCCAAGAGTTTTGATACCTAGCAGTAGATACGTATGTACAGATCCTCTTGAGTTGTGTAGATTTATTTTTGTAATATTTTTTATTTTTTTTTTTTTCCTTTTCAACAAAATAAAAATTTGTTGCCTCTGCCTGTGTCTTGTGTATTTTTTTGTTGATGTATTTGATCAAATCATCTAGAACGGGTGGATATTTTTCATAAATTTTCACGCTAGGACGCAGATTTTTATGACATGCCCCTGTGCAGTGTGCATGAAGAAATCTCACACAATTTCTATCTGAACTGAGCTGAACTGAACTGACAGACACAACAGACGGATAAAATAAGAAAATTTATTTTATGGGTAGACAGTCGCAGTGTAATTAAGTGGCGCTATTTAGTAGAGATGAAGATTGTTTTTGTTGTTGCTGTTGATGGTTGATGTTTTCGTCGTATCGTTTATATAGAGGAGGTATTTTCCGGTTGTTGTTGTTTGTTGGCCTGGGCCGCCTCTTCTGAATTTGTTATTTGATTTTTCCTCTTTTCTCTATAGTCATGAGATCTACAAATACAATCATACATAAGGAACCAACATATGTATGTAAAACTGTCTTGTTTCTTGTCCAATAGAACAACCAAAATTTAATTTTTGGCGTCAGATTACTTGTTGTTCATATAGTAATTGCCGTGCCCGGTTTTTTGTGCGTGGGAGAATGTGTAAAAATGATGTAATCATTTGATGAAAAATGAAACACAAAAAAAAAACGAAAAAAGAAAATGTGTTTTTCCACTTTAAGAATGATGTAATAATTTGAGATTAGGTAAATGGTTTTAAAGTTCTAAGAAAATTTTGAGAAAAAAATGCCACCTGTTTTGAGAAAAATTAGGAGTAATGAAAAGAAACGCATTTGGCATAGTCTTCCGTATCAAATCTTAATTTTTTTTTGTTTAGAAATCAATCAGAAATCATTAAACAAAATTTTTGAAGGATTTCGAAATTTTAAATATAAAAAATATTGGAAACTAGTGTGCTCGTAGCATCGACAAATGTTTAAAATCAATTTAATCCTCCTTGCGATTAAAAAAAATAATAATAAAAAGTATGGGACAAAAAGCACTTCCTTGCGGAACCCCAGCATTTAAACAACGATTATTCCTTTCCTATGTAACTTACTTTGGAATAGTTTTTCTTTAGGTAAGATTCTAGAAAGTAATCTTATGTTTTCTAAATGAATCTATAGTTTAAAAACAATCAAATTACCGTGCTAGATCTTATAGATGGATTTATAGAAAATATCGAGGACTGAACTTGAATTGAAATGTTATCAACTGAAGAAATTGTATCTTATTTTTTTTTTGTATTCATCTGTGAATATAGATAAGTCTTATTGTAGAATGTAGAGCTCTTATTGTAGCCAGGAATAAATAGTCCTACTTTAATAACCGAAAACAGGCGCTTCAAACTTGGAAATAACGTGAAGAAAAAATAATTAATTGTCTATCATTTTTTTTTTTAATTGAAGATTTTTGTTTGCGGTTTGGGGGATATTTTCACTTGATCCATTTCATACTGCTATGGAATGAACGATAGCATTATCCTTAGGCCACACGACTCAGTGTCAAAATGTACAGAAAAGTACCAAAAACACCTCCTTGGGGAACACCAGCATCTATTTCCTTATATTCCATTTTTCAATTTTTAATGTAAACTATTAACTAGTTAAAGAAAAACTGTCACAAAAAAAATTCAAGCAGTTCATTATGCCAGAAAATATAACCTGCGGCCCAGTCCTTCCAAATAAGAACAATTTGTTTGTGATTAAAACTTATATACATCTCTATTAATAAACTTAAATAAAGCATGAATCATCAATAAAAATAAAATTAATTCTAATTCCTGTTAACTAGCTAATTCACACAAGTTGGTGCATTAAGGATTAATTAAATTCAAAACATTTAAGCTATTTTGAATACAAGCTCAAATGAGAAAGTATGTGTGAAAAAGATCACACTTTGTAAGAAAGTCTAAGTTAACAGATTAATAATACTCTTTGATGACAACAGAGTTCTTGTTGAATGAAGTAGATTTTCGTTAAGAATTTTACTTAATGCAAATTAGTAGTTATCTGTTTATTAATAAAATATTTTGATGTGTGAATTAATTTTTGCTCACCGCCGCAATTCTAGATGATTTGTGAATACATGTTAGAATGGTTAGAATATTAACCATTTTTATTAGATTTTTGTTAAAATTTTTTGCGTGATATTTTGAGAAAGTTGATTTGTGAATTAGTAGATAATTAAGTATTTTTATTAATAGGGGTGATGACAATTATTTTGTATCTCTTCAATTCAAGACTCTATTCAAAATCTCTGAGATAATTTGTTATCAAAATTTGAATGGCCTCTTGACAAGAGAATACAAATATCTAGGTAAATAAGTTTACAATGCTGCTCTCTATTACATTCTACTACATTAATACATTCATCTGCTGTTTGTATAGAGAAACATCAGCTGGTCTACTTTAACAGTCGGGAAACTAAGAAGCATATACCAGTGCCTTTACGTTCTGTAACTCTCGCATTTCCATATGTTCCATTTTTCAACGTTTCTCATCCAATTCTATCGATGCGAGAGTTACAGAAGTAACTGAGGCACAGGTTTTTGGAAAATAATGGAAAAGGAATACTGCTAAAGAACACCGAAATTATGTGGTACACTTATACTTAATTATAAAATTCGATTATTTAAAATTGAAATAAAGATCTTTTCTCATTTCATTTATTCGGGTTTGACTATATCTGGAAGATAAAAAAGACTAATAATGTGATTAAACTAAAATAATGTTTATTCAAACATTTTATAGCAGCAATTAAACATTTTCTTTTGGATTATAACATTAAAAATTGTTCCTTTCCACTTCTGATATTTCCTTTCAAGATTTTTGACTGCATCTGAAAGAAAGAAGAACATTAGACCAATAATCTGATTTAAACAGAAACGTATAATTCTGGACTACAAATCTCAAAACTGTTTCTTTCCACTTCTGAACTCTTGTAATTTTTGTTTTTTTTTTTCATTTAAAACTTTTGACTGCATCTGAAAAATCAAAGAAAACTAATAATGTTATTTTAACAAATACTTATATCTATTCAAACATATAAGCAGCGATTAAACATTTTCTTCTGAACTATAACTCTCAAAACTGTTTCTTTCCACTTCTGATCTTTTGTAACTTGATTTTTCCCTTCAACTCTTTTCTATGTATCTGTAGACTGAAAGAACAAAACACATTTTATGTTATTTAAATGTATATTCGTTTAAACATTCAAGCAACTATAAAACAGAACATTTTCTGGACTACACTTTTCCCCTTTAAGATTCAACGGCTTCTATAAGCATTTTTTTTATTCATATATTTTTTTTTTTAAATGTCATACATAAAATGAATGTTGATAAAACTTTAATCCAGCAGCAATGGGTTCTTAAAACACAACTCTCCAAATTTATTCAAGCTACTTTAAGAATTCATTTTTTTTCCTCAATAGTTCCTGTCATGAAGAATATAAGTATATCTATTTATCTACAACAAGGCTAGTGAACCTGATTTTATCCTCTCAAATAAGATTAATTGTTAAGTTGAAAGAAAAAAAAAAAAAACACACACACAATCCTTTTAAAGAACTCTTGCTTGTGAAGCCATTTTTCATACCAATGTTTTACCATTGAGTTGTCACTATTGTTCGTGTATATAGTTTGTGACTTTTTTATTTTTTTTTTTAGCTTCCCTTTTTGCGTGTTGCATTAACAAATTAGTACCGCTCCTACTTCCTAAACTCCATCTCCAACTTTATAAAGTTTGTCAACTTTAACAACTATAATATATATAATTTATAAAGTTCAGCAAACTATATTCTATCACGCGAAAGCCCTACCCTGCTTATAACTTTTAAAATTAAAAAAAAAAAAAACAGTTACATAATGCACTTCGCGTGGTGTCGCTTTGGGGTTTCTTCGATTTTGACATTTATTTGGGATCAGATGTGACATTATACACAGATGAATGTAGAGGTACTTGCTTTCAACAAAAGCCAGTTTTAAATTCAGTGTGTTGAAAGTTTCTCAACAAACTTCGCGCTCTGACACAATTAACGACACTATAATTGGCTTCACGAACGCGCGAGACAGAATTAATCGGCAGAATAATTGGATTTTCCTTCTTTGTTGGTTTTTTTTTTGTTGTTGTCTATGCATAAAGATAGAAAGAAGATGTGTACACAAAGATGACGATGACGATGATGATATTCCTTAAAAAGCTGAATTAAAAATAAGTCTATATGTTGCACTTAGGCACTTATCTTGAGAAAAACCCAACAACGCATCGACGCGGCGCGGCGTGGCAGTGTTGTAGTGGGGGTGGTAAGAAAGTTGCTGCCGTAGCTTAATGTAGCCATTCATTGCCTTATATATTTTATACTATAGAAGAAAGCATAAAATTCTCTCAAGAGAACACTTCATTTGCTGACGCGTCAACACTCTTTACAGCATCACTTTGAATTCCAGAGCCCATGACGAGGCAATGAGCCATGTGAATAATATGGTGTGTATATAGTATGAATGGCTGTGTATGTGTTTGTGTACAGCTTAAATTTTCGTTTCAAGTGGCACAATGACAAGTTGAATTTTTTTTTTTTTAAGGATCCATGTTCCCTAAAGACAAAGTGCAAAAGTACCTCACATTTTGTGTCTTTCGATTGAAGACTGTATAGGGACTAAAAGTTGTTAGCCATACATAATATAGGATGAGCTGTCATGAATGACGTAATTAACTTTAATGTTTTGTATGAACATGACAATTTTTTTTTTTTGCGAAAATATTTCGGATGGGCTTTTTTAAATTTTCAGGTTTTTCCGGTTCTTTTCTAATAAAATTTTTTTTTTCTTGTGACTTACGATGATTTACCTATACCATTTCAGTTTTTTTATCGACGATCAATTGATAATTGACAGTGATAATAGGGGTAGGTATAAGTTGTTCCAGAATCAAGAGAAGAATTTTCTATTAATTTGCCTTCTTTGTCCAAATGAATTGTCAATTCCTACCACATTTTGTCTATTTTAATTTTTTATGTGAAATTTGACAGAACTTTGAACTAAAATTCGTAGAAATTGACAGTTTTGAGAAGTAAACGAAAAAAAAGGTATTATCCCAGTCATAGTTCTAGTCGGGTTAAACCCCTAACTGCCCCAAAATTTAAGCAAAATAAATGAAGTTCTTTTCATGAACTGCCGTCTAATTTGTGGTTTTATTTGTTGATGACAGCATAAACTTGATCTTGCCCTAGTTAACCTTAATCTCCTATTCTTCGCATTTTATTAAGGGGGCGAATGATATTTGTGATTAATGTTATAATTTTTTTCACAATAATTTTTGATGAATTTTTGGCGTGTGACATCTGGGGTCAATTAAGAAATTGAATTTTTGTTTAATGGGCTGATTAAGGCTGTATTTGAATTACGCTATAGAAGTACGTAACTCATTTTTTTGGTTTTTCACACTAGTGTGTTGCATTATACTTAAACGTCAACAATTAAGAAATTCATCAAATTCAGCCAAAATGATCATGAAATTTACAAGTGGTCCAAGTGCTTTGCCTTTAAAAGCCGCAAAAGCCGCCGCGCTGCCTCCACACCTGCCTCCATAATAATTATGCGACTGACATCATGCTCTGTTCAAAAAATTATGTATGACAACATGTTAACATCATTGGCAAGGCACCATGTTAAAAATTGGACGTACTTTTGAAAGTAAATACAAACCACTGGTCTTTGAGGGCGATAGTGCTGCACTGAAATCGATAAAAATTTGACAATTTGTTGATGATTTTAAATTGCTAGAATTTTCGATAGTATGAATATTTGATATATTTTGTTTTAAAGTCAACTTGATTTTTTTTTTTCACTGCAGAAACGCGCCGAAAATAATGTTATCAAATATATGCGAAAATAATACTTTTCCATACAAATTTAATTTTTATTTTCGGAACAGTTGACTTTTGCAGTTTACTTTTAAGAACATCTTACAATTGAATTTTTTTGAAGCAAATGACGTTTTCAAACAGTTTATAGATGGTAAATTAAAAAAAAAATCAATCATTTGACAGCAAATGATTTAATTTAGCTACTTATAGCACCTACTTTAAAAATATGGAAAAATTGTTTCAAGAGAAACATTGGCTATATCAGTTCAGATCAAGGAATTCGACAATATACTCAAGAAACTCAAGTTTTCAGAATAGGCAAACAATATATTTAAATAAAAATCTTTACATTTTTGTTAATCTATTAAAATAAGAGAACTAGTGCCCTCTATGTGTCAAATATTGAACTAGTGCTTTTTAGTTTTTTCTGTGCACATTTTCGATTTTAACTCAAACAACACTGACGTGATGAATTCCTTTCGAATTAATAATAATATTGCTAAAATCTTTAAGTTTGAATGCTTTTTTTCAATGGGCAAGTACAAATACAGTCGAAATGGGTTATTATAGGCTTAAGTTATACCTAGCCAGAAGGAGCAAGAACAATCTCATTACACGGGACGAGAGATTTGAGACGAGAAGTACGAGACGAGAGATATGAGACAAAAATACGAGACGAAAGATACGAGACCAGAGATAAAAGTCCAGTGATATGAGACGAGAGATACAAGGCAAGAGATACGTGGCAAGAGAAATGAGACGAGATATACGAGACAAGAGATTCAGACGAGAGATTTGAGGTGAGGCGAGGCCTGACGAGAAGAGAGATTCGATACGAAAGATACGAGACGAGAGATACGAGACATGATATATGAGGCGGGAGATATAAGACGGGAGATACGAGACGTGTGATACGAGACGAGAGATACAAGACGAGAATTACGAGATGAGAGACGAGAGATATGACATATTTGTGGATCGAAGAAATGCAATATTTTGCTAGGCAGCTATACAAAAGTTCCTTTAACAATTATGAGAAGTCTCAAGGTTCCCTGGGAATAAAATATTGGATTACAATCATAATTCGTTGATCTGTCCCACTTAAGGTCCGAGGATCAAATCTCAAACTATTGAACCTCAAAACAAATATTTCTCAGGGTTATTGAAGAAGAAATACAAAATCCTACCAAATTATCTCTTGTCATAAAAAATGTGTCCTTCAGGCAGAAAAATTGTAGGTCCCTTCTATTCTTGTGGAGTAAAAAAACACACACAGAAATTTTCCAATGTTTTAAATCACTATAGGTCCTAATGATTTTTTACGAGTTGTCGTGACACCAATTTATTTTAAATTATAACTTCATTATCGACATGAATTTCTTTCAACGTATGTACCTATTTTTTCATAAACCAAAGCAAACCACACAAGAAATCCACAAATTCTTCATAAAACCACAAACCTTACCTTTAACATTTAACATTACCATCATCTCAGTATAGACAAGAATATTCTTCAGAAAAAAAAACAAAGTTCAAAACATAAAGAACATTTCAATTAATTAAATAAAAACCTCTTAAGTGATAATGATAAATGTGTTTGACATTCGTGTCAACATCATTCAACCAAAAAAAAAAAAAAACCATCGTGACATCTTAACAAAACTCTCAACATCACACACACCAAAAATTAACACACATAAGTTAATTGCTTAAAGCTTTTATTTTTTATTTTTGTTATATATCAATCCAACAAAAATCCCTTTCAATGTCATATCAACAGCCATAGCATTCATTTAGTAGGTTTATATTATTTTGGTCTTGTCATATATAAAATCGAGAGAAATATCATCAAATACCATGCTATATTAAAGTTTCTTGTTGTTGTTGTTTGTGTACAAGCAAGCTATACTGTCAACTTAAAGGTGCGTTCCATTTAACCATCCATACATCCACAAGCACAGAAGCAAATCACGTCACGTAATCATGAAAACAAATGTTTGGTGCGTGACCCTAAGTCATCGAAAAGATAAAAACAACAAAGATAAATCCAACAACAACAACTCCATTGCGTCGCGTCATGAAGCACGACTTGGGCTCGGGCGTTGTATCAAGCCTTTTCATCATAATCCCCACACAGTGATTTATTAATCACCAACAAAATAATTGTTATGAAAGCTAAATTTAGACTCGATCTTTTTTTGCGAAATTATGTATTATTATATTCTCTACAACAACAAAAATAACAACAAAAATTCTCTGTTATCAAATATTTGTTAAAAAAATTTAATTTTTTTTTGATAAAGATGACATAGTTAAAAAAATTCTGCGGTTTCCTATCTCACTTGAAAAAAAAAAACAAAGATTTCCTAAAACTTAAAGTCATGGCCACATAAAACACATCTGGCATTTTTTTTCCTGTCAAAATATAAACAACTTTAAAACAAAAATCCACCAAATGCAACGAGTTGAGTGAAGAATGATGTAAACTCACGATAAATAATGAATCACATGAACTTTTCATTCTTTTTCCACTAACATCATCTAAAGATTTAACCTTTCCTCAAAAAAGTGTAGGTAAAGTCTCAAAAAAAATTATGCAGTCAAAGACAAAATCATTAAAGTTCAACATAAAAATGACAGGTGGTGCACTCTTGTGGAGAATACACCATTAGTTGCGGTAAATGTCAACGCCATTACTCGTGTACATCTTGACAGCACATGGAATTGCGGTTTCGCAGGTAAACCACCACACTCACACTCGGTTTATATGTGTAAAAATTTACTCTTTCAAAGTTTCACCCTTAAAAGCCACATAACTTTATTATACGGTTAGAATGTCACGACACACCACGCTACGCCACGGTACGGTAACTATGGGAACTAACCATCTTGTACAATACATACGAAGTAACAATAGATGACACCTAGCGGTGGTTTTGACATGGTGTCTAATGTCACGTAATATGGGTGGCACATGGAACACACACACCATAGTTCTTTGGTGCAAAAATTACACGACTGAATGGATGTGTCAATATCAATCAAACAGTGTGCTACTATCTGTCAAATATGTGAATGGAGAGTTTTTTTTTTTTGCTGTTCTTCTTCTGGTTGAGGTGAAGTTGTGTCATCCATCATCATAAGCTGAACTTTTGGTTGGTTTGCCCCTATCATTATCATCGTCATCTTCATCATCATTATCATCATCATCATCTTCAAATCCTGATATAGAGATAGAAAGTATATAATCCTGTTTGAGCGGTTGTTGGTTCAGTACGTGCTGATTCGAACTTTCAATTTAATTTGCTGTCATTCTACTGCATAGTCAGAGGGGAAATCTTTACAAAACAAATAATACATATAGATATAAAACCTGAGATAAAGCAGCATAAGATAGAAGGAAAACTGCAGCATTCCTTACGACTTGACTGACTCTATAAACTATGTACATACATAAATAATGCCAATGAAAACAGGTTAAGATATATATAAATTCATATATATAAAATCGATAGTCTGACGTTTGCCTTTGATTGTTTTAATCCTTTTTTGGGGAATTTGATAGGAACGAGTATATAATCAAAAGGCTAGACAAAGTCAGTCAGTCTTCTTCTGATGTTATTTAAAGATATACGTACGAGTTATCTATAGAATTTTTTTTTTACTCTCTTGAAATTGAAAATTGAGAACATCCTTTCATGAAAACGAAAGGTGTCAGGTTTCATTTCATTTCACTTTTGGGATTGATATACGTAGTATTGTATATGAATGAGTTTCTGCGTTTCACAGTTAGTGGTATAGGTATAAAAATGAAGAACGTGCTCCACATCGTAAAACTGAAACTGAGTGACAGAAGACATAATGACTCTGCAAAATAGAGTTATTTTTGGGATGTCTTCTTGATATATATTTATTGATATACTTACTAAAGGAAAGCAAACAAAAAATTAAGGACAGTTTTCAAAAAAATAAAAAACTTTCCGTTTTTTATATTAAACTGAATTTAAAATTCAATCCATAGGGAGTTTATCACAGACAAGACATATAGATGACGATGACGATTGACGAAGAAAATAAATAAAATACACTTAATCGAGTTGAAAGCTTAAAAAGAAATTGGAATTTTTTTACGAGATATTTTTATTAAAAAAAAAAACTTTCATAGAAAATGGAATGTATAGACTTAAGTTAAAGTTGAATTAGGTATTTACCCCTCATACAATGAAAAAGAATGCATTCCACAGTTTTTGTAGCCTCATAAGCAGACCTCGTATTTTCTAGTTTTTCTTCGACGAATACAAAAATAATTATGTTTATTTTTAATTTTTTAATTAAGAGGTTTGCTCAGTATTTCCTTCGACAAATACAAAAATAACTCAAAAATTTAATTTAAATTTTTTGTTTTAACCTTTGGAGCCAAAAGCTTTCCTCAGTACTTTCTTTGACGAAAACAAAAATAACTCACGAAATTCATTTTTATTTTATTTTTTTTTAATTTTAGAGTTACGAGGTTTGCTCATTATTAACTTTGACGGATATATAAAAATAACTCACGAAGTTTATTTAATTTTTTTTTTTACTTTGGAGTTTGCGAAAAATATCAACTCATGAAAATCATTTTTTTTTTTATATGGAGTTAAGATGTTTTGTCAGTATTTTCTTCAACAAATATAAAAATAAATCGCAAAGTTCGTTTTTATTTTACTTTTTTTTTATTATTTAGAGTTAAGAGGTTTGCTCAATTTTTTCTTATACAAAAATAAATCAAAAACGTAATTTTTATTTTTTTTAAAGCTTTGAAGTTAAGAGGTTTGATCAATATTTTATTCGAAGAATATAAAAATAACTCACGAAGGTTCATTTAATTTTTGAGTTAAGAGATTTGCACAATTTTTTTTTCGATGAATATAAAAATAACTCACAAAATTCATTTTCATATATATATTTTTTTAATTTTAGAGTTAAGATGTTTTGTTAGTATTTTCTTCAGAAAATTCAAAAATAAATCACAAATTCCATTTTTATTTTATTTTTTTATTTTTTTTTATTTATTTTATTTTATTTTATTTTTTGTATTTTTACATATTTTATTTTTTGTATTTTTACATATTTTATTTTTTGTATTTTTACATATTTTATTTTGGAGTTAAGAGGTGTGCTCAATTTGTTTCTTCGACAAATACAAAAATGAATAAAGAACTTCATTTTAAATTTTTTAAAGCTTTTGAGTTAAACAGTTTGCTCAGGTTTTTCTTCGACAAATAAAAAAGTTAATTTTTTTTTAATTTTCGAGTTAAGAGGTTTTTTTTTATTTTTATTTAGAATACCTATGTATGTACAATTAACTTTTGAGTAAAAGTATTTATTCTCTTCGTCTATTTCGATAGTGGTCGAAGAGAATAGTGAGCAAACCTCGTAACTCAAAAATTCCGGGGGACAGAATAGTAATGTATTTACCAGCTTTGCAAAAATTGAATTTTAGCCTATTAAGAATTTTGAGGAAGTTTAGATTTTTTCTTGAATGGGATCCTGGCCAATTTTCTATAAAATGACATTCAAAAGTAATTTTTTTCAATATATACATATTCACTTCTTAAACGTAATGTAAGGAAAAAAGTTGAAATAGTGCGGAAAAGTTATTTATTTGACAACATTTCACATCGACTATTTTTTTTTTTTTATAATTAACGCACACTCGAGGCTTAAGGGGTTATGACTACCCTTTAGTTCCAACTTTAAGAAATAGAAGAAGAGGAGTCAAATAGGAGATAACCATATAAATGTCTGGATATTGAAATGGGAAGGAAAAATAGAGTTGAATTTCACATTCGTGTCGTACGGCTATAGAAAGATTCTCGGTATATTAAAAATAAGGCTCTATGATATACCGATGGGCATTCCTGGTAGAGCGGGTACTACAAAGAAATTGTTTAAGTGGAGTAATGTAGCAGGCTGTTTTTCTAGAGCATTGTTTAAAAACTTTTCGATAAAACAGTGATAGGCAATAGACAGTTTGAAGATGTTCCAAAGAAACAAATGTTTCAGAAATTGATTGGTCACTTATCAGCTTCAAAAGTTCTGTTCTAGATTTTATCTAGGCGCAGGGATATTTTAAATTTTTAACGCACCTTAGCATTTCTCTGTATTTTTAGCTATATCTCATATATTGTTGTCATTAGCAAAATGGTACAGTGTTGATTAGACTAGTGATAATTTATAAAAGTGAGAAAAACTATCGATGAAAAACAGAGCCTTGTGGAACACCAACATTTATTTTAAGAACTTCAGACTTGAAATTATTTAAAACAACTTGGATTAAAAAGTTCCAAAATTACCTTATTACTTATTAAACTAGCTTGATTCCAAACTTAAAATTTGACAACAAATGGCTTAGAAATACCAAAGGTAGTAATTTTAGGTTTAGGTTAGGTTTACGTGGCTGTCAACAGAGAGCTTAGACCACTTCTAGACCATAAAAAACAATAATCTTATTTTATCCAGAACGTTTTAGAGTTTAATTAAACTTCTCACAGAGATATGCCATCACCAGAGGATCTATTGCTGCAAAGGCAGCACTGCCGGTCATTATATAAGAAGCTTTCCTTCTACAAGATTTTCCTTAAATTGGAAATTGATCAGTTTTTCCATGACCTTGGAAGGAAATTCGAAGATTTTTTATGAGCATTTAACTTTTCCTTAAATTAAGTACCCTTACCTATCGTCTACTTTAATAGAGGACTTCTTAAATTGTGCTTCACACCTGTATATATATTTTTTTTAACACAACGAGGATAAATTTTCTATAATCTTATTAATTTATTGTCTACAGAAGCTACATATAGCAAGTTTGTAAATCTCAAAAACAAATAAATCAACTAACTACTACAAACAATATTTACACAAAAAAAAATATTTCACATCGAAGTTTTTGAAAAAAAATTGTAAACATAACCTTTAAAAATCAAAAGGTGTAGGAAGACGAGTCAAATAAAAATCAATATAATAAAAATCTAAAGAACCTTGAACAATTTTATGACAGACAGTACAAGTTTGTGTGTTTTTTTTTTGTGATGCTGATGCTGATGATGTTCAAATGTTCATATTCAATAAACCAATATTTACCTTAAATTTTTATCTCTCCATATACTAAGCAAAATAAAAAAAAAAAAATGAAGAAGAATATAAATATTTAGCAAATATTTGCATGTATATTAAATGTGGCACGTTTTGTGGATTTCAAACATTTTAAATGAGAAAGTAAAAATATTTTATTTTCTTCAAAATTAAAGTGATAATTAAAAAAATATATTCATAAATCATAGTTTACACAAAATAATGCTTTAAAATGATTGATTTCTCTTAACATTCACAACTTAGATAATCTTTGATATTCTGTCTGAATAAACTATTTTATCACTTGGACATAATAAGGAAGCAAAACGTTTTATTTATTTTTTATAGAACATTATGTTGACATTGATTGAAAATGATAATTTATGTGGACGCCTACTTATAGCAACTTGAGGCCAACAATTTTTGTGTTTTTATTTTGCTTCTGCATCTTAATGATGTGGCAAAAGTGTTTCTGTGCTGAATTAAAGTTAATGGAAACACAATGCAACTCTCGGTAGTAAATTACCAATGTTGCGGCAACAAGTTGTTAGGTTGCCTAGTGTTAGAAAAAAAAATTAGGTTTTGCGTGCATCCGTTGATTTGATTCATAATTGTTCTATGCTAGTTAATTTCTCTATACTAGAACACATATGTTGACATTGTAAATGATAATTTAAGCGGACGCCCGCTTTTTGCAACTTGATGCTAGCAACTTTAGTTTTGTTGTTTTGTGTTGCTCACAATACTGCATCAAAATAATCTGGCGATAATAAATTTCAAGAAGCTCCAAATTAACTTTATCTACTTGGAGATAGGGAACAGATTAATGTTGCGTCAACAAGTTTGTAAAGTTAAATTTTCAGCATTTCTTAACTTTAACTTAATTATTTTCAAAATGTTTGATTAGCTATAATTCATTTTCCACACATGACATCTCGACTTAATTTCCATGCCACATTAAGTTTCAATTTAAATTGAGTGAACCATCAATAAAAATTCAAGATTCTAATCTAGAATTTATAATTAGTTGAAATAGAATTAATAAAATATGTTGGTATTTTCCAACATCAGCTCAACGACCGGCCTGTTAAGTTTCAAGGCGTGAATTTTTCATTTCAATCAGCTAATACCTTCTCAACATTCAAGTTTCCATATACATACTCGTATATTTAGTAAATTATTGATCTAAATGTACTTAACCTGCTCACTTGCCTCTGGTAAAACTTCATTCATTCCTGTCTTGTTTACCTATAGCTGCACTGCAGGTATATACATACATCAGTACGAATTAATTTACTTGCATTTTCAAATAGACTAGATGGCTGACTATGTAAAACCAGTCACATTGCCGCCGCACCGCCACATTTATAACATGTCAAGCCAAACAACTGGTGTAACTGACACAAAAACTTGCACTGCAATCTCTATGGCAGGCAACAGCAGCAGCGCACCCCCACATGGTTGATGTGTTGTTATTTAGTATATTAGTTGATCCGATTGTTTGATTTTGTTGTTGTTGTGAATTTTAAACATATAATAATAACAATGACAAACAATATTCGCATAATTTCTATTTAATTAGCAGAACCTGCCCTGCAACACAACTTCCCCATGATATTGTATATATGTCTTTTGTTTTGAAATTCAATTCAAACTCAAGTTGTTTTCATACTTATGTAGACGAGGATGTCGCCTTTTTGACACATGGCATCAAACTCTGAGAAACATTTCTTCCCACACAAATGAAACAATACTAACAATGACAACAAGTTGAGCAACTTCTTTGTTACTAAAGTAGAAAAATGTGGAGGTACATATTTGAATTTATAAAAAAAGAAACAAAAAAGAATTTTAACATTTCCTATAACAGTAGAACCCGTTTATAGAGTCAAATTTGTCAAAGTATAAAAATTTAACCTTCCAATAAAAATTTATATAATATAGTACATAAGGAAAAAACTCAAATACAAGAAAAGTAGGTGCTGGCTGTAGTCGGATTTTAAAGAAACATGTCATTGTTTTCTTTAAATAGAGATTTATTTTAAATTTGCAGCCTTTTATTGGATATAGGTAAGGATATAATTCTTTACATAAAAAAAGTGGGCGTGGTAAAGGGCGGGGTAAATAATACACGTCATGCTTTAGGTTCAAGCACTTAATACAAGAAAAGTAAGTGCTTGCTGTAGGAGGAGTTTAAAGAAACATGTCATTGTTTTCTTTAAATAGTAATTTATTTTAAATTTGCAGCCTTTTATAGGATATAGGTTAAAGGGCGGGGTAGATAATACACGTCATGCTTTAGGTCAAGAGAGTTTGTTTAAAAAAAAAATTAACGTTCTAAGAATGTCTTAAATGTAATAATAATGGGCATGGCAGTGGGCGAGACAGTGGACAAATTTCACTCAAACAATCTTGCAACTAATAGGAACAAACTTTAAAATTCAGCAAAAATGGTTTAGTAGTAAAGAAAATTAAAGAAAATACACAACAGAACTTAAAAAAACTACATATACGCCACAGTGTACCTCTAAAAATCTCGCTTCTAATAGGAACAAACTTAAAATTTTAGCCAAAATGGTTCAATAGTAATGAAATATATGAAAATATTTAACTTAAAAAAAGTACGTATACGCCACAGTGTATGTTTCAACCTTTTGGATAGTTAATACTTATTTGATTCAGAAATATTAAAATATTTCACAGCGTTTTATATTTTAAAATATTTGCTTTATATTATTTCGGCACAGCATTGATTTGCCTTTTTTTCATACCATGATATTTGAATTTATAGCTCAAGAAATGAAGAAGGCTTTTCCTCAAATAGGGAAATTGTTTTTTTTTACGAAAATTTCACTTTGCTTCTATCTTATCTAATAACTTTAAATGCAATTCCTATTTAATTACACACTAGTTGGACCCTTCCACACTTCGCAACGACATCCATTGAAAATTAAAACAAAAAAAACTTAATTTTCAAAGAAAAAGTATATACATACCTAAGGAAAAAGCATAATTTAAAAAAGTAGGTCAGGATGTAGGCGGCATTAAGAAAAAAACAAATATTTGGTTAAAGAAAATTTTATTCCAAATATTCAGCTTTATTAAGCAAAAGTTAAAATTCTAATATATGTAAGAAAAGTGGGCGTGGTAAGGAGCGGAAAAAATAACACAGGTTGAAGAGAGCTTAAAAACAAAATTTTAACTTTCTAAGCACGTTCAATAAGGAAAAATCTAAAATATGATAAAAAGTGGGCGTGGCAGTGGCAAATTTCCCTCAAAATATTTTGTTTTTAACAGGAATAAATTTAAACTTTCAGCGAAAATTATTCGGTAGTAAAAAAAATTAAAGGAAATATACCTACAATAAAAATTAAAAAAAAAATACGTATACGCCCCGTGTACCATTCACTGATAATTATTCTACAATGTAATATATTTTTAAATAATTGCTTTATACTGTTTCAGTGTTACGGCTTGGTTTTTCACTAAGCGACAAGCGAAAGAGCGACTGAACAACAAGTTTAGGTGAAAACTTATCATTTTTTTTGAGATAAAATAGCTAGTTGAAAAAATTGCGTTGCTAATTAACGTTCACAAAGATTGTATATCTTTCCCAACATAAAGTACTTTTTTCTTTTTATAAGGGGTTTTTATGTGATAACACACCTGCAGTTAGGTCGCCAAGCTTTCGCACCATCTTATTAATATTGAAGTTTTGAATGAAAAAACAACAACACTTGGGTGAGCTACCACCAAGTTTTTATAGGCTGGGTTTATAGCTATTTCACGACTGTCAGGCCAATAATGAGATTCTTTTTTGCTCTCAGAATTAAATAATAAAAAAAAGAACTGATTTGAAAGCAAAGTGTCACTTAGAAATGACCCTTGTCGCCCAATGACTACGCGTTTCTTTTTTTTTCTGTGCCCATTTTCAATTTACATAAGGACAATTCATTATTAAACATATAAAGAAAAGGAAAGTGATTAGTTAAAAAATAATCGCCTTGGAACTCGTGAAATACCTGAAACTAAAGCCTATTAACTCGGTAGTAGCCCAATTTGTTTTTGTTTTATAATTTCATGGATTCTGATGAAAATAAGTCAAAATAAGTTTCGTACAAAAATATCAATTTTCTATTAAAATATAAAAATTCAATTTTTATATGAAAACCAAATAGAAAAATCTTAAAAACACAAACACTAAAAACTATTTTGCCATCAAGCCGAAAATCTGTTTAAATTTAAGGCTACTTGCCTCGTCGTTATTTGAACAGTTTTTTAATCTCTGAACTCCTTAGACAAATATTTTAAAAATAATACTTATCCGAGACATTGATTTGCTTTTTTTTTACGATGTGATAAACTACCTACTGATTATGTGTCTCACTTTTATTTTAAAGGTTTTATTAACAATCTTTCACTTTAAGGTCTCTTGAAAGAAGTGTCAAAGCAAACTTATCATACATCCTTAATTTACGACCAAACCAGACAAAAAGTCAATGATTACTCTCTATAAAACATTCAAATTGTTGTCGTATAAACCCGCACATACTATTACTCATTTTTTGTATTTCTTTTTTTTATCTTTATTTAATGACCATACATTATCCTTTCAACATGTGATACCCCGACAATTTGCATTTATTTTTAACTAACTAAAAAATCGTTACAAAGATTGATGCTCATTTTTACTATACTAACGATATATTTGATGAAAGTACATAGAAATCTTAGGGTACAATAAAGACTCATGTAAAACAAAATCGAAGTTGATATTTGAGAAACATGGCATTCATTTGAAGAATCGAAAAATATATGGTTTGGGGGCTTTAAAATAGCGACCTAGAGTTATCGATGTTAAAGTTCAAAATAATAAGTTATATGTAATTTCGTTAAAAAATTTATTAAAATTCATTATAAACATTTAATAAGATTTAATTTATAAAATAAAATTCCAGTGAGTCTCATCCTTATTACGATTGTCAGTTAACAATCGATAATTCTTATTTAACCCCAAACTTTTATCCACTGTGTTGTCAAATATCATATTTTAATATTTATCAATTTCCAATTGGTTATTAATAAATATTAAAATTAAAAATCGATTTGTTATTGATAAATATTAAATTAATAAATCATTTGATTAATAACGGATATTTAAATTAAACCCCAAACTTTTATCCATTGGGATGGCCAAATTTTAATATTAATCAATTATCGATTAATTATTGAAAAAAATTAAAATTTGATAGTAAAATATTTGATACTTAATAAAAAATTGATATTTGACAAACCAGTCTAAATAAGTTTAATTAGAATTTGTTGATAAAGGTTATGTTAATTTTTTACTAAAACAAATTTAATTGACAATTTTTTTTTTGGCGCAAATACTCCAAGACAAAATTTAGAAAAATAATTTTTCTACTTTCCATTAACGAATTTTTCCGACAAGGTTTGAATTTTAAAATATTTTATTTTATTATTTTCAGTTTTTGGTTAACTTTAAGTCAACACTGGAGCTATGTACTTGAAGGCTCTATGTCTCTCTTTTCACGACAGAATTATTAAAGGGCAAGACGACAAAAATGTCATTCCATAAATTATTCAAGTTTATTTCCCAATGATATCAAATGAACAAATTTTTATATTAAATAAAAATCTAAACTAATCTTAAAGGGCAAGTACGTGCGACCCAACTAGCGAACTTAAGGCTCGTTGTTTTATTTTTTATTATTATTATTTCTCTTACTTAGAGGGCACGTTTTTGCAACGCCTTCTGCATATTTTTCCACATTTGAAGGATGTTTTGTTTTTTTTTTTGCAAGTTACTGCCTTCATCCTTTCATGGACAAATAAATGAGCCTCGAGTACATAGCAATCTGTGGCACGGATATTATATCCTTCTCTTTTTTTTAGCACTGGGATTTTTGTAGCTTTTGTTTAACAGTTTTAAAGCACCGCATGCCGTTTTATATATATATTATATACCTACATAGTATATATAAAATATTACCACCAGAACCAGGAAACAGATACAAAAATTTGTATAACAACAATAGAAAAGAAGGATGGATATATGTTTGTTTGTAGGTATAGAGAAGAGAAAAATTTTCATTTTGTTATTCGTTTCGCCCGCGTGTAGATGAATATAAATTATCTTTTTGCTAAGCAAGGTTTCCGGTCGTTCATTTAATTTCATTGTTTTGTTTGTTTGGTTTGGTTTGGTTTTATTTTATTTTTTTTTTAATATGAATTCCGTTTTTGACCTACACAACAAAGTGCTATATTTAAAAAAAAATCCCTCCTTAGAAAGTTCATGGCTGCTACTGCTACAGCATGGTACTTTCAAGGATTGTTGGTACAAGCAGAACAACCACAACCACATAGAATATATTTTTGGCTCAAAAATTATATTTACATCCTTGGAGTTACATACATAGATAGCGGTCTTATACGTTTCATGGATAGATTTTGTGTTCTAGAAAAATCAAGTCTATGAATTTGTGTTGAAAAATTTTATTGCTGGTGAAAAAAAAATAAAAAGTTGATGATGATGATAAGAATATGTAGGAAGGATAAAAGAGGAAAGTAAATATTTGTCATGTATTTTAACAAGTTTAAAATATAGAATCTATGTACCAACATATATATCACAAGTATAAAGGGTGACATAAAATTGAAAATTATTTGTATGTCAATAAATTAAGTCAATATTTTTTTTAATGTGGATTTTAAAGGTTTAAACTAGTAAATGTCCCCAGATAATTTCAAAAACTTCTTATGAGATTAACGTGAAATAAAAGTTACAATGTTCTTTAATTTTATGGGAAGGTTATAGGCTATTTTGTTAATACTCGAGGGAGCAAATATGCGTTACAAAACTGCAAAATAAAACTGACGATCTTTGTTTTTTCTTAATTTTACCCTTGATTGGAATTATTAATTATTATTGGATCAATTATAATTAAATGAAAAGTGCAAATAAATCAAAAGTTTATTTTTGTCCGATAAAAGGCACATAAATCGAAATTTTATTTTTATCCGATAGATGACACTGAAGACCAAAATCTAAAAAAACAATGGGAAGGAGGGTTATCACAAATAAAATTTTCTTGAGAATTTTTATTTCTTTTGAAAATTAGGAACGAAATTTATTGTCATCGGGAATAAATTTTTCCAGGAGAATTTGGATGTCATTTTATTGGATTTTTGGTTCCAAAAGTAGAGACATTTTCGGGGAAAGCTTAATTTCCTTAGAGATTTTCAATAGGGCCTAATGTTATGTTTTTTATGGCTTAATGATGCAACAAATTTCACTGAAATTTTTAGATTTTTTCCTATTGAAAGCAGGAAGGTTAAAAAGTTTAAGAAGAAGAAGTTTTAAGAAAATACTGAAATCTTAAAAATTCTAATTTATCCCTAGAAAAAACTTGACTATTTTTTTAAATTTTAAGAAAATACTGAAATCTTAAAAATTCTAATTTATCCCTAGAAAACACTCAGTTTTGAGAGCATGGCAAATCTATTAAGTTTGTTGAAGTACTTTTTAGACAGAAACTCACAAAATTTCAAAGATTTGGCAAAAAATTCTTTCTTTAAAATAAATTAAATTTCTAAAAAATGTATGGGAATTGGTATTCCTGTCCTTCCTTTAAAGTGAAATTTAAAACACGAGGCGATGTGTGGTTTATATTTTAAATCTTACACTCGGATACAGAAAGGCAAACAATTTGTACTAGATTGTTTTGAGTGGTATAGTTACAAGATCATATACTGCACTGAAATTCGTGAAAACCATAAATTCAAAGTACTTGTAGAGACCTTATATTTTAACCAATTTACTGATTTTTTTTTTAATTTTTAATTTGTTACTTTCGTTATTATGGGGATTTTCTCTCTTAGCATTAATTGGATTCTTAAAATGGGTATATGAATATTTTTTTTAAACCTTCAAATATTTAATTGTAATGACTGCAATAGCAGTCAACATACTAAAACCTTAAAATCATAGTCAAAACCTTGATTAAGAACTTTGAGTCAAAAACCACAGTCTGCAGTAATTTTTTTTACTCTGAATTTCAATGCAGAACTTTTTCTCTATTTCCACACTTTTAGTCACCTGAATGCATCCAAAAAAAGATTTAAAGATGACTTTTAAATGACTGAAAAAAGTCAGACAAAAGATTGCAGTCAATTATTTAAAATGACCTTTGACTGTAATTTTAAGAGTAAAGTCATTTAGTGAGCAATAGGATTTATAGAACAAGTTTTTTCAGTCATATGAATAAGTCACTAACTGACTGGTTATGTTAACATCTTTGTAAATTAAATAAACATTTTTCAAATTGCAAAGAGAAAAAATTTCGCTTGAGTGAACAAAAAACAATATTTTTAATTGTGGTTTCACCTAAGCGGAGTTGACTGCATTTAGACAATTGTTATCCAAACATGAATAGAAGCAGATCCATGACTTTTCCCACCTTTCATATACGAGTACAACAGTCCTATTTAAACTATGTAATTCAATTGATATTTACCACTTCAAAAAACCTCAAAAATTCACACAAATTATGTAAATATTTTCAAATTATATTATATCCTACTTATTCTACCAGGTTTCATTTAACAATAAACAACGGTTGTTTCTCAATTATTTCCCATTGTAATTAATTTCAGTAGTTAGTTAAAGGTAAGCAGGTAGTTTCTTTTTTTTTCTTCTTTTTTTGTTGCATGTGGTAGGTAACTAGACATATTTTGTTTGTGTTTTTAAATAAAATTCCATTGGAATGCCACCATAACAAACAATGCTGCAAGATATACTTAAACCACACAACCAATCATTCGACCAACCGCAATGCAAAGCAATACTTGAGCGTGATTTAATAAAATTCCATTAAAGTGTTACAAAGATAAAATATTAAAGGATGCAAAACGAACGATTATAATGCTGCTGTTGGGTGAATGAATTAACTTTGTACGATATGTACAGTATATATATATATGTCCCTGCAATTGTGCATATATATCGCATATTTTGGATTTTTATTTAACTGCTTTTTATCAAGGATTTCACCGAAAAAAAACCAAGATAATGTAAATAAATACATTCCACTCGAATGATAATAATATAATTGCGCCCACAACAAATACAAAGAAAAAACGTAATAAAAATTAAAAAAAAATGTGCTTCATAAAAAAAAAAACTTAAAAGAAAACTCAAAGCTTAAAAATTATTAAACCAGAAGCATCCAACTGGAATTTATTGTGCGAAAAATGATTATATTATTATTTTCCTTAGACCCACACATTTATTGTGTTGAGGTGGAAAAAAAAAATCTTAATGAAAACAATGAGCAACGATAAAGTGAAATATATATTAAAATCAAAATAAACGATGCAGAAATATTTGGGTGATGATCATGATGTTTATACTGCCTATGACGACAACCCCAAAACAAGTTGATAGGAAATTAAATCCAATATTGGGTGGCACATTCTTGCTTTTGCATGGTTTAATTTTTTGTTTTAAATCTTAAACTTTTTAATTTATTTTAAAATGGCCGATTGTAAAGAAAATGAGATTTTATTGATTAAAAATAGCTACCTATTCTTAGTGTGGTAAAAATAATTTCTATGCCATTTTCTTGCATTGCTCATAAGTCGAGGTAATAACAATTATTATTATTATTTTTTAGAGAATTTTGTGATGACTTTCAAAAATCAACATCAAATAATATTTTTTTCTCAACGTGAGGTTGAGGTTTTCTATTGAAAATGGAAATGGATGCAGCTACAGTCTTTCGCGTTTTCCTATTTATTTCTTCTTTTTATTTCATTTCTTTCATTTTGAAATTCCAAAGTAATTTCTAATGCAATTAGTGTAGACGAAGAAAAATCTTAACTAGTTTTTTTGACACCCTTAAAATACAGGTTAAGAATGTGAAACTGTTTTTTAGTTCTTCATAGAAATAAGAACATTTTGAGAACTTGTTTGGCTTTTCTTACCTACATATTAAAATTACATATTAGAATTGGTTGGCTTTTAGTTCGCTTTTTTTCGCACAATATTAATCATATCTCTGCAGTGATGGCTTACACTTAGAACCTCGTCTTTTACTCGCAGACCACTCACTTACAAACAACTACAAAAAAAAATTCTTCAAAAAAAAATTAAATTTTGTTACTTTTGTATTTGTAAATGAATAATTTTAAATGTCCCAAAATTGTCCCAGGGTAAGGTTAGGTTAACTTGGCAGTCAGCAGAGATGCTTGATAAACTTGGACCATAAGTTGGCCCATTGTGATCTAGGAAGCTTTATTCCTATTCGTTGAATTACTTAGAGCTTCTTAAAAAGCGCGCGAGAGTACTAATGTCATGATTTCTCAAATCATTAGAATCATTGTTGTAGAATTTTCCTACGCCTTGGAAAAAGAGCAGGATATGTACAGAGATGGTTGGGAATCGAGTGTACCAATTGTCCCAAATGTCCCAAAGTTGTCCCAAATATTTGGAACAATTTATTTTGATGTACTGATCTCAAGTATTTTAAAATGTATCTTTATAATAATTATAAAAAAACAACCTGAAACAAGTAAAGGAGGCAACTAGAAAAAACTGTCACAAAATCTTTACTTTTACTGATTTTATTTGTCTTTATTTATTAGTCTTGTTGTGACCTATTGCTTATTTCTTACCTCTTATTTATTTACAAAATTTACATACATTATATTCATAAAAAAAAGCTCTATCACATAGTTTAGGTGTGACTTAAAGCTATTTCACAGGAACAAACTAAATTATCAAGCTCAGTTTTGAGAAGCTTAAACTTAGTATTTTCGTTTTAATTTTAAAAAAAAAATTATTTGTTCATCACGGTACTTAGAACCTCAGAACATGGTTTTGACTGTGTTCATTAGTCGATGAACTGACCATTTTTCTACGAAAGGCAAAATGCATTGAACGTGAACTGACCATCATTTTCGAGAGCCCCATACTCTTATGTTTTTTTCCATTCGGTAGCTTTCTTGTTTATCCGATTTATAAGCCAACAATAGTCATTGATAACGTCAATCAAAATCAAACATGCTATAAACTAAAGATGTCCCAAATGTGTCCCAACATCAAAAATATATGTATCAGATTATTTTATAGAAAATTAATTATTATTAAATTTATTCGAATTTCAGTCAGATTTTAGTTTTAAAATTCGCTAATGATAGCGAATTTGAAAACTATCAGCTTAATATACTTTTGAAAATAAAAATCTTGTCCCAAAGTAGTCTTATTGTTGTTATTTGTAAAATTGTAGATATTATGTGTATAGATCTTGCATTTACAAATAAATCATTAAAACAAAGCTGTCCCAAAACTGTCCCAATATTATTTATTAATATTTTTATTGGTCTAGTGGAAATTTGAGATAAATTTTCATTTTAAATTATGTTTTCTTCAGTTAAACTGTCTCGAAAGAGTTTAAATATCTTTTTATTTCCTTTTTGAATTATCAGTTTCTTGACCTCCAAAATTGACGTAAATCAATTTCAAAATAACAAAAAAAAAAAAAACATTTTCAAAAATATTATAAATTTTCGTTAAAAGATTCTTTGATTTGATTTGCTTTGTACTTTCGTATTCGATTTGTTTATACAAAGTAAACAATGGCAAAGTGTTTGAAGTTTTTTTTTTTTTTGTAAATATCAAGTTTGCATTCACTTATTCAAACCTGCGCATTTGAATAGATATATGTAGGTACTGTGGATACTTTAAACAGTGGTATTTAACGATCACACCTCTATTTTTGTAGCCAACAGAAGGTGCAATTTAAAATAATTTTTATGACGCAACATCCCCATTGAGATGTTAACAATAAAAAAAAATATTCCATATATTTTGTTTAAAGTTTAATGTCCTAGCAGCAGCTCTCCAGTTAGGCACATGTTCCGACTTAATTAGACAAACAACCTTTCTGAACGAAATAAAAAACAAGTTATATGGATTTATGCCAAGTATGAGAGTTGTGTGTATGTTTAAGATGCAGGGTCATCCCGGGGTTTGGATATCAGAATAGACAATCGAAAATCTCTGGTCACGTTTTTAATAGCAACACCGCACCTCCTCGACCTCCTAAACCAACCACCACCACCACCACAACACTGTCATGCCATATAGCTTTTTGTTCTAATAAATGTTGCAAATCCCCGTACATACTCGTATCTTAGCTGAAAGCCTATTACCATTTATTTTACTATTTCCGAGGATGAATATGCACAAACATACTTTCAGTCTTATAGTGTTATTATAGTAAGTTATAGTAGATTTCTATACGAACACGAGGGGAAGCATATAAAAAAAAATGAAGAAAAAAAACGTGATCATAAAGACCTTACCTTTCCCAGTCCAGCCTGCCTATATGTTGCCTCCATCTATGTATCTATGGCTGGTTTTTCTGAAAATGGAGGCTATCTTTGGCAGTGTATCTTGGTTACATTTAAATGCCAACTAAACGGACCGGCATGCATGGCATGCAATGGCGGCAAACTATCACGTATCTATTTAACTTACTGGTGGCGAAAGAAATAGATATTAAACAAAAATAAAGGTTTGCCGCGGGCCATAAAATAAAAATGTCTTGGCGAGGAAGCCACCAACAACAAGCAACAACTTGTGAGTGTATACATACTATACATATCTGCCTCGATGAAACAATGACGCCATTAAGAAAGTATCTATGCGAGAAGGCTATTGTTATTATTTTTCATTCTTTTTATAATAAAAAAAAAAAAAAAAAACGACAACAAGTTGGCTAGAGATTGGACTATGACTGGAGTTGAATTGAAATGACCCTCTTCTTATGAAAATCTATTGAACAACCACATCATCGGAAGTCCAAACCGTTATTTGTATATAATGCTTGAGGTGAATTTTCCTACCTAATCATAGCTGTCAAAGTATGCGTCCCAAAAATAGGTTAGGACAGAGCTTTTTTTTGTCCCTTATAAAAGGTTCTTTCCAAAGAAGGCTCTTGACGGAAATAAAAAAAAAAAATAAACCACATGTCTACGCATGTTGATAAAACATAAAAATATAGAATCAATCAGAATCACATAAATACGAAGAAAAAGAATAGAAGATACAACTTATGATGGAATGACAGGTGGGAGGTGAATAAACGCGTATGGTAGTGTAGTGTAATGTTGTATTTGTTCACCGTGTGTCTGTGTCAAGGTGTTGCTGTGGGTTTTCGACATGAGGCGTCTGCTTTTGCTTTAATGAAGTGGATGAGGTAATCCCTTTGTATATAAATAGTGCTTCGATGATTTGTCATATTTAATAGAATAGTCATTCTAACATGTGTTTAGATTTGACTGTTGCCTGTGATTGTTGTATCTTATATATGGACAGAGGGTATAGAGAGGGGTATAATTGACATTTTCTGACGACATGTATCTACTCATATAAGGGAATAGTTAATTAATTATGCAAATATTAAATTTGTGACACGTTTAACAAAGAGATAGAGAGAGAGAGAGAAAAGAGTGATGGAGGACTAGAGATGTCTAAGTTAAATAGATGCAACTTGGAATACTAAATCGTTTTTTAATTGATGAATGATTTGTTGATTTAAATTCAACTGGATAGAATAAACCTATGTAATAAGGCTGAAGAGAGAGGTAGTGTGGGGACGCTATGAGGTGAGTGTTATGAAGTTCAGTTGACAGCGGGAAAAAATGTATCTGTTTACCGGGAAAGTAGTCTGGGAGATAACGTTGCATTTTTGGTATTTATTAAAAGGTATTAGAAAAGGAATAAGACACCGAATTATTTTTCTATAGCTTCTAACAGAGGACGTATAATAGGTATTCAGTTTTAAGATTTAAGGTCTGGTGGGTAATTCAATTTTGTATTTAAAAATTAATACACATTTAAATTATTTTGGAATTTAGTTCTGTTTTTTATGCTAATTTTGTATTTTATGGTTAAGACAGGAACATTAAAATTAAAATATCAGTTTGTTAAAAATTCTTGTGGATGGATGGATGTTCCCTTTTTGTCTAAAGTTTAGCTGTATATTTTTTTTATGAATTTTTCCATATAAACACCGTTTAACTAAAAAACAGAAAATATGACAATTAATTTAAAAAATAGAGATAAGTTATAAAAAAGGTATTCAGAGCCTATTTCACGATGTCTGAGTAAAGTCCTGGTTAGTTGTCCGATACTCAAATATTAGCACAAGGTCATAAGTTCCCAATCCATTATGGATATATAACCAATTTAAGTGGGTCAGAAGACAATTGTGAATTTTTTTACACTATACCTTTATGACACTTTACCAATATCTATGTGTCAGATATGTATATGTATATGATATGTATATGTATATATTTTTGTGTGTGCCAAATTGAAGGCCGCTGCCCATTTAAAAAAAAAACTATAGTAAGGTTGTGTCAAACTCGTAACAGGGCCGCATTTATAATGATTTTCTTTTTCAATATATTTGGTAAAGTAAGAAGAATATTTTGATCTACAGCCAGACAAAGTTTGACTATTAATTCTTAAGTCATACTAAGCCAGAATTTAAAAAAAAATTAAGGTTGTGTCACACGATCGAACCAGGGTTACATTTAAAAACATCGTCATTTTCTTCTTTTTTTATTAATTTTTTGCTGAAAAATATGGGATTTACGGTAACATTGTCACATCAGTAACAATTTGAAACATAAATTTTGAATAGTTTTGCACGGTTTTTTGTTACATTTTGAGGCTGAACATAAACTTTTCACATGGCAGTAACAATTTCAAACTTAAATGTTAGACAGTTTTACACGATTTTTCATCATATTTTGAGGCTGAGCATAAACTTGTCACATCCGTAACAATTTAAAACTTGAATGTTAGACAGTTTTTGTTCACATTTTAAGGCTGATACTGAAAAGTATTTTTTTTATTAAAAGTTGTGTCACATTCCTAACAAGGTTGCATTTAAAAACATCATTATTTTCTATTTAAACTTATTTTGAGTTTTGTTGTTTAAAGATAAAATTTACGGTTACATAATTTAAATTTGGGACAGTTTTGTGTCACATTTTGTGTTAATTTTTTGACAGATTTGTGTCACATTTTGTGTTAATTTTGTGACAGTTTTGTGTCAAATTTTGTAATTTTTTAATCCAATTTGAAGGACTTCATGCTTTTTGTATTTTACTTAAGTTTGCTTTTATTAATTTGGAATATTTGTGTGAATGATTGTTATTATTATAAATTCACAGTGTCACAATCGTAACCATAGAAACACCGACAAAGCTTTTGATTTAAATGCATTTTTTCACTGAATACGTTTTAATGGTATAAACAGTGTACATAAAGTATTGAAAGTGTAGAAAATAAATTCTTTTTGTTAAAAAAAAGAACATATTTTTATCCAACTTTTTGGTGACTATCTTAAACTGGTCTAAGACGTATATTTTTTTTATTACAGAAATTAAACGATGGATTCAACTAGAGTCATCTTAGTTAAAATCTGTTTAACCCTGTTAAATCAAAACTTTATTCCTTTTCCCTGATCCTGTTAAAAATAATCCCATCATTTGAAACTCTACCTGAAGGACTATTTATATTTTTCCCCGGTTTAATGATGCCTGCTTAATATGCTTTACTCATAAACTTCAATACTCCCATAAGCAAAAGTTCATTCAGTCTGTGTCTGGTTAATTTATCGCACAAATCAAAATCAATCAACGATTAAATGAAAATCCGTATTTGACTGTTATGGTTGAATCAAACAAAAATATATATGTATATGTATATGTACGTATATGAAGCGCTACCTGGCGATGAAAACTATACCTACATACATATTATTTATATATTTGAGTTTATTCAACTGAATTGTGGTTATAATATTTTTTTTCATCCAGTTGTTAGTGTACATAATTATTTATGTGGGAATAATTTAAATTGAAGTGATTAAGTGATTAATTGATAAAGATTTGTTTTTTGTTTCACACGACAATGCAGGTGCATGATTGTTTTTGTTATAAAACTAGATATTCTTATTATTTTATTTAGATTTAATTAATTCATTTTGAGACAAAAGGTGCGCTGATAATTTATCGCAAGTCAATTAAATAAATAACTTGATTAAAAATACAAAATCCACATGTGGAGAAGATATCAAAAGAGAGTTTTTTTTTAAAGTGATTTTTTACTTTTCAAAAGTTTACATTTCTTAGAAATGAACATTCAATGGGTATTTTGTCTCCAAAAAGGCAAAAATTTTAACATTGACTAAAAAAGTGAATAAATACAAAAGTGAAAATTTTCAAATTTATTTTTTGAAAGTTTTTCCGACTGGAAAACTTACAAAAATGATGCAGAAAGCTTAAGTTTTGGTTTAAAAATCAATTTGTAAAATCTTTTTCACAAAAAAAACGGCGCACTGTGGCGCCTTTTTGCAAAAGTGCTTGCAAAATTCAATTTTCAGGTGTGCTTAAAATCCAAAACTAATTTTTTTAATGAATTAGGTATAAGTGGAAGCTTCAAAAGCCGAAAGAAATTTTAAAATCGGTCGAAGGATTCGGATGATACAGGTAGTCAAAGTTGTCTGATTTTTAAAATCAAAGAAAAAATATTTGTTTTATGAAAAGTTTCAGAGTTTCGGTGTTAAAATCTAAAAACCTTCATCAAAAATTATATTATATATTATATTTATGCACCACTGTGACTTTGTTTGACTTTGAGACACCCTGTTTTTACTTCAGTTATTTGCTTTTGACAAGTTTTGAGGTAAAATATTAAGTTAATTTCCTATGAGAAGAAAGTCGTATTTCAGCTGAAGATTCTGAAACACCCTGGAAATATTTTTTCTTAAAATTCACAAAGTTTATAGCCTTATGGAAATTTTCTTTAAGTAGAAAAAAAAATTATCAATAATATAAATAATAAATTATTATTATGTACGATATCGATACATAATTAAAACTAATACATATATATTTTGTTTTATTTTACTAATTATCAACACAACTTGGAGACACAAAAACACACACGATATCTTTATTCACTTAAGAGCTATGATTTTTGCAACCAAAAAAGTCAATTGGCGCCACTGTGCGGCGCTAGCGGGAAAAAAATATTTTTACTTTGTAATTTTGAAAAATTAGAGATTCATACCTTAAATCGCCAGGCTTCTATAAGCCACCGATGATGGGTGAGTGAATAGCGCAGTGTCACAAGTCCACAGTCATAAATCCATACTTGATCTTTTATCCATTTAGGGGGATTAAAATTCCACAAATCTACTGTAGATTTTTAACCCATCTTAATGGGCCAGACTTCCACAGGAAATTCTAGTAGACTTCTGGCCCATTAATTGTGGATTTCTGCCTCAGTTTATTGATTTCAAAAATATTCAGTTTATCAGTATTAAAAAAAGAAAAACATTCATTCTGTTTTTTTTTTAAGCTGAAAATCCGTTTTAAGAATTTAATAAGAAATAAAATTATTTATCTGCTTAAATCCCACTCAACTACTCTAGGTTGATGTACCCGATGCGTTTTCTTGGACACCCAACCCAATACATCGGGTGGACGGCTTTACGGTTTCAAAGGATTTGAACTCCCTTTATGGGTTTTCTCTACCACTCACGCAACTCCGTTGCTCAGCCAAGGGTATGTTCAGTCATCAAACAGGCACCAATGTCAATAGTTTTATAAATAAAAAGTAAATGGGATAATTTAAAAAAAATTGAGAAAATCTTTATGGGCTTATGACCGACTTTCTTTCTAATATTGAGGAATATTGACCCACTTTTTTATGGACTTCTAGCTCATCAGGGTGGGTTATATGTCTACACTTGATTTGTGGACTTGTTATCCTACTCAAGTGGGTCACAAGTCCATTTTGGATTTTTGGTCTATGGACGTATGACCCTTAGATATAAATTAGTAAAGATTCGGGAAGCTCTTTTAGGTAGGTTAATTTTAACTCGAATTCAGCACTTCATTTAAGTTATACCTCACAGTCGAGAGCCTATCTAATTGATTTCTTGACTATGTAAAACTATGTTACTGATAGCTCTACGTCTTGAGATTAATCAATTACGTCCTTCTATGTTTCAAGACCTTTTCCGTCTTCACATTATTAATTTAGTCAGTTGACTATAGCAACATGCCCTCGAAATATTTTCAACTATTTTTATCTGTCAAACTATTTTTAATTTCAAGAGCATGATTACATGGTTGCCACTTTTTTTCAAAATAAATTTCCCTGACTTTCCCTGACTCTCCCTGACCAATTTTAAAGTTTTCCCTGACCAAATTTAAAAAAAAATTAAAATAGTAACTCTTTTAGAAACATAACTTAATTTTTGTGACGTCATCATTATGCGCTTATCAAGTGCTAATTAAGTACCCAACAACAAAATTCTTGTAAATTAATGCAGTTAGCAGAGCAATTACCGGAAAAAGTTTAAAATGTAAGGAAAAAAGTTTTAGTCTAGTGTTTTGGAGCTATTTAAGAGCTCTAGGAATCCGAACAAAAATTTCAAAAAAAAATTCTTAAAAAATAGAAGACATGTAACCAGCTATAGTTTTTAGTGATCGATAAAAATGGATAATAGTATTATATACTAAAAGATAAACAGGAACTTAATAATATGTGTACATTTTTTTAAGAAAAAAAAAAAAATAGTAGATACGAGTAACATGTTTTTGTTTTTTTTTTTTTTAATTTCAAGTTTGAAAATTAATGTTAAAAACTATTCATTCAAATATAGTAATTTAAATGTGAAATAAAAGAATAGATTTCAAAAAGCTATAGTAATATTATGTTACCGTTATTGTTTTAATAATTTTTTTCCGAATTAAAATCTTCATATTCTGTTTTTTTATTAAAAAAAAAAGCTTGACAGGCGTATTTTGCAACGTCTGACACCTACATGACCTGTAATTCATATGGCAAATAGTTTATAGAACGGAATGAAAAAGAAGCCAAAACTGTTGAAATGACTTTAAAAATCAATTTTTACGGTTGCAAAAGTGACGCGTACAGAAAAACGCCACCAGCCAGACTTTCTAAATTTCACTCGAGATAGTGAAAAAAAATCATGATTGTTTAAATGCTTTTTTCTGTCGACGTTGTTAACTTTTATCGGCCCAAATTTTTTTGATTATTTAAAAGCTGGTCTAGCTCGAGTTAAGTACCCCATTTTCAAAAACATTTTCCAAGATTTACAAAAAAAGAATTATTTCAATACGAGCAATCTGAAAAAAATAATCCATAAGTGAATGAAGTGTTAAATACTATTTTTTGCCCTTCGACAGTTTTACAAAGTTCCAATTCAAAAGCGGGACGAAAAATCACTTTCGAGTTTTGAATACAACTGACTTTCGGAACAAAATACAGAGTAGGGTCCCTGAGTTCAACGAAATATTCAATTTTTTTCATTGTACAAAAAAATTCAGTGCTCAAAAAATTTTCCCTGGCCACTTTCGAAATTCCCTGACTTTCCCTGACCAAATTCGCGTTCCCTGACTTTCCCTTATTTTCCCTGACTTTCCAGTCGGGTGGCAACTATGGATTAATATATCCTAATCTCTTTCATTGTACCCACCTACCAAAGATAGTAAACTACTTAATCAGAAAATAGACAAATTCAAAAGAACTACCTACATACTTGTGTATATAAGCCGTCAATTTCGTCTTTTAAAAAATTCAAAGTAACGACAACCTATCACAATATGTTTGTACATGACTTTTGTTATCATATGAACAATATGTTATCAGCTTTTTATTCCAATGCCAACTCAATAACTCATATTCATCACACATTATCGGTTAATTTTGAATTAGTTTTCTTGAACTCATAAATGTAACCATTAAAATATTTCATAACACCTTATATAATTTATTATGATGTCACATTTTCAAAATGAATAATTTCCCTCTCTCAAGCTAAGAATTTTAACAAAAATACACTAATTCACTTCGAGTGTGTTTGGGAGGAGGTGTATATTGGTACAATGTTTATAAAATTTATTGCAAAAATGCACCACTTTTCAATTTGTCTATATCTAAAGCCGATGTTAAATAATTTATTTGCCATGAACTAATTTTCATAATCAAATTGGTAAACACACCAGAACCAACCAAACAATTAAGAGAGAGAAGCAGACTATAGGTATATCTCATTCGAGCAGTGTGTCTGTGTGTCTTTCTAAATATTTAGCAAAAATATTTCACACGAAATGAGAACACAAACATACCTTCTCCTACACTACTTTTCAACACAAACAATAATAATTATAATTATTATTATTATTTTCGCAGCAGCTAAAAACTAAAAACTAAGTCGCGAGAGAGACAAAAATGAGATCGACCGACAAACAAGAAAATTTGCTAAAGAAATTAATTATTATTCATCATAAATTATATGCCCAGATGAAAAACAAGAAAAGAAGCTCCCAAATGGACGATGACGACTGTATATGTGACGACTAGCGACGATGGGGGACCGGAGGAGGCGACATGCAGGCTTTAAAGAAGTTTTAGTGAAACAAAAAGAAGATGTGGTAATACCAGCCAACGACGACGACTTCTTAAGTTCGAAGGAGGAATTCTGCATCTGGTTCTTATATGTTGGGTGTTGGTTGTTATAGTTGTCAGTTCTTTGTTTTTCTGGTCCAAGCAAACAATGAATCTTCCGCAACTTTTCTTATCGCTTTCAATTAACATGAATTCTTATCTGAAAGTTTATTACATTTTGCTGTTCTTTTTTTGTTGTTTTTTTTTTTTTTGTTCTTCTGTGTTTCTTACAAATGCAAATAATTTGTTTGTTTGTATGAAGTGAAGTAGAAGTCGACTTGCCAGCCAACTGGCACCGAATGTTGCCACTTTGCCTACTTTTTTTTTTTTAGTTTAGATATGGGGACTATTAGGGCAAGATATGGATTCGTAAATAATTCAGTTCAGGGTTGGAGGTATAATTAAGCAAACATGGCGTATCGAGGGTGGAAACAAAAGTATATTTATTGTCAATCTGTTTCTGTAGTAAGAGGTGTGGTATGAAAGTTATAAGTCCCCTCGGAAGTTTTAAGAAGTTCTTACTTGATATGTAGAGAGGCTTTTTATATGAGGCTCCAAATAAGGAAATCAAGTTTTTCAACAAAAAAAAATCAAATAGCTAAAGAATTCTCGCTGCCAAAACACTCAGTTCCAAGTTTTAACTTTTTAGATTGTATGGTATTTTAATTTGGGAATAGATTGAGGGACAAATTGACAAATATAATTGTTTTCTTCTCAAATCACCTTCTAAAGGGTGTCCTAAAATTTACGCAAGATTTGAATTTGGCGCCATTTGTGTGGTAATGTGTTGGCAATCCTTAAAAAAATGAACAGTCAGGAACATCTGTCAAATCACCTTCTAAAGGGTGTCCCAAAATTTACACAAGATTTGAATTTGGCACCATTTGTGTGCTTAAGTGTTGGCAATCCTTAAATAAATGGACACTTTATCAGAAACATTTGTCAGGTGTCAAATTGTTTTTCTTTAGACTTTCCAACACGCAACTATACACAAATGCCGGCAAATTTAAATTTTGCGTAAATTTTGGGACACTCTTAAGATGATGATTTGCGAAGAATAACGAATCACTATATTAACGAAATCACTAGTTTTGTCAATTTTTTCCTCAATCCCTTTTCAAAATCTATCAATCTGAGCTCTATAGAGCATTTACGTGCGACACAGTGCTAAACCTATAAATTTTGTTTTTAGTTCACTTTTTCTGTTTTCCTTTGAAGTGTGAATGTATAGCGGCCAAGACGACCGACGTTGTGGTGTTCCATTTCCTTTATAGGTAGGAGGAAGCAATATCTAAGTCTCTAAGTTCTTCTTGTCAGGGCGGACTTATATTAGGTATGTTTTTGTATACATAAAGATAAGTATCTCCAAGGGCGTTTTCATAGTGCTGCGCTTTTTTTGAATCTTAAGGATGGCACTGACTATTATAGTTCAAAGTAGATATTGTGTTTTTTTTTTTTTAACGAGTTGTGTTTGTGTGTTATAGTGATTTTCATTGTGTTTACTTTTTAGAGGTTTATTTTGTAAGTCAGAGGTTTTTTTTTGTTGATTTAAGGTTTTGTTATCAATTCAAGGAGTGGCGCGCAGTTAGTGAGTTTTTTATTTGAACTTTATTGAATTTTTTTTTGAAGACAAATATTTACTAAGCAAGAGAATATATTTATTTAGTGACACTGGGGGATAAACAGTGATAACAATTAATTAAGATGCGAAGTTATGGTAGCACACTTCAAGGTCGAAAGGTTTTAAAACCAGAGACTGATAAGGATTAGGAATTTTTATTCGGCTACATTGTCGCTTGAAATTAAAGTAAAAATCAGAAGTGGGATTATGAAAACACAAATATTTTATTTAATACTTTAAAAAACAATGCAAGATGCCGCTATGTAAACATAAAGCTTATCTAAGTAAATATTGTAATATAAATAACAACATAACAACAAATGTAATTTTATCATTGTTTGGAATACACATTTTACTTGAGATACAAGTGTTTATAAGGCAAGCAAACTTGACATTACGATGATTGAGAGAAAACCAAAAGTGGATCATGTGTTTTAAGCACTTTGGTATTAAAATTAACCAAAAAAGTGTTCCCAATATCAGACAAAAATAATATTTGCACTTTTTTATTTAAAAATAAACCAATAAAACAAACTGTCCCAAATTGTCACAATAGTATGCTAAGTATTTTTGAAACAAACGGAACAAAAGAGACAAAGAATATTGAAGATTGTTGTAGTCAATCTTTAAATATTTGTTTATTTTGACAGCTTATTTCTGAACATAAGAGAAAATTAGTACGTGCATCCCAGTCTTCCACTTATTTTCTTCTGAACTAAGTTTATAGATCTCGAATTTTCCATTAAATTCAGTTTTTCCGTATTCGCATTGTGAGCACTTTCGCATCAAAATTTTACTGAAATAAGCTTGTCCCAATATTATACAATAAAATTTTTGAACTTTTTTAAAGAATAGAACACAAGAGCACAAAATTGATGAAGATTTTAAATTCAATAAATTGTCCCAAAATTGTATCAATAGTACCGATTTGAAACAAATGGAACAGATGCGACAAAGAATATTGAAGATGGTTTCGGTCATAGTTAAATGTGAGATTAATCAATATAACTAGCAGCTGATTCACTAACATAAGAAAAAGTACATGCATACGTACTAGAGCCTACGATTCACACGTCCTAAAATTTTCACAATATAAGACAACAAAATCTTTGTACTTTTTTAAGAGTAAAACACAAATATACAAAACAAATTGAAGATTGTGAACTAAAACAAAACTGTCCTAAAATTGTCTCAATTGTATGCATCAACATTTTGAGAACAAACGGAACAAAAGAGACAAAGAGTATTGATGATTTTTTAAAGAAAAATGTTTTGGGATAATTTTTATTATTATAAATTCATAAATAAAAGCGAAATCGGGACTGCTTTGTTTGAGACGAAATTTACTGCTGAAAATTGACTCCCATTGAACTTTAAATTCAAATGACAGCAGGGTGAAGGCTTTTTTCTAGAACTAGGGTTTGAGTTTCATTTAAAAAAAAATGTCAATATTTCAGGGAAATTTTTTTAATATTCTCCTTGAAAAACTTCAACATCAAAAAAGTTCTTTTAGCGACCATGAAAATCACCCAACATCATAAACAACTTTATTATTCCACCTCGCGTATATATCCTCCTCACAAACTTCACTAGGACAGTAATAAAATTACAGAGTATAATTTTTGTATCCCAATAAAATTAATTACATCCTCTACAGTTGGGATATTTTTGACATGACATGACATCATTATCATCATCATCATCGACGCCAAATTGAGTATCCTTCCTTGTTTATATACAAAGAGAACACACGTGCTCGCAAAAAAAAGGCAACTCTATAAACTTTAACGTTTCAATGAAAAGTTTTTTTTTTACTTTTTTTTTTTGTTCATGAAAAATTAATTTCAAATTGAATTTCGATTTTTATTTATCTTTTAATTTATAAATAAATATTAACTTTATCATTTTTACTTTTTTTTACAGCAATCACTATTGGCAGGACGTATTCCAGTTGCATCGATGACAGGACCCATTAAACGTGGCCTATTGTGGCAGCAACGTGATCGGTTATTTTCACGATGGAAAGAAAGGTGAGTGGAGGAGGTGTGGAAAACTGCTGTGGATAAAATTGAGAAAAATTTGCAATGACAGGAACCACTGATGGGGATGGTTTTTAATTGTATATAGTTCGTTTGACGTAATTAGTCGTGAAGGTAGCTGAGTTGGCTTTTGGTTGATGGTTGTGTGCAAGGACGTAGCAAGAAAGGGTTTTTAGAGGGATGGGGTGTCCCAAAAATTTTGACACACACGGGCCACGTGAGCATATTTCAGCATCAATTTCCTAATTTAATTTTTGTTTTAGAAGTTTTCGGTTAAATTTGGAGAAACTTATAAATTGTAATTTAAAATGACTGTCAATGCCACCAGGCTGTAGGTACAATCTCGAGTGCAATAATTCTTCCCTCCCACGTGGGTAAAGATTTCCTACAAAATTAATTTCTGTAACCCCACCAGGAATATTTCCACACCTACGAACTTGATCAAATGGGATAAATCTTTATTTTTATTTTCCACCATCGAAAGGATAAATTTTTTTTAAAGCATTCATCTGCTTCTATACGAGTATATGTACATCTACTACGATTGCAAACGGAATTTTAATTTAATGAGATGGAATTTTATAATTGGAGTGAATTCAACTCTTTATTTAATCTGCCATACCTATTGATTGAGTGGTAGGATTTTTATATTTTTTTTAAATTTTCATTTTGAATGATGGTGATGATGATTATGATGATGAGAAACTAAAATAGTCCTAGGAGTATACTTAACTATAAGAGTTACAATTTTGAACTGACAAAATTACATTTTTGCACGGCAGGTTCTATATGGATAGTTGATTGGGGGGAAGTTCATAATAAATTGATGTAGTTTTTTTTTTTTTATTTACAAGGATCATTAATAGTTGACAGAAAAAGGGGTAAAGTTAAAAAGTTGAAGTTTCTATAAAGGAAACTAGGTATAACTTAATTATCAAAATGGAACTGTACACTCAGCTTGTTATTTAAATATAATTTTACAGAAGAAGTTAAATTAATGAAAGGACTCTTAGAAGACAATCTTCATCAAAGGAATTTCAATATTTAAGACCACTTATTTTTAAATAATTCAAGTAAGATTTCTTATGAAAAAGTATCTTTAACAATTTGACTGAATAAATTAATTAGAGTAAATTCTCTTTGTTTAAAAAAAAATTAATAGAGATGGAATAACTGAAATCTCGACAAAATCCAAATATGAATATGTACTAAGATAAAAAATCAATCAATATTTTTTTGTTTTGGATGTTTTAAGATATCTTAGGGTAATGGAAGTTGATTCTATTGTTTCCTTAAGACAGCTTCGACAAAAAGTTTCCCTCAGTTTTTTTTTTTAATTTTTTTGCTATGAAGGAATTTTATCAAACTGAAACTATGACATTCAAAGTGAAATATAGAATCTTCTTTTTACAGCTTCGGAAAAGCTTCCTTTGAAATTGATTTATATTTATAGATATATAGGTTTCGTTCCGAGATATACAAACGAACTCATTAACGGAATAATACTCGATTTAAATTTAAGTTGCAAGTTAAGTTTCTACAGAGTCAGCTTCGGAAGAGCTTCCCTATGAAAAGTTGCAAGCTATGACTTAATAGGTTGTGTTTTTCTGCATGCAACGAGTCCATATATGTTCAAAAGCTATACTATTTGTTGTTTTTTTTATAGTCTCCTTGTGGATGGGATAGGAAAAAAGTTAAGGAAGTCTGCTCGATATTGAGACTAAGTTCGAGGATATCCAAATGCATATTCAATTAAAATTATCGACTCTTAAAGTACTCTGTTCAATGTTTCATAATATTGCTTTCTTAGTATCCTTTTTTAGGAAAGGCTTCGGATAAGCTTCGGAAAACCATCTCTTGAATCAAATTTGATATATTTCTTCCGTCATGTCGATTTAGTTCATTGAAATTAATAGCGCAAAATTTTTAACGATTTAGTATGATGTTAACGGCATTTTACAGTGGTAAATCGTTTATAAACTTGCGCCATTTTCCGCCTCCCTCACTCAGAAAACTCATTTTTTCAAACCACCTCCAGCAAGTAATAAAAAGGCAATTTTTTGTTCTTAAGAGATCAACAATAAAGAACATAAAACGATACTTCAAAAAAACAATCTACCATGGACTTAAACGTCCTTATAGTCTTATAATTAAAATCTTCAGATTTCTTCATTTAAATATACGTATACCTATATATCTCATCTATCTTTCTAAGCTTATTAAATAATTATCTAACCTAAAAGAGTAATGTGTTTTCGCCAAAACAACATATAATTTCTGAGAAATTTAAATTTCTCATTTAGTATGAACCTTGATGAAAATTTCAAAATTCAAGGAAACCACATCTCATTATAATTTTTAACACCAAGACCTTCCAATTTAAAGCCGGCCAACCACCAACGTATCATGCTTGAAACCCAATTTCATCAAAGCAAAAAAAAAAAAATGAAAAAAAAAATTATAACTCAAAAGTCCTGTGATGAATTCTTCCTAACCGCTGTCCAATTTTAGGTTTGTTTTTTTTTTTTCTCTCATTTTGTCGACCACAAAGTAAAAAACAAAAATACTGTGGCACATCTGTTTAAGCCCCGAAAAGCCTTGCTGTAATCTCTCATGATGGAGTAAATAATGAACGACTCTATTCGCAACTATATAGAGGGATGATGACGAAAGTTGAATGTGATTCTTTTCTTTTCGTTTTTTTTTTTGTGATGGAAGAGATTTTCAAAATAATTCGACAAGAACTCCTGAGGTGTGAAGATGAATGAATAAAAACAACAACTACATAAACAAGAACAAAACAAAACTTAATCCATCCACACAACAAGCTTCTAATCTACCGTAACCTCAAGCCACCATTACTAACACCTCCCATAGAATCATCACAACCAAGCGCCGCACCTAAAACTGACACCCACCACCGCCTATAACTACATATCTTTCACCCTTGATGGATGCGATTCTGTATCCTACGACAAGAGAGTATAATTCACAAGGTTGGATTAAGTTGGCTTTGGGGATAAGGCGTTGATTAAGATTTATGTAGGGCCCTATCAAATCAGTTTTTTTTTTTTTTTAATTCCAGGCTTATGAAATTGAATTAAGTTAGATTAAGAATAACTCGTATCTTTATCATCTTTTGAACGAAATATTAAAAAAGTTTGTCCACCACATTCTCAAAAAGTTCTGAATCGGTTTAAGTGAAATATATTTCTTTGTAATTGCCATCTTTATAAGAGTGTTTTAGGCTCTTTTTTTTGTAAAGTTGGGCTTGAGTTTTATTTCAACGAAAAATTAAAAAAGTTTGTCCAGCATGGTTTCAAAATGTTGTAAACCGATTTTTGTGAAATTTATTTTTTTATAATTGCCACCTTCATAAGAGTGTTTTTACCTTATGCCAACAATCTATAAGAACTAAGCGAAACACCGCGACCACGACTCCTTTAGTATTTTGTGTTATAAAGAAGTTTTATAATGCTCCCTATCTTGAAATTATTCTTACCAAAAAAATAAGCCTATCAACGAAGGCCTAGGCCGGTCAACAAAATAAATTCCATCCTGTTAATACATCGTTTGCACTTTTCCGAGTCCATTGCATTAGCCTTTCGAGGAGATTTCTATCTTCTTTTTTTTAAATCTTGTTCAGTGTACAAGTTTTTTTACAGTCTTCATTGTCCCTAGAGACTTTTTTAGATATATACGAAGTATATGTAGAATGTCAGAATTACGGTAAAAAAAATGATAATAACAACACTGATGATGGTACACCCCCATATATTTCATGCTCATCCCATCCAACAATTTTCTCCTACAATAACGCCACATAATCCTTCTTCTACTCCTTCGAACAAAACGATGATGTGTTGGATGCAAGAGATAATGCACGAATCATATGTTATGGAATGAAGAATTATAAAAGAGTAAAAGACAAGGTTTTGCGAGAATGTCGACGATATAGTTGCAACATAAAGTTGCATATAAGTTGATATGGCTTGTATACGTTATACCCCACATGATGCTTTAGCTGCTGCTGATGTTACTGACTTTTTTTTTCTATATCCTCTCGGGACAATTGTGTGAGGGAATTTATCTCATTTTATTATTATCTCATTTCTTATGGTTACGGAAAAAAATAAAGAAAAAGAAGAATAAAAAAATGGTAGGTATAGATACTAATAAGAAGAGGATTCTATTTATGGTGAAGCAGAATCTATATTATGAACTGAGAAAGATTGTGGGGATAAAAGTTTTTTTTTTAATTTTCTTAAATTATTATCTTCTGATTTGTGGTTTGAAACAAACTTTAAATCGAATTAAATTGTTTTAGAAAGAAGAATTATGGAATTATGGAAGAAAATAAATTTAATTAATAATGAAAGAATGGTGATAGAGAAATTTGAAAACAGTGGTAATAGTATTTGAATAAATCACATAAAGTGGCAGGACTAATATGGTTCCAATTTTAAGCTAAAATTAATCAAGAATCCTGGAATTGTGAAATTTAATTTAAAAAAAAAATTATGATAAAGAAGTTCGAAAAAAGAGGTAGCAATATTTTAACAAATCAAATAAAGTGGTATCCCTAACATGGTTCCAACTTTGAACTAAAACTACATCTAAAACTTTATGAATCAAGAATCATGGAAGAAAATAAATTTAGGAATAGTGATAGAGAAGTTCAAAAACAGTTCGTAACAATATTACAACAAATATGATAAAGTGGTAACCCTAACATGGATCCAACTTTTAACGAAAACTAAAACTATTTAAAATTTTATGAGCATAAATCATAGTTTTGAAAGAAAATAAATTAAATTAAAGAAAGAAAGGTGATAAAGATATTTGAAAACAGTGGTAACAATATTTCAACAAATAACAAATCACAAAAGTGTTAGCACTAACATGACTTCAACATTTAAACTAAAACCATTAAAAATTTTATAATCAAGAATCATGGAATTATGGACATTTAATTTAGGAAAAATGATAATTAACATGTTCGAAAACAGTGGTTACAATATTTCAACAAATCACATAAAGTGGCATCCCTAACATGGTTCCAACTTTCAACTAAAACTATTTAAAATTTTATAATTTTTTTTTTAAATTTCATTTATACTAAAAAAAAAATATTCTACTTTCTAGATATTTCGTTCTCACACGTGACTACCTGCATTGCTTTAAACGTGCTTCAGGATCAGCCAACGAACGAGCCTCCGACATGGGACAATTTATTTTTAAGGTAAGACAGCATACAACAATCAATCATCTTTTTGTCCACTTGAAAAAAAAAAACATTTATCTTACTAAGAGTTGAATATTTGCGTTGACTTAAAGTCACCTTAACCGTGTTGTACTTGTGATACCAACAATGACAATAACTGGTAATCCAATTACCCAGTTGATTTGTTTCTTACAAAAAAAAAAAACACAAATTTAAAGAGAAAAGATTAATTATATGTATATAAAAACAAAAGTGGTCACACTGAAAAGAATTTTTTAGGTAGGTAGTAGGTTAGGTTTAGGTATCAATCTTTTGTTAAATACCCCAGGCCAGGTGCGGTCAAGTTGTTTTTTTTTTTTAATCAAGTTATTTAAGTGGCTGAAATGCTTTTGGCATTTTGTATAACACCCAGAGAGAAGTGGGCATTGTTGTTCAAGTTTTAGCCACTTAAATGCCGGGTAATGGTTTGATTGCTTGTTTTGAAAAACACAGTAGTTTCAAGTTTTTTTCATTGCAAAGTGTTTGGATTCATGTTGCTTTTGTTTATTTTTGTTGTTTTGTTTTTTTTTTCTGTGTGACCTTAAGGTTACATAAAATGACAAGAAAATTTAGGTTACGAGTGTAAAACTTTTTGTATAGAGGTTGTTCTTAGGACTTTGACACACGATTGAATGTTTTGTTATGCTATACCATTATATTTTGTTGTGAGATATACAAGTGAAAGTAATAGGAACGTTGCAAAAAAAAATATTAGAGCTTTCAATGAATGACTTTTAAGATTTTTTTTTTCTGAAATTTAAACAAATCACATCTTGTCATGGGATATGAACTTTTAGCTAAACGATTTTAAGAGCTCGTTTATTACAAAATAAGCTTTATTTATTTATTTTATTACTAGAAAACATCTTTTGCTAGATAGCTCATACATGTTTTTTTCACGCAAAGCCTAGATTTCACTTAAAAGTTTTAGCTTTAGCTTTTTTTTATTCACAAAGCCTATTAGGAGGCGCGCTTACTAGGGAATGGGTATTATAAATTTAAAAAAAAACTTAAAACTTATCTAGGTTTTGCATGAAAGATAAAACAAGCATAAGCTAGCTAGTAAAAGATAACTTTTAGTAATAAAATAAAATAGTAAACGCAAAATTCATGTAGCTTTAGATTGTGTGATTAAAGTAGCATAAACTCAAATATTTTTAGCATAAGCTTCAAAAACATCAAGATTAATTTACTCCTGGGTCTTATGAATAAAAAAAGCTTTACTTGGGCTACTTAAAAGCTACGTTTTGCTTGAAAAAAAACAAGCATAAGGTAACTAGTAAAATATGTCTTCTAGTAATACAATACATTAGTAAACGCTTAATTTATGTAGCTTCAGATTGTATTTTTCAGCTTATGCTTCAGTTTTAGTGATTAAAAATAGCATAAATTATAATATTTTAAGTAAATGCTACAGAAATATCAAGATTCTTTCACCCTTCGTTCTTATGAATGAAAAAAGCTTTACTTGGGCTTTTAAGTGAAAGCTACGTTTTGCTTGAAAAAAACAAGCATAAGGTAACTAGTAAAAGATGTCTTCAAATAATACAAAACATTAGTAAACGCTTAATTTATGTAGCTTCAGATTGTATTTCCAGCTTATGCTTCAGTTTTAGGGATTAAAAATAACATAAATTATAATATTTTAAGTAAATGCTACAAAAATATTAAGATTCTTCACCCTTCGTTCTTATGAATGAAAAAAGCTAAAGCTAAAGCTAAAGCTTTTTTTTTGAAGAATCTAAAGCCAACTAGTAAGTAATATCTTTTACTAGCAGCTAAAGCTAGACAGTTCTAGCTTAAGCTTTGTTTTATGTGAATAAAAAAATGATAACAGGATTACAAAATCTTGGAATTTTTGGAGCTTAACTATAATATTCTAGTTTTAGCTTTTTTTATTCACACAAAGTGAAGCTTATGCTGGGAAAACAAGCTTAAACTAAATGAATTTAGCGTTGGGTATTTTAAAATAGCTATGACTACAAAACATCTTTAACTAGCTAGCTTAAGCTTATTTTTATGCTCCAAAAATCTAGCTTTTACTTAAAAATCCAACTTTTAGCTTTAGCTTTTTTTATTCACCAGGTCCTCTTCACCTGTCTTATGGACAAAAAAAAAGGTTGAAGCTTAGACTTTGATATTAAAGAAATGCTAGGTTTTTTGCAAAAAAAGAAGCAAAAGCTAGCTATTTATTTTCTAATTTTCTACTAACCTAATATCTTACAAGAGAAATTGTTATTTTTTCATATATGTGCTTGAATAACAACAAAAATTTAGGAGAACAAAATTTCTAGATACGTAGTTGAGCAATAATAAAAAGAATCTAACAACATATGCTCCATTAATCTTGAACAAACCTTCCCTCCCTATTTTTTAAGTGGTACACTTTTTTTCTAAAAATAAAATTTTTAAATTTAATCCCAAATCTTTGTTGAATTATCAATATTTCATTGTTTTTTTCGCGTTTCCATTACATATTCTCATGCGGATTTATTAGCATCCAACGATTGTAGTCTCTTGTGATAATGACAGTGAAATTAGGCACATCAAAAAAAAATTGTTTCATGAAAACCAACAAAAAAAAACAAAATTTAACATTAAAAAAGCGAAAAAAAAATAAATAAAATCAGATTCGATTCGAGCAATGAAGTTAAGTAGCTTTATGAGGAGTATGAGAGTTTATGCTTGTTGCTCGGTTGGCACGTACTCTTGGGAAATTTGCCGCCAGTATAATATGACCCAAGATTCTCAACATTAAACATACAAATTATTTTATTTTTTCGTGCGTAAATTGTTATTGAAGATGAGGATGAGTAGAAGTTGCGGGTATATCTACCTACCCTATACGTGCGTACTCTTTTTTATGTAGTTGCCCCTTGCATAAGCATATTATATAGAGAGAAAGTATGAAGCAAGGTGTTGCTCTTCTTTATAGAAGAAAAGAAACAAAAATACTAATAATAATAAAAAATGTGTGAAATTGAATGTTACCATACGAATTTAACGGTTAACTGTCATTAAAGACAAAAGAGGAAGAAACAACAAAAATATGTAATAAAAATGATGATAGCACAACGAACAACGCACAATAAGTAGCAGACATAACGAAATAATAAAATATTCATAATCACTGTGACTGACTTTGAAATTAAAACAACAACAAAAAAAATCTCTAACTAAGGAAACTCATTAAGGACCATGTTTGAAGAATTTTTTTGAAAAGTTAAAGTTTAATGTGTTTTGTCTTTGTTAATTATTATACCAAGGAAGCAACATGAATTAACATTAAAATAATGTTGTCAAATTAAATTAGCTACAAGCAGCTGTTATACTCTTTGTGTTGATGGCCACCGCGTCGATTGGGTTTTGAAGGTGGCCAGATGTTTTGAAAAAGGATGAGGTGTTTTGAGCTGTACCATTATTCCCCCACCATAATTTACTTCCGAAAGCTGATGGTTTTTTTTTTAAGACGAAACTATAACAATTGCAATTTATAACAGTTTATCGACATTAAAAGTGAATTTGAAATATTTAGTTAATTTTGTACTTAATTTTCTTAACTCTGACAACTACTTGTCTAATCCAAAATTACTTTCACCATGATAGTGTTTAACAAGTTAATCTATAGCCAACCAACTATAATAGTTTCTCATTTCCTGCGCTCTATACGAATACACAGCAAACACAATATGCCCCCATGACATCCGTCGTGGTTAACGATGCTGAAATTAATTTCTGGTCTTTTGGGGAAGAAAAATCTCTCGACCATGCTAAATTTAATTATCATCGAAAAATTATCAAATATATCACACCATATCGACCAACGTCATGCTTGTCAAAAAAAAACAAAAAGGTAAAGACAGCGGCGTGTATACCCGGAGCATGATAATCCTTTTAAATTTAGAACTAAAGTGCTAAAAATGATTTTATTTATTTTTCAATATTGATTGTGAATCATACATAGTTCCAATTTCGTGATGTTATAAAATGAGTCAACACCATCAGTGGCAAATATCAATATCAATCAAATCAACAATCACTAGATCCCAATCCCGAATGGTTATAAAATAAGTGTTCACATTTTTGTTATCAAATTCGAAACGAAATGAAAAATTTCCTATGAAAACCTAAATTTCTACCTCGAAGCAATTTTCAAATGGAAATTGTTTTTTAGCCAACAAAAATGCCGCCACCGATCCGACATCGATTCAAAAACAACAACAACAACACTAAGAACACAAAACCGACTACCAATAAATGGTTTATGGCAGAATTTACCGTTGTTGTGATTCGAATGAAAAATCAATTAATTTTCGATGGTCGGTCGGTTGGTTAAAATTAGAAATATATTTCGTGTGTGTTCTGTTTTCAGTTTTCATATTGGGACTCAGCTCAGACGGATGTGTGTACCCAATGAGATTAGAAAATAAATATACAAAAATAAAATTGATATTCCTAAAACGAAATACGAAGTAAAATGATGAAAACTTAATTATTGTTTGCCAAGGAGGCTTTATTGGTTTTAGGTGTTGAATTTGTATCGTTATATTATTTTGAGGCGCAAAATTTTCAAATGAATAAAAAAAAACATTTTAGATGATGTAACGGTGGTGTAATTTTTGGTGATGAACTACACAAATTAGGGTTCATAAGACATTATTTAACATCATGGGATATGTGAATGAGCAGTATTTTGTTTTTAGAAAAATACTCTTTGCTTTTATTTGTAGATGTTTAGTACTTTTGTACTAAAAAAATCATTGAAACTTCTGAAAATACAATTGATGGACTGAAAATTTAAAAATATAACAACTTCTTAAAAGCAAGTATAATTTATTTTGTTGTTCAGAAGAATAGTTCCTAGAGTACTGTTGGGAAAATACTTTCAGAGGACGAAAAATAAAACGCCATTTCTGCCAAAAGGTGTTAAGCGTTAAAAAAAAATCATTAGCTTTTATTAAACCGAGGGTTTTCCAAAAACCAACTTGTCTTTAAAACAACTTTAGTTTGAAATCACCTTCAATTTGCAAGTGTTTAGTACTTTTGTACTAAAAATACTAATTGAGACCAAAAACAACTAGCCTTTGAAACAACTTTAGTTTGAAATGCGATTCAATTTGCAGGAGTTTAGTACTTTTGTACTAAAAAACTAATTGGGACTCCCACCTAAGACGTACAAATATCAGATCTTTTGTGTGAATATAATGGACGGACTGACAACTTGAAAAAACAACAAAAAAAGAAACAAGATTTATATCTCTTCTTTTCAGAAGAAAAGAACCTTAAATCAATTATGATACGTATGTATATCCGAATCGGAGAAAGATTCAGCTTAGCTTATCATTCTAATGAAATGATAGACGCTTAATACATATGTTCTAACAGAATCTTAAATCAAAGTATGATATGTATGTATAACCGAAATGGAAATAGATTTTGCCTAGCTTACTATTCTAATGAAATGGTAGACTTTTAGTACATCTGTTCTAAAAAAAAAAATTTAATCAATGTATGATATTTGTTTATTTCCTAATCGGAAAAAGATTTCGCTTACCATTCTACTGGAATGGCAGACATTTAGAACATCTGTTCTAAAAGAATTTGAAATCAAAGAATTGGTTTTCGGTTAAGTTCTTATGCACTAATAATTTTTTGCTTACTCTGTACGATGGTATAGTTGTTCAGTATTTCTGTAAAAAAAAAAGAAAAAAAAAAACAATAAAATTAGAAATTCTCAGATAATTTACAAAATGTTCTAAATATTTTTTGTATTAAAGTTTGGCAAATCACTTTAGAACAATTCATAGAAATTTACCAAAAAATAATTTTTTAAATGGAATGCTATATATCTAATAAGGTTTAATGTAAGTAGCCATAATTTTTAGAAATTACATATTTCAAGAAAAAATTCCGTACACTTTATTATGATCCACTTAGGTATTAAACAATTTTGAGATAAAAGAATTATTGTCTTTTAAAAAAAGCGTTTCAAAGCCATTTTTGACATTTTCTAAAGAAAATCAAATAGTTTTTATTCGAGGTAAAAAGTACTAAAAGTTAAAATTGCTTGGAAAACGAAAAAAAAAACACACACACTTTTAAATAAAACTCAAAAAAATCTTTTAAACTTTAGAACTTTTTTTACTAAATTCTTAGCATAATTTTAAACTGAAGACCACATTCCTAATAATAGGTATGTCGGAAGAACAAAATTTCTTTCAGAGTTTATCTTTGTATTTCACTATCATTAAACTAGTTCATTGAGGTCTGTAACCTTTTTAACCACCTTACATCTATCAACAACAATTCTACAACAATTGTTGGAAACCAAAAACAAAAATAAAAAAACCTACGACTACCCAGATCGTTGAGCTCTGGCATCCGTTTCAAGAGATAAACTCTTTTTATTTTATTTAATGATGATTTTTCTTCTTCTATTTTACATTAATGCCATTTTAATTGCATGAAAAAAGTAAAACAAGAAAAAAAGTAAAAAAAAAAGAAGCAAAAAAGAAAATTTCCTCTATCTCTAACAGTTGTGTTGTTGTTGTTGTTTTTTTTTCCAAATTCCACTATTATTTACCGCCAATAACGTATTTCATCAACAACTGGTAACAGACTATACTTATACAGACATATTATATACGTATTGTTGATTAAAACTCATCATCATCATCATCATCATTGGTTCTGCAAATATCAATCAATCACTAGACCGAGAACGGAAATTTTCAATTGTAAGAAGATAAAAAAGCAAATACAAAAAAATTAAAACCAAAACATCTATTTTTGCTATTTCGCTGTTTTGATTGCCATTATCTCCATGTTTTGGTGCAATAACTTTCGAACAATTAATTTACAAGCAAAACAAAATTAAAACTTTATAAGTATGAGGATTGATTTTTTTTGTTTACATAAATTGCAATCTTTTTCTTATTTCTTTTTATTGAATTTTTTTTCCTGAAGCGATTTGAAAAACACCAAAATGATTGGTTATCTTAATTAATTCAGCATTTTGATAGATTGATTGGTGTGTTTGAACTTTGTCTAGAAGTTTGTTGACCTCCATTTGATAGATTTATCATAATATTGTGAATAAATTTAAAAGAACTAAAGACATTAACATCGAATTACACGAAAAGTTGGATTTAACTTTACATATCGTTCATCAATCAATATGTTAATAGTCAGAAATAATTAATCAATACTTTTATATTCTAAATAAGGCTTTGGTAGGTACATACTAAACAATTTAAGGTTCTAAAAATTGAAGAAACAAATTCTTCCAAAATAACAGTTAAATAAGTGTGTTAATGATGATTAAATCATTAGTGTTGTATGGATATAGTATGTTAAGGTAGTAAATATCTTTTCGAACTTTTGTACTAAATTACTGTTCTATTAATTTTAAGTTTTTAATTTGAACCGTACTATACATTTTTTAATATAAATTAAATCCTTGGATATTGTGTTTATGTATTTTGTTGAAAACATAATCACACATAGGATTTTAAGAATAAATTTCCATAGCAATCAAACAAAATAATATAAGATGATATTTTTTAGACAACTTGATGAGCTGTGGTGTCCTAGGATAAACCTTTAGAAAGCTCATTTATAATTCATACAAAACAAATTTAATTTTTAATAAATTGAATCTAAGGAGTTCGATGCATTACGAACAAAATTTCCCACTATCTCACATTATCTAAACCACCTTCTAACATTTGTATGCAATTTTTAGTACAAATATCTAATTTAATTTCCTCTTCTATTTTCTTCCCAGGTCAAACTAGTAGATGTGGAAAAAGTTGAATGGCTTAATCGTCGTTCGTACAGTGCAATTGGTTTGCTTCTTGGTCGTGAGGGTCGTGTTCTCTTACGATGTGATGAAGGTCTAGAAGATTGGTTCGAATTGCTCGAGGTAAGTTCATTACTCTTAACTCTTCACAACTATTGGTTATCTCCACAAAAAGAAAAAAAAAAAAAAAAAACAAAGAAAAAGAAAAAATCCCTACAAGCTAACATATACAATTATCCAATAAAAATGACTGTTGAATTACACCTCAGTTACAAGACAACATGCACTGCACAAAAACGCACATCATGATCTCTTCCCAGTCCTTATATTTACTTGCATCGTTCATGATCATTAATTATCTTCATCTTCTATGTGTATTTTTATTTATTTTTTCTCATCATTTATATATGTTATTTGTCTCTTTCTATAGGAATGTACAGTAACATCGAAGGAACGCCGGCGCGCACTTAAAATCACGCAAGGTCCAAGATCGCGTGCTTCACTTGCAGCTCCAGTTTCACATGCTTCGCTGCAGGCGCATCACTTTGGTCTGGGTGGTACATACTCTAGCGCCCTAGACGACTGGCGGCATTATAAGTTAAATGGCAATTCAGCGAATCCGTTCCTCTTCTCCGATTCTGTGCCCGATTTGAGCGCGTTGAATAATGAGAACCATAATAGTGGCATGTCAACTAACCACTCGACACCGCAGAAGATTCCCTATTCGAATAACTTGAATCTTAGTCGATACTCGAATGGTTATGCAAGTCAGAATAGTTCCTTCTCGAATGGACTCTATGGTTCACCAAGGAGGATCTTCATCAACAGTAGTTTTGGAAGCAATCAGGTGGTAGATGAGGAGGATGAAGAAGTTCAACTAAGACGTCCAAGGATGTTCCGAAATAACAACGAGAATGGCAATGAACTAGATCGAGATTGGTTGTATAGGAAACCTAAAGCTCCCACAGCCGATACAAGGCACTCAGGTAAGCTAAAGTCATGCTCTTCCATTTCCAGACACAGTCAATTAAAATAATTTAATTTTACAGTTCAAACAACAGACCTCGATTATACAGCCAATGACAGTGGCCTAGATACTCCACCCTCAACTCATCGTCCGTCCAGTTACCGTGATGTCAACCATGCCAGTCCACGTGACTCAACTGAAACCACTGTCAGTTCATCGCGAGGTACACTCCTGCACTCGCCTGGTGGAAGCTTCCGTTCGAAACACCTCAATCACATCACCAACCTGAATCAAGCTAACACCCTAAATGGCTCGCGGTATAGTGTCCAAGAACGTGTACTTAAAATACGCAACGAAGAAGATCGCTGTTCATCCATCAAATCAGTTAACCGTCTCAATCACAATGAATTATATGATCCTAACCAGAATCGTTACTACAAGATGAATGGAAATCAATCCCTGACACCACAACATTCACCGGCGACAGTTGGAGGAGGAAATGGTAATGGCAATGGTAATACATCGACGACCAACAGTGGTTCGGGTATCTTTCGTGAAAGATACCAGCACCCTGCTTTGGCTGCAATCATAAATGAATCGCAAGGCATTAAGTTTAGAGGTAGGAATTTGTAGAGAATTTTAGTTTGTTTTTTTTTTTGTTCGAAATTCTATTCGCTGTTGTTCGTTGTATGTATATGTGACTAGAAATGGAAGTCCTATAATTCGATAATCGAGCACTCAACTATAGAAGGAATGTAAAAGTGGTATATTAATATTCTACTGGCACTGCATGTTTAATTATTTTTTTTAAATATTTTTTATTTCGTTGGTAGAAAGTAGAAACCCTGGACACATATTGTTATTAATTTTGATCATTCAAATGAAATTAATGGTTTTTTGGGTTAAATGAATATTTTTATAGTTTTTTTCAATTATTTCCATGAATTTAAACATTCAAAATTGTTGTGGTTACAAAGTTTTAATAAGATTCAGCTATTCAGCAAAGGTATTTCACTATAAATTGGGTTTATTTTTATATCTTCCTCATAGATTTTGAATATACAAAAAAGAAGCTTACAAAACATCAACACAAATTAAGTTATAAAAAAAGAACATCAATAGTAAATAATATAAATATCCTGATCAAATTGAATTCTTACAAATTTTGGAGCAGAAGCACGCCTTAAAAAACGTTTTTGTAGTTTAAGTTTTTTTACTTGGAAATATTACAATACATTTTTTTAAATAAAATTTTGTTGTTTAATCAGTTAATTAAAATGTAATATTATCTATTAAATTTGAGCAAAATTGTGCCGAAAATCAAAAAAAATCAAATCAAACTTCGTCTAACTCAATATTCAAATATGCACAAAAACATAGTTCAAAGTAGGGGTTTTAAGAATTTTAAAAAAAGCATTTCATCGTTATGGTTCCGTATGGACAAGTACCTAACTAAATTCTGAGAGGTCACCAGTTTCAGTTTAGACCTTTGATTAAGGGACACCCTGTACCTATGTTTTTAAAATTTACCAAATTTAATGTAAACAAATAAGGAAAGTTTTTTGTTTGGACACTTGTTTTGTGAAATACTCTTTGCCTAAAGTACATAGCCCTAAACATTTTCAGCTACTATCAGAGATTTTAGCTGTCGAAATAATGAAAGCTTACAAATATTAAAGGAAAATTAGCTATTCAGCATAGTTAAATCGTCGCGGTTTGGATTTTTGTTTTTCAATTTTATTATTCTTGTTGTTGTGATAGTCCGAAAAGAGTATTCTTACATTTTTATCGCTTCAAACCTTTCTCAAAGAAACTTTAGTAGTCGAAATATGTATGCTTACAATAATAAAAAGAAATTCAACTATTCAGCATACCTATATCTTTACAATTTGTATTATTTTTTCAATTTTTCTCATTCTTGTTTTTGTGAAAGTCCGAAAAGAGTATTCGTACATTTTTATCGCCTGTAACCTTTCTCACAGAGATTTTGGTAGTCGAAATATGTATGCTTACAATGATTAAAGGAAATTCAGCTATTCAGCATAGCATAGCTATATCTTTGCTATTTGTATTTTTTTTTCTATTTTTTTCATTTTGGTTGATTTTTAAAGTTCAAAAAAGGTTTGCTTACAAAAGTTTTCATATTTTAAACAAAACAAAAACAATTAAGTAAAAACAATTAAGCATTTTTATTGTATTAAATGTCTTGAAAGACCTCTTCGTGATTATTTAAGAATTTATGTGTAAAATATTTAATTAAACTTCAAACAAAATAAAGACTTTTGTGACTAAATATTTTAAAATAAAATTATTTAAACCTATAGTTATTTTAGTTTTTGCCTTGCCTGTTCATTTTTGTTATTGTATTGCATGTTGTATATACCTAAATACTTTATCCTTGCACGATTCCGTTCAATGTTAATTTTTCTTTTTTCTATTTAAAACTCTCTTTTGTAATTTAAAGAGTGTCTTGCATTTTTATTTTAGATCGTTCCTATTCTGATTGTCAGCAAGGTCCACCAAGGCGTTCCGTAAATAATAATCCATCACCAACACCACGTCGTGCTCCGATATTTGGTACACCAACCCGTGTATAGCGATTAAAGATTTAATTATTATTTAATAATTTATTTTCACATCGGAAATTATATTAATTACAAAAAAAATTATTAAATGAAAATAATATGTAGTTTAAAAGCTTATAAACAAATTCATGAACTATATTTAAATATGGAGTTGTGTGTGAATAATATTTATGTTTTCTTTTGTTTTTTAAAAAATTAAACATATGTAGAAAAAATTGGACTAAAACAGGATATATTTTAGAAAGCATTATTATGATATAAAATATAATTAGAATTTATTTGGTAGTAGTATTTACAAAATATATACGTAATATTCAATAAAAAACGATGAAGACGTAAGAAATTAAAACAAAAAACTGTGAAATTAAAAATTAAAAAAAAATTAAATTAAATTAAATAAAAATGTAATATTAGCTTTTGGCTTATAAGAATTAATTTCAAATAATTTAATAGAAGATTTACCTTCGAAAGAAAATTTTAAAAAATAATAAAAAAAATTTTGAAGTAAAATTATTATTATCTTTAACAAAATAAAAATTTAAATAAAACAAAAACTCATTAGTAGAATTTATTTAAAATTGAAAAATGAAAGTAGCTCCAAAGAATTTTTACAACGATTTGTACGTAAAATATAAATTTAAATAAATCTTAAACTTAAAATATTACTAAATAATTTATACTCATATTTAATAAATATAAATAAAACATAAAAAATAATTTTAAAAATAATCTCCGTCAATATAAAAAAATATATTAAGTTGTAGTTATATACCTACATATATTTTTGTCGTTAAATATGTTTGGTATAATTAAAAATAAAATTAAAAAAAAAGTTTATTGATCACAGTTTATTACCCTGTCGTCGTCTTTATGTTATTGTCATTGAAAAATTTATTTTTTTTTTAATTTCTGTTTTTATTAATATAGACTTGTTCACAAAAAAAATGTTACTATTACGATTATGTTTGAAATAATTTTTATGATATTTTGCTGTTTTCGTTTGTATAAGATGGAATTTTTATTGAATCAAAAAAAAAAGAAAGTATTTTAAATTATAAATTGTGAAACAATTCGAATATAAATATGAGATGATTATAATTATTATAATAAAATATATTATAAAAATAAATTAAATAAAATAAAAGAAATTTTTATGAAGAAATGGTTTTATTTACTTATGATACAAGAACATCTTAAGTCTTTTAAGTGCTTATTTTAAGTCATTTGACTGAAATACTTCAGACTTTTTTTATTTTATTTAAAATCGAGATAACCGATTGTTGATATACCTAAATAAAAAAAATATGAGAGGCACTTTTTCAAGACAAGAGACTCTTGAAGGATTTGTGAATTCATAAAGAGGCTTTTAGGTTGTTAAGTCATCTACAAACACCATAATCTTTTATTTTAGTAAGAAATATAACATTTTAATTAAAATCATTTAGAATTTGTGAGTCGAAAAATTCAACTTAATGAAGTTACAACAAATTTATTTTCTGGCAATCAATTTGTTCAATTTGTTCTGCTACACAATTTGATTTAAACTGTCTAAAATCTAATTAAGATACTTCTGTCAACAATGTCGAAAATATCTTCAACGATGTAGATAATGTCAGTTTTTCGTTATTTAAAGTATGCATGCATTAACGCGACTTAAAAACCTCTCAGTCCCGAATGTATGCCCAACGGGGAAGGGCCCTGAAACAACCGGGCCTTTTTTAAACAAAAATGTTATAAATTGGCATGCCTAGAGTTACTCCCATAACAAAGTTGATGTATAGTACAAACAAAAAAGAAAGGAAGACATTACTTTCATCATAGATGTTTACTCTGCTCTAAAAAAGAAAAAAAAAACAGAAAAAACATCGCACAAAAATGATTTTACATATTTATGTTTTGCCAACATTTGTCCAATCATATTTTACGTAGCAAACAATGTTTTTCTATTGTTTTTTTTAATAAAACAAAAACATAGAAAAAACATCGCATGAAAAAAAATTATATTTTTACAACTAACGACTAATAAACGGCAAATTATTATGCAATAAACATTTCAATATATCAAGATTAAACCCTTTTTAAAGGCGTAGCTTTGCTAATATACATAATTATGAACTAAGCAAAAACATAGACAAAATTCCATGAATAAATTTAAATTGTTACAACTTCTTAACTATTAGCTAACAGTAATTTTATGTAATAAACCATTCCCTATTAGAAGTTTTTGCTGCTTTTTGAGGGGTATGCTTGAAATCGACTAAGCAAAGCAGCAAAAAAAGATAGAAAACAAAATTGAAATTGTCACAACTAATTAAAGCTTACGTAACGGCAAATTATTAAGCAATAAACAGTTCACTATAAGATTTTTGTATCATTTTTTAATGGGGATGCTTCGGTAACTTGACATTAACTTATCAAAGCAGCAAAACAAAAAAAAAATGGAAAACATTGAACGACAAAACTGAAACTGTCTCAATTAATTAAGGACTAATTTGTTGCAAATGTTTAAGCTATGAATCATTCGCTATAAGAAGTTTTTATCGCTTTTGAGGTGTGCTTCGCTAAATTGATGCACACTTAGCAAAGAAGCAACAAAAAACATAGAAAACTACTACTACTCTACCTTGGTTTATTACATAATAATTTACATAATAATTGAAATTTGTTCGTGGAATTTTGTCTATGTTTTTTTGTTAAATTCATAATTTTGTTAGCAAAGTTCCCCCTTTAGAAGGGCTTAAATCTTGGTATATTGAAATGTTTATTGCATAATAATTTGGTGTTCATTATTCGGTTGTTACAATAATATAATTTTTCTATGCGATGTTTTTTTCTGTTTTTGTTTGAATAGAAAAACATTATTTGCTACGTAAAATGATTGGGCCAATGTTGGCAAAACATAAATAATATCATTTTTTGTGCGATGTTTTTTCTATGTTTTTTTTTTTACTTAAAATTTCAAATTAATAACGACTGCAAGTTGTCTACCTAACCATTTTTTATCGACGAATGTTGCTTTGCTTACTTAAGCATTACCTTAAGTACTAGACAAATAGCTTAAAAATTGTATACTGGCTAATTCGCATAAGATGCGAATAAAAGCTAGAGCGTATGTTTGGGTCGCGACAAAACAAAACTTCCGCCAATTAAGATGGTAGGCAATTACCTACAAAAATGATTTTGAATAGAATACAAATTAATTTATATTTCTTTGCAATTACATAAGCTAACATGTTGCTTACACAATTTTAAGCAATTCTCATTTATTCAACAATACATAAATGCCCTCATTCTTGACTTTAGTCTGTAAATCAATATGTAAATCATTACTATTTTGTAACACCTTCTAAACTGTTTCACTTTCAGAAATTTATAAAGCCATTCAGCCCAATACAAATTTGAAAGCTTCCAATCCTATCTAAGACATGAGCCAGCCACTAAAAAAACAATTTTATCCTGAAAGCTTTCATATATTTAAGTGTCATCCCCCACCTACAATGAAAACGAAAAATATGTCCTGTTCTCATCGCGCATCATCCTGACTCCTGTCAAAAGCATTATCAAAACAAAAAAAAAAACAAAAAAATACTAGCACACAACTTTTCCCAGGCAGACGCTTTAGTATATTTTCTAACGAGTGTAGGTAGTTCGTCCTATTTATTGAAAGTCAGTGCGTCGTAAAAAAGAAAACAGAATTAAAGAATAGCACAAAAAAAAGAGAAACAAAAGGATTGCATTAAGGTACACAATTTAAATAAAAATCCTCGGTCGAAGTCATGCGAAGTCGAACTGAATTAGTGACCACAACATTCATTGATTCCGAAGACGATTTCACAGAAACAGATGATTCTGAAGAGGATTGGCGCCCATCGGCATCCAATCGAAATGGAAAAAAACGCTCTCACACCACAAAAGGACGAAATCGTGGCAGTCGCAAGAGAAAGTCTTCAGGTACATCTTCCAATGGTACAAATCAAAAGAAAAATCGACGTCAAGCTGCTCAAGATGCCATCTATCAGACCTTCGACGATTCCGATGATGAAGACGAAGATGATTATGAGTATTATAAAGCAAGGACACAATTGGCAGCAGAAGTAGAACCAAAAGCAATAATATTACCGCCAAAGAAAAAGGAAAAGACTATGAATATGAATGGAAATAGTGCTTCTGGGATATTTCAGCTCTTTTTGTATCGCAAGGACTTAAAGGAAGACTATGTGACAAATTCGCATTTGTGCTTGTGGCGTAAGGATGGTACAAACTTGTTGCAAAAATACATAAGGGTAAAGACGGGAGTTCCTGATGAATTCGAGTTTACATCATCTTCTGTGGTAAGTTAACTTAAAAATTGTTTGATGATTGGAGCTCTTTAAGAATGTTTTCTCCATTTCTTTCAGTATTCAACGTGGGACGAGAAACGACGTCGAGATTTTGTGAATATAGCTGTTAAATGCCACGAAGAAAACCACCGTAGAGTGACATTTGTCAACACAACAGACCTTCATTCATTGGCAAGAAGTGAATTGGAGAGAATCTCTCCCAGCATGGAAGAACAAGTGGACAATGATGAAAGTGAAGAAAATGACGGTGACGCTGAATATAACTCCGATGTAAGTGAATGTGAAGAAATTAATGGTTCATTTCAACCAGAAGAAGAAGACGAAGTAGCAGAAATCGAATGTGACGATGATAATATTGAAGAAATCGAAGAAGAAGAAGAAGAAGAAGAAGAAGAGGACGAAGAAGAAGAAGAGGAAGAGCATGCCTCCGAAGACAATGATCCTATTGAAGAGGAATTTAATGATTTTGAACAGCTAGATGAAGATGAAGAAGATGATGAGGAAATTGAAGAAAACGATGATGAAGATAAGGAGAATCAATATGAGTCTGAGCATGAATAATTAAAAAGAGACTAAGTTTTTTTGTATAAGAATGATAGTTTTGAATTAAGTTTTTATTTGTGTTATAATTTTTAACAAGTTTTGAACGTGAAAAATTGGAGTGCTTACAAAATTTGACAAATATTTCTGCTATTCAGCAAGTATCTATTTAATTTAATTTTTTTAACTTATCAGTTCTCACTTTTAAACATTCTCTGGGATGTAAATGCTCATGCTTACATAGTTTATAAAGTTTTTCATTTATTCAGCTAAAATAAAAACATATTCAGCAGGGAAATGATTACATTTTTTAAGAATTTCGATTATTTTAGAATGAAAATCTAGCTTGCTTACAAAATCGGTTACATCACTTAAGTTTTGTTTGTTTACATTTGTTGTTATAAAATTTTACTTATTTTAAAATAGAGACAGAAGTTGCTTACAAAAATGTTATCCCCAATTTGCTATTGTAATCAAAGTTTTGAAAGCACCCCATACAAAGTGTGTTAACTATTTTAAGTAAAACTTTTCATCTAGCAATAGCTTAGTTAGTTGAGCTTCAAATAATTGCTCAATACAAATTATAAATACTTTTCTTCTTGTACATCATCAATCTTTTAAGCGCGATTCTTTTTCGAACTGAAAGTTTACTGTTCTCCTATTTTAAAAAAATAATACTTTCATAACTGCTAACTATAAAGCTCAAAGAGATGCCAAATGAATTGTGAATCTCACTTAAAAAATTTTAAAGCTATAAGCATCACAATGAATAATACCTATATTATAATAAATTGAATATATATAAATATTATAACTATAAAATCAAAAAAATAAAATGAAAATCCTAATTCTAGAGTAGTCTTATCCTTAAGTACAACGATACGTTAGAAATTCTAGCATATTTATGTAAGAAAATAAAATATAAATATTTATTATTAAAAATTGTGATTTTAACAACTAAGTTCATTTAAATTTGTATTTATTATTTAAAAATATTTATAGTTTATTTCTATGAATAAACTCTGTTAGTTTAGTGACCTTAAGTATTTATAGTATTATTAGAAAAATAATATGGAATAAGAAATTCAGTTAAAAGTGAGAAGAAGACAAGAATAATTAATTAATTATATTATATTATAACTAAGAATATCTTTGTATTGCTACTAACCGAAAAATAAAACTTTAATCATCAATTTATATTGTTTTTTTTTTAAACAAATAATGTCAATAGTTTAGACACCTTTTTTATTCAAATGTACAATGTAGCAATTTTGATTAAAAAAGATGAAATCGCTGATTTATATAGAGACCATATTTATCCATAGCATATTTAACTGACTACTCCACCCAAAAAATTATAACGCTAGTGCTTACAAAATCAAATAATTTTTATAGATATTCAGCAAATTGCAATTCGTTAGTTTACAAAACGTTCGTCATTTAAAAATTCTGCTATTTTATTATGGCAGTTCACATTGTTTTCATAAATTTTAGTTTATTCGTTCGTTTATTCATTTATTTCAAATTCGCGTGTAAAAATTTACTAGATGGCAGTTAATTTTTTTTCAAAAGCTGTGACTGTAATTATTTACATACTTAGCATGAGTAACACTTATAATAAGATACATACCACTTTCTAATAAAAATTTGGTTGTTTTAATTTTACGATTTGAAATTTTAATAAAATTTTTTTTAAAAAACACAACACTTTCTAAAGAAAAATACGAAAATAAATAAAACGGGTAACGCAACAGACCATTTTAAATTTTCGTTTTTGATACACAGGGTAAGGGACATTAAATTATGGACTAAATTTTTTGTTTACTTTTTATAACGGTACCTTCACCGGCCACGACGAAGAACCAACCCTATAAGAAACCACATCACAAAAAAAAAAAACATACTCGAGAAAAAGACGAAAATAAACAAAAGGGTAAAAGCAACAGACCACTTTTTATTTTATTTTTAATTACACTGGGTTAGGGAATTTTTTTTTAGGTACCTAGGTATGTACTTTTAATTTAATTTTTTTTAATTAACCGACATTTTTTTTGCACAAAAAAGCTGTTAGTAACGGAAAAAAAAGGAAAACGATATTTTCAAAAACACAATACTTTCTTGATAAAATGACAAAAATAAACAAACCGGTTAAAGCAAGACCACTTTTTTTAACTTTTTTTAATACACAGGTAGGGGACATTTAATAATGGACTTAATTTTTTTACTTTTTAATTTAATTTAATTTTTTCCTTGCAAAAAAAGATAATAATAACGGTACACCGACGACGAAGAAATCACATCATAAATGATAAAAAGCACAGCACTTACTGGAAACGCAAATAAACAAACCGTTAAACGCAACAGAACACTATTTATCTTCTTTTTTTAATACACAGGGACAATATGGACAATGGACTTAATTTTTTGCTTTGTATTTAATTTTTAAGTAACGGTAGGTACTACACCGACGACGACGAAGAACGTAATAAAGCCAAACAATATTTTCGCAATAAATCTACTTAAAACACACCAAAATGTTTTACACTTCTCAAAATTTACTTTAAATATATAACATATTTATTTATTTTCAAAACCCGTTATTAAAATTTTACACAAACAATAATAAAATTTATGATTATTTTTCTGCGGAGCGATTGCAAAGCAAACTGAACACGAAAATACACTTGACGAAAGAGGTGAATAAAATACAACAACGAAAAATTCACAAAATTGTCTCAGCCTGTGAGTATACAATGGTAATATTTTTAAAACCACACATAAACAAACAAAAAAAAAAACAAAACTTTCTTTAGAAAAAAATCGGAAACGGTAAACAGACCACTTTTTTGCTTATTTTTTAATAGGAACACAGGGACAATATGGAGAACGGAAGTAGTTATTTTAACTTTTTATTTAATTTATAAAAACCGAGATTTTGATTTAAACAATATTTTTCTTTGCTCAAAAAGCTAATAGTAACGGTACACCGACTACGACCAAGAATAAAGAACGAACTCGAAGAAATTTCACACACCAAACTATAATTTTGCAATTAATTTACTTTTAACACACCAAAATGTTTTAAATCACTTTTCAAAATTTTCTTAAGATATTCAGTTATCGTACCTATTTACTTATTTTCAAAACACAAAAATTGAAGATTTACACGATCATTAATAATTTTTTATTATTTTCTTGCAGAGCTATTGCAATACCAAACCGAACACGAAAATCCACTTGACGAACTGAAATAAAATGTTGTTCACCAATCACCATCACTATAATGCATATGTGCACAAAAATGTATGTACGTGCAACAACGCACAAAATTGGAAACGCCTGCAGTTATGCAATGATTATTTAACTATACCGTTTTTTTAAAGTTTCGTTGTAAATTTGAATTTGAATTTTTGTAGGGGTTTTATTTCAAATCATTTTAGGTTGATACCGTGTTATTCAATGAATTATATAAAAAAAAATAACACAAGAACAAATTCGTTTAATGTTTGAAGACCTAAATAACGTTTATTTTAAAGCGTTTTTATTACACCGCGGTTCTCTTCTCTTTCAGTTTAGTTCAGATCAGTTGAAATTTTGTAAATGATTTTCCCGATGAGCTAGAGACTTCGTCGCCCGAGAATTGTTTTGTCGTAAACGCCAAAATGCACTTTTTTAAAGTGGGTATGCAGTTCTATGTTTTGAAAGGTCCTCTTTCCATTTTTGAAATCAGATTTGACCTATCATTTACCGTTACTGAGGAAATCAGTATGCATTTGTCGTAAATCCACACAAAATAACTCATCCCTTAGTTTTGTTTTGTCGTAAACGCCAAATTTTGGCATATACGACAAAATATCTATGTATTCCGCGATATTGTTTTGTTGTACGTATATAGGATTAACTGCATTTTTTTTTTAGTTACAAACAAAATTATTAATTTAAAGGTTGACATCACGTTTGTTTTTTTAAATTTCGAGTCTCTTTAATTCATGCGGCTTTTATATCTGTTTGTTGGTTTGTTTGCTACAAATTTTGTAATCGATTGAAAATAATTTACCCATGAGCTATGAGACTTGAAATTTTAAACATAGCTCAGAACTATATAACAGAATGTTTTTTTTAAGTTCAAAGCATCCAGCTCATTGAAAAGTTATTTTAAATTCGTTAAAAAATGTGTTACGAACTGAGATAGGTATACACTTTATATCTTTGTCATGATCTAAGATGCTTGAAGTAGATTGAAAAATTTAACAAGACTTTATCAGAAAAAGGTAATTTAAATAAAAATAAAAAAATTTAATAGGTAGGTATAGCACTTTTTTAAAACGCTCTAAACTGTCTACCTATCTAACCTACAATAATTTCTCCTAGCTATACATTAATTGAAATGAAAAACGTGGACTAAACACAGATATTGAAATTATTTTTCACATTTTTCTCAAAATTGATTTATTTTACAAAAATGGGCTGTGCAGAATTGCAAAAGCAACAATTTTTGTTCTTAAAAATTGATAATTTTCGAGAAATTTACAAAAGAAACTAAATTTCATTTCTTTCACACCGAAAAGTGGTTTTAATTTAGGGTTTTTTTACGGATACATCCATTGAAGTCAAAATCTAATATATTTAAATCCTTACCTACATGACAACAGTAGTCATATAATTTCTCATGTAAATTCCTGTCCAAAAATCATATAAAATCGACTGTATGAATTCTCAAAACAGAAAGCATTGACATTAGGATTGCAGCATATTCCATTTGAGGAGTCATATCATACCTATGCGATTTTTGTATTAATAGTGGAAACACGTTAAATTCAGCGTTTAAATTAATGGACATATACCTATACATATTTTACTCAGTTTTAAATTTTTTTTGTGTGAACGAAAGTGGAAAGTACAAAAAAAGACGCGTTTTAAAATATTTATTTATTATAAGAAATTCATTTCGAATTTTTATCTTCATAATTCCGTTTGTCTTCAAATTAAATGATTGTCTTATTATAGATAACGGTAAAGCTTTAGAAATAGAAAGAAATTTCAGTAAATGTCTTAACTATATGCTATAGGTACTTTTTGCTAAATTACAAAAGTACAAATATTTTTGTTCCCGCTAGCGTAGTTGTTTTGTGAAAATGAGTATAAAAAATGATTTTTAAACCAAAATTTAAACTTTTTACATCATTTTTGTAAGTTTTCCAGTCGGAAAAACTTTGAAAGTGTTCACTTTTGTAATTTTTCATACGAGGGTGACGTTGTAATCAAAACTTTTAATCCAATAAATTGACAAAGTTCCAGATTCAAAATGGAGATAGAGAATATTTACATACCGCTTCCACAGGATATGAACGTTGCTCGATTACGCCTGAAAAAAACCGATAGAGTCACAGTAATCCATGTCCATGCAGCGCCATATCGACACAATTATTAGATTGTTACCTAATTGGATTGTGGTTGTGAATTTCGATGTTGGGCAACGTTCAAATCTAATGGAGAAGTTCAAACAAGAGATTTAACCAAAAGTATTACAATCGTCACACACCACACAAAACCAACCTTTGATACAATATTAAAGTTTTATTAATAAAATCTTACCAATATAAAATCCATCACATTCAATACATTTCCTCGAAAATTACCTAAAAAAAAAGAAATAAAACGAAAATTTAATTTAATTTCTAAATTTTGTAATTGAAATAAAATAACAACCTTTTTTGAAAATTGAAAAAGGAGCTTTAACGAAAAAATAACGATTTCAAAATCACGTCATAAGAAAAAACACAACACTTTCTGGAGAAAAGGACACCATTAATGAAAACAGTAAACCGAACGGACCATTTTTCTTATTCTTTTTTTAATACACTGACATTTTTTTTAAATAAACTGACGTTTTTTCTTTGCACTACCTATAAAGCTAATAGATACTAACGGTTCACCACCGACGACGAAGAACGAACCCCAAAAAACCACGAAATTAAAAACATAAATAACACTTTCTCGAAAAAAAATACGAAAATTAAAAAAAACCATAACGCAACAGACCACTTTTAAGGCTTAACTACATAAGCCAAAAAGTACTGAAGTACAAAAGTAAAAATATTTTTTTTACCGCTAGCGCCGTTGTTTTGTGAAAAAGAATACACAAATTTGTTTTTAAACCAAAATTTAAGCTTTCTGCATCATTTTTATAAGTTTTCCAGTCAGAAACACTATCACAAAATCAATTTAAAAATTTTCACTTTTGCACTTTTTCACTTTTTTGGCTTATGTAGTTGAGGCTTTAATCTTCATTTTTAATACAAAGGGTAAGGGACATGACTTCTTTTAATATTTATTTAATTTTTCAAATAGACATTTTAAAATAAACCGATATTTTAAAAAGCTTATACCTTATACAATGCACCGAAGACGAAGAGGGACGAACCCGAAGGAACTAAACTCACCCAACTATAATTTCTCAATTTACTTTTAACACACCAAAAAGATTTAAACCACTTTTCAAAATTTACTTAACATATTCAATTATGATATTTTCTTATTTTCAAAAAAAAGAATTACACGAACAATAATTGACTATTATTTTTCTGCGGAGCGATCGAACAATGAAAATCCACTCTTGACGAACTGAACTGAAATGAAATGTGGTGAACAAAATACAACAAGAACAATGCACGAAATTTTCTCGAAAAAAGACAAAAATAAACAAAACGGTAAACGCAACACACCTCTCATAATCTTCTTTTTTCAATACACAGGGAAATTGTGGAGAAAATTTACTTTTTCTTTTATTTCCTATTTAATTTTTCAAAAAAGGAAATTTTGAAATTAACCAACATATCTCTTCTTTGCACAAAAAGCTTAAAGAAACGGTACATCGACGACGACGAAGAACGTATCCGAAGAAAATCCGCCATCATATCAAACTATAATTTCGCAATTAATTTACCCACTTTTAAGTTTTAATTAACACAACAAAAGTTTTAATTCACTTCTCAAAATTTACTTTAGATGTTTAATTATGATATTTACTTATTTTTTAAACCCTACATTCAAGATTTATATGCGAACAATAATAATTTATTTCTATTTTGCTTCAGAGCGATTGCGAACTAAACCGAACACGAAAATCCACTTGACGAACTGAAAAGAAATTGGTGAAAGGTGAACAAATCACAACAAAAAACATCTCATGAAATTGAGGGTATGCAATGTTTATTTAATTCTACCGCGCGTTTAAAGTTTCGTTGAAAAATTCAGTTAGATTTGAATTCGAATTTTTGTTGGAATTTAATAATAATTTTTTGAAAATATAATAAGGATAACACTATTTAGTAAATAAAATTTAATTATATTACATGGAAAACTAACAATAACCCAAGATACAAAAAAAATTAATTTGTTGACTGTTTGAGTAAATAATGTTTATTTTAAAGGGTTTTTATTAACTCGACCTCTTCTCTGACTGTTTGTTCGATACAAAATTGAATTTAAACTTAACTTCCCGATTTGCTAGAGAATTGAAATTTTAAAGGTAGTTCTGGAATGAATGCAAATAAGTTTATTTAAAGTTTCAAATATCTGTCTTTATCAGTTTCTGTCTTCCTGCTTGGATACGCTACAAATCTTCTTACTGATTTGAACTAACCTACAAATAAACTAGCGCCTTGAAATTTGAAACATAACTCAGAACTAGATCACACCATCTAGCTAATCGAGAAATTATTTTAAAATCGATCAAAAAATGTGTCCCGAATGGAAGAATTCGGTTAATTTCTGAATAAGATGTTGGAAATTTATCCTACCCACTTATGCAAATTTTGAACGAAAATATTGCGTTACCAACAGATATGTTAACTTAAATTTTCTTCCGATTATTAGCTGTAATCTACCATAAGCAGTTTTTGTATCGTTGTTTGGAAAATATTGCTTTCTTTATAAGAAAATTTCAATTTTCAAAAAAGCAGCACCTACGTATGTTTTGTTTCAATGGTTTTCATTACATTAAACTGCTTGAACACAATAGATGTGACGCAGTGACAAGTTTTTGACCGGAACGCCTTTGAAACAAATACAATACAATGAGGCAAGCCACTCCAGTTGCTTACGCTTTCGTTTAATTATTTAAAATGAACGATTTCTTGTGTTTTTGGTTTCATTAATTTACAGGGGATATTACGATAAAAATTACCTTGGGAATGTATCCGTCCATCGAAGATTGGGAACGTGAATGATCCTCGAATTTATTGGTATTGGGAATAAATTTTTCATTAGTATTTGTCTCCGTTTTAACATTGTAATAAACTTCCCTCGAGGGAAACAGACAAATTTTCAAGAAAGTAAAATATTTCCCTCGAGATTGTCGATAGGCTCTAATATTTGTTACTAAAATTTTGAATTAATTCTTTCTTTTATTTAAAGATATCCTTGTTTTTTTGCTACTAAAATAAAACAAAAACTAATGTCGTTTTTCATTGATCGCCCAGAAGATGAATTTTATTTCAGAATCAAAACCAGAAGGCTTCTGGAAAACTACATAAAATAAATGTTGATATTGTTAGAATTTTTACTTTAATCATTTCTTGTCTTAAACTTCTTACTCATTAAAATCAAATAAATATCAGCAACCTTTCTATTGATTTATTAGATTTATATCACACCGACAGCAAAGATCAACGCAGGTTTTTCTAATTTGTCGTCTTGTCGTGAAATTTAGTGGTATCAATGTGAATCAACTAACTTACTTTAAGTTGATACCGAATAAAACGTATTCGTATTTTAGAAATCTAGAAAATATCTCATAACGAAATCTCACAATTTTTAAATAAGTCCTTTGTCCAGTTTAACAAAATTTCGTATTTTAGTAATTTAAATTTGGATATTTTAGTTTGCAAGTTTTCGAAATATGTTTGATCTTACCCAAATCCAGGAAATCAATCGAATATTGATAACAATCTTACATGAAAGGTCAGATTCCAAAGAATTTCGCAATATTAATTAACTTTAAATGAATCATATTCCATTGAAAAGCAAAATAAATAATAATTTACATAGTTAACATCAAAGAAAATTACACATTTTGTTTTACTTTATTTCTTAAACAATCTTTGTTTGCTTTCTTAAAACCAAATAAATTTCAACAAAAAGGATGTGTGCTAAAATAAAATATTGGAATCAACACGAACTAAAAATATATTTCGTACCGATTCCAAATATCAATATCTACGAGTTTCTATTGGTCAAAAGGGGATTTCATTAGGGAACCAATTGGTTCCAAAATGTTTGAAGATTTTTTTTTTCGTTGGGATAGGAAAAAAAACTACACTGGGGGGAGATATTGTGGAAAAGGAAGTTAGAGATTTAAGATGATATTTTTTGTTTTTTAGTCGACGCCTCGCTACCGACGACGTTCACCTTTGACGGTCTTTCGTTTCTCCTTCTTCTCTTCTCTGAGTTGTTTTTGCTTCTCACGATCTTCCTTGTCCTTTTCCTTTTTTTTCTGACTATCCAAGCGAGCCTGCTCACGGCGTTCTTTTTGCAACTGTATGACATCATGAACGTTGGTATTCTTTTGGAGTCCGGCGGCGCTGGCTTTTTCTTCAGGTTCATCAGCATCTTCTTCTTCGCTAACTTCAGTCTAACAAAAACCATTCAGGTATTTCAGTGAAAAATATAAGAATCTTTATCTACCTGACTATATTGAGCTAGAATCTGTTCTCGGATTCTTAATTCGTCAGCTGTATACTGACGTTGCACGGTGGTTTGTAATTTTTGTGATTCGAGCATTTTGGCGAGTTGAACATCAACGTCGACTTTCAATTTGGGTTTGGATTCGTCTTCTTTCGGATGACATTCGTTCCATTTGTTGAGGATTTCTTCGATGAGCTCTTGAATGTTGTTGTCCTGGTCGAGAAGTTTTTTTTTAGTATACATCTTAATTGTATGTCTATCTGTATACTCACAATAATCTCACCAAGGATACCCTCGAGGGCATCTTTTTTCTCTTCGATTGTTTCGTCGTCTTCAAGGATTCCAGTGATATAAGAACCGAATACACTTTCGTCTGTGTTTAATTCACGAAGTTTATTATTTAGCCATTTTGTGAAATTCCCGGCTGGAGAGCAATCATTGCCACAACCGGCAAAGGCCATAATTTTTTCGTTTGACTTCTTGTTCTTTTTTACTGTGATCCTCTTGTGAGAAATTCTTAAAACCAGGAAATATGGTTGGCGAAAATTTGACAGCTGAGGTGAGTTTTTTTCTGCTGCTTGACGTCTATGTTCAAATTGAGCTTCTGAGGTGGAATTGGAAATGAAATGAACGTGTTCTACGGTAGACCAACGAATATATTCAGTGCCTACGTTCTGTAACTCGCATCGACAAAATTAGTCGAGAAAAGATGAAAATTATAACAAATCAAGAGTATTCATGGAACGTCTTTAACTTTACGATGTCGTAACACACACGTTTCATAAACGCACCAAAAAACATTTTGTGTAAATGTGGTAAACGATATGGTAAACAAATCAGCTGTTCGTTAAACTTCAAACAGCTCAAAATATTTTATTTAATTTTAAAATTCGTAAGATCAAAAGTAAAATTATACAATTGAATGAACAAATTGCTTTCAATGGCCGCGTTCAGGTTTCATCAGCTTTGACATCAGCTGTGATTTTACAAGGGATTACAATAACACAAAGCTATCCAGATCGCTTTGGATATAAACCTGAACGCGGCCAATGATAATAAATTATGATCAACACATAAGTGCATGTGGGAATGCATAATTTTCCCTCAATATGCCCGTTTACCATGTTTACGATGTTAACCATCTTCGTTTAAGGCCGTGTCCGAATTGCGTTAAAATTTTTTACAACTGGTTAAATTTTGACGTTTGGTTAAAATGGGATAATTTTTTTATTTTTGCTGTCCGAGTTGGATTAAATGGGATTTTTAGTTAAAATTCCCGCAAGATTCAAGAAATTTTCCTAACCACAAATGTGTTTTATTATTCCAGAAAATAAATATTTTATACAAAATCCAGCTTGAAATGTATCAAAATATAAATTCGACGCGAATAAAGTACAAATTTCTTAATTTGATTTACTTTTAAAGAGGTTTTGCATCGATTATATCCCCAAACATTACGGAAAAAATCCTACTGTGTATTGCTAGATTATTCAGTCTGCGAACACTAGTTCACAGCTGTCAACAAACTAAAAAAAAAAAAAAAACAAAACAACCAATTGGCATTAATTTTTATATTTTTTAAAATATCAGGGTATTATTACGAGGACTGCAATAACACAGTAACGACTACGCGAGGTATGTGTACATGTAAAGGCTCTCCCAAACCAACGCGAAATCGTAGCGAATCATGCACAATAATAAAAAATATGACAAACACACAACGCTAAACAACAACAAAAATCTGTCGTCGGCGAATGTTTCGCGTTGGTTTGGGAGAGCCTTAAGGCTCCACCACCGAAAATTCACGTTGGTGTGGGGGAACCTTAAGGCCTGTATTCACCGAGCGCTCATATGAGCCTCATAAGTTTATGAGGCTCATAACTTTGTTGTATTCACCAACCACTCATAAATATGTTTCGAATTTCGAAAAAGAGAGCCACTCTCTGTCAACCAGGCACTCCCAAACTTTAAAATCAAACTTTATTAGGTAGATGGAGTGGTAGCGATGGAGATGTTTGTGTTTGTGGGGGTGGTGGTTGTGGAAGTAGTATCGAAAATGTCGGAATATTTTTCGAAGAGAGCGCTCATAAGTTATGAGTGGTCGGGACCACTCATAACTTTTATTAGCGCTCATAAATATCCATTTATTATTGCTTGGTGAATAGGTTTATGAGGCTCATAAGTTATGAGTGCTCGGTGAATACCGGCCTAAATCATTTTGCAACTATTTCAACTATTTTGTTTGTTATTTATATGCTTCTTATATTTGTTTTTATGTTGTCAAAAGCGCTGTTCACGTTGTAATCTATTTCACATGACTTTTGATGTCAAAATTTTTGTTGCTGTGTCAATCTGTTCCTCGCATATGAGTATTGTTTCATTTTTCAACGTTTCTCGACCGATTTTGTCGATGCGAGTGTTACAGAACGTAGGCGCAGATATAAATTAAATGCTGTGGCGCCTTTTTGATTGGTGACAGGTTCTTTTTCTATAGGGCCCAATTCCACAAGTATGAATGATTTTTCTTGTACACTTTCTATTCACTGTCAAAACATGCGTGAATATAAATTTGCCTACGATGAAAATTGAAAGAAATCGTATGAGTTTTTTTGCTTTTTTCACCGTTTCTCGATCAATTTTATCGATGCGAGAATTACAAAACATAGGTACTGTGGAAACGTTCAGTCGTATTTATTACATTTTTGTCTCCTTAGACACTGTCTAACTATTTTCAAATTGGTGGAAATATGCTTTATTTAATAAAAATAAATATTAGGGGTATTCCCGATCCGATGCAAACTGGTCTTGTATCATTGCAAAAGTGCAAAGTTTTTTTTTACAATGGGGTTAGGGTATAGCAATTTTACACTTTTGCATTTTTGCAATGATACAAGACCAGTTGCATCGGATCGGGAATACGCCTTACATTAGGGGAATTCCCGATACCATGCAACTGGTCTTGTATCATTGCAAAAATGCAAAAGTGTAAAATTGCTATACCCTAACCCCATTGTAAAAAAAAAACTTTGCACTTTTGCAATGATACAAGACCAGTTTGCATCGGATCGGGAATACCCCTATTATGTCAAACGAAATTAGCAAATTTGCAATGAAACACTTTTTCTGTAATTAACGAATTTACCGCATTTCGGCTGCAATGAAAACGTAGTATAAGGTAAGACCGCATTCGGCGGAAGTGCACTGGTAAGGCTCTCTCAAACCAACGCGAAACATTCGTCGACGATAGTTAAGGCTCTCCCAAACCAACGCGAAACATTCGGCGACGACAGATTTTTGTTGTTGTTTAACGTTGTGTATTTGTCATATTTTGTGTTATTGTGAATGATTCGCGACGATTTCGCGTTGGTTTGGGAGAGCCTTTATTGTTGTTGTTTAGCGTAGTGTGTTTGTCATATTTTTTATTATTGTGAATGATTCGCTACGATTTCTCGTTGGTTTGGGAGAGCCTTTATTTGTAAATTTTCAACGAAATTACCTAGATTAGACTGAATTCATAGATTCCGATTTTTAACTTATAACCCGCTTGTTCCGATTCTTTCTATTTTGTTGACTGTTATATTAAAATATTAAACCTGCCAATTAGCAATGTCATTTCAAATTACGTTTATTTAATTAATTCCAAAAACACAATTGGAAACTTTGACATAAAATTTTCTTTAAAAAAATTCAAATAAGAATTTGTCTTAACCAAATTTTTCGACTGTGAATTAACGTAAAAGAAAATTCTTTTAACCTTACAAGAATCTCATTCGTAAGAAAACCATCTTAAAACACCGGAATTCTTACTTCTGTCTCTCTCTCATTCATTAGTTTTATAATTCCCTTAATATTATTTTCTCTTTTTAACTCAAAGGCCGTTACTCCATAGAAAAAAGTACTTTGACATACCGTGGCTTAACTTCAATCGTCGTAGTTGTGCAGAAAAAAAAATTAAAATTTATTTATTAAATTTTTTCAATTCCGTTTTACGTCTCTCGAAAACTATAATCATTGTTTTTTTCATTTCGTAAATGTTGCTTTGAAAAAAATAAATGAATTAAAACTAAATTCATCTCGTGCCTGAATAAATAACGGACTTTTTTTTTCATCCGTCTATTCGTCAACGCGAAGTGGAAATAGAAAAAAAAATTATACCTCAGCAATAGTGTGGTGAAAAAAAATAAATAAATAGTTTTCTTCTTTTTGGTGTTGTGTGTTTCTTGAGAATCGTTTAGTTTAAGCTTTAAAATTGTTTAAAAAAATAATATACACTGAATTTTCGAAAAAAATTGTAATAATTTTTTTTTATTTTCTTGAATATTTTCGTTTTCTTTTTCTTACACCTCTCTAGTCTCTATGGTGAATTCAATATAAAAAAATGTTTCTCTCTCAAATAGTAGTCAAAAGATTGAAAGAGATGCAAATTCCAATATATTTACAAAAACAACTATAAAAATACAAAAGATAAAAAAAAATATTTTGATGGTGTAATCCCAGTTTTATAGGTAACAAAATATAAAAAGTTTAATTCACAATGAAGTGTCAAAAGTAAAAAAAAAAATATCGAATTTTTGTGAGCGAAGTTATTTTTATGGAAAATTGTTTTTTTTTCTTTTGAAATTTTATTAAAAAAAGAAGAAAAGTTCATAAATTATATAAAGTGAAGTGTTTTTCAATTTTCTGAGGTTTAAAAGTGCCCACGAAGTGTTTTTTTCGAATTGTCCATCTCCTTTTCCTTAGTCGGTTCGGTTTTTGTGCTTTTTTGATATCGTGGTCGCCGGTTTTTGGATTTTTATTTCGAGTGAAGCTTCAAGAAAGCAAAAAAAATTTCCTTCTCCTGTGCGGAATAGTATGATAAACAGCTGCAAAGGTAAGTTTAAAAAAACATTTATCCATAAAAACAAACTTAAAATTAAATTGAGTCTCTGAAATTGAGGTAGTTTAGTGAAAACCTTTGGAAAAGCTTAACAAAAATGTCAACATAAGAAAAAACATTCCAATTCATAAAAAAAACAACAAAAGCAACAACAGACATTCATCACACCAAAATAAACGATTTTATAATTTCCAATGGGAATGTTTTTTTTCAGCGCAAGAAGACGAAAATCGAAAAGCATTGACCTTGCCATAGGTCCTTAACACGAATCCAACCAGCAACCAAACCAAACAACGTTGTTCATTTGGTTCTCCCGGTGTTGTTGTATTTGTTGTTGTCATCGTCGTCGCCGTCGTCATACTCTTCGTCGTGTTCTCCATTTCCATCGCCGCATTTACCATACATTCTCTCTCAGATAGGTACCTATAGCTGATTTTGTTTTGTTGTTGTTGTCGAATCGGAGTTGATGATGAGACGACGACGACACGATGATGGGCTGGCAACACACATAATAGCGACAGCAAGCTAGAAGGTATACAGGGACAGCAGAGCAGGGAAGGAAGAGGCAAAATATTTATAATTATACTAAGAAATGAAATTACAGGTAATTATTCACACGTACAGAGTGTGGTGGTACACACTACTTGTCTTCCTGCCTGCCTGCCTGCTTGCCTGTTCGGACTGGAGAGCTGGAAAAGTTTCTCTGAGTCTGTGTACCGTTCATAAGAAGGTATCTATAACTTGTGATGATCCCTCCTGAGTGGTGTCACGTTTTGTTCTGCTCAGTGAAAGGGTGGCGCTGCATCTGCACAAGGTCCTTCCATTTAAAGTTGACCAGTTTTTTTATGAGGTTTTCTCATGTGGAAAATTTAAGTTATATTGAGTCTGGCTGTGCATCTGTAGCTCTTTTGTTTTCCTCATCAACAGGTACCTAGCCTATGTATGTAGGTAGGTTCTCTAATCAATTAACGCACATTAATTATACCATTTTTGTTTCCTATGAGAAGTCGGTGATAGATGGGTCGATCACATGACAGATTTCTAATCCAATTAGAACTATTGGGTGATATTTTTGAAAATTCCAAACTTTATGTAGATAAGGTTAGAATCTACGTTGAACAGCTTCAATTGGCGTTACTGGTCCAAAAATTCTTCAATATAACCTCTATCTTGTTGAAACACAACCTTTTTTCTAGCCAGAGCCTCTTGGTTCTATGGTTCCTTATTCTTGTTTACGTGTCTTAATACAAAAATTGTGTCAACCATAGTAAGCTTAGATTTTATTTTATAAAATTAAATGGAAATCCCTCGGAGCCATAAACAAATTTATGAACTTCTAACACTTGTTAGCCCTTAACACCAATTTAACTGTCATGATTTTACTACCAGAAAACCTTCTATACCTTGACATGAATACAAAATTTGCTTCATAATGAAAATACAAAATCAAAAACCTCCAAGCTCTCTATTCATCTCCTATTACCTCACTGGACACCGCACGACGAGACCAAGAACAGCTCATAAAAACATCTCATTAAGTTAACGAACAAAAAAAACTAAAGGAAAAATGTTCATGCCCCAAAATGTTCTACTACTCTACCATTAATGCAGTTCCCAGAAAATCACTGCTCGAGCTGCTGTTGTTGTTGCTCCCCGTTCCTAGCAGCGCCACCACCGGCCGGCATGGTACAACTACCTACCATAAAATTAAATAACATGTATCGCACAACCTAATGGTGGTTTGATGGAGCAGCTCCATATGAAGCCCTGCCAAACAACAAGAACACGAACAACAACACAATACCGAAGCAGTAAAAAAAGCTTCATCAGAATATTCAATTGCGGAATAGAAAAAGCAAAAGACTTTGGAAGCAGCAAAACCAATGTAACTGAAAAACAGAACTGAACGAGCATTTTTGCTGGTTTAGAATTTTTTCGGCAGTCAATCACCCCATTTTGGCCATTTTTTTTTTATTTTTTTGTTCAACTGTTGTCGTTGTTTTGTTGAACGGAGGTCGGTGGTATGGTATGGTGTGGTGTGGTGTGTTTGTGCTTTCTGTTTCGTTCTGCGCTCGTGGGTTACCTTTACCTGCCTATTAATTTACTTTTGCTTTGCTCTGTTGTCCCAGTCCGAATACAAGTCCGAGTACGAGTCTGACAATGTCTGAGAATATAACGACAACAACAACGATAACGACAACAACGTGTGTTGATATTAAGAACGCGTTCTAAAGCTGCTTTTGGCTTCTGGCATGGCTTTGGTCAGAAGTAGAAGCAGAACCAGAACCAGCACTAACTAGCAGCAAGCAGCAGTAGTGGAGCACATTTTGTGGCCTTTTGCTGTTACACAATCACAATGACAAATTTTTATTTCACTGCGCCAGCTGAGAGTGTTTCGTTTGATTTCATTTTGTTATTTAAAGTGTCGTCGTCGTCTTCGTCGTTTTCGTCTTCGAAATGAAATAGAGCCATTGTATATGCAGTGTATGGGTAATTCCACATTTTCTGCTGTCACACGTGAACATTAATATAGGGAACCAGATATGTACATGGTTGGCAGAAAGAAAAAAATATAGAATAAGATAAATAAAAAATCTATGAAGTTGGATAAATTGAATTCAATTTGAATTCGGTTGAATTTTTTTTTGAGAGCTGACAGACAAATACAGAGCTAAGGTGAATGTTGTACCATATACTATTGTTTTTTTTTAATTGTTGTTCTTCATAAAAAAAACAAGCTTCAGAAACTTGCACAATATTTTATTTTTTTTTATTTTTGCTCTGTATACACAGCTTGATAAGACATACTTAAATTATCTTCTAGTAAAAAAAATAAATAAAAAGGTTCTGCAATACTTTTGCATAAGTATCTGCAGAGTCCTTTTAGAGCCACATTTCCTTTCAATCTACAATAGTTTCAAGGCGATCAGATTTTCCAATAATATTCTGGACCATTTTGTAATTTTAAACATTTTTGTAAAAACTACATCTCTCCTGAAAAATCAAAAAATAATCACTATCTTAAGACTCCCTGAAGTATGTTTTAACTCTTCCTGAACGAGATCTAATTTTATCCACTTTCTGACTAGGTTAGGTTAGAAGGGGTGATGATACGGCGACCGTATCATCTCTCTCGGATCTCTCTCCGGTCTACAGTATGTAGGTCGGTATGTGTGAGGAAGGGAAGTTTAGGTATTGTGGGTCCTAAACCATCCTGACTATTGAATAAAGTTCAGGATGTTCTTTAGTGGCAAGGTTGAGATGTCGCCCAGATCTTCGAACAAATATTCTCCGAAGGCATCTTTTCTGATTCTTGATGGGGCAATCACAAGGGAAGTGAGGTGAGCCCTCCTCCGCCTCTTCATCCTGGGGCTAAGGTCCATTCTGCTCATGTGGATACTTATTGAGTTGTGTCCAGTTGGTATTCCAACTAGGAGTGATAATTGATCTTAAGTACCTATTCTGTTTTTTTTTTCTTAGAAATATTGGGCCATAGGTTCCTTGAAACCCGACAAGTGTTTATTGTTGACCATCTGTCGTTAGCTGTTTTTAGGTAATTTTGGTGAATACTCTTCTCTACTTTTTGTCTATCTTACGGACTAACAATTGCCTTCGGTTGTTCTGTTCTCCTGTCGCTTGGTATAAAATGCACCACAAAGGGGTTTCCGAGTCGTTCTTCCTGGGTCAAATGAACTATTGTACGCGAATCACTGGAGTCTACAAAGGTTTATTTTTGTCAATATATCTGCTCCAAGGTAGATCGCAACCACATTTTCTCACATGCTGGGTAGAGAGTAACGCAAAAAATTACTTTCGAACGTTGTTAAGAGGTCGGAGTACCTTTTACTAAGTACGTAAGTTTCAAGTCCATGTGTAAGTTCTATCTAACAAGATAGTCTTGCAAAGCTTAGAAGTTTTGGCTTGGTTTATGCATTTAAAGAATATATTCAAATATAACAGTAAGTTGTTTTGAAATTAAGCAGCTGTGACGTACCTATTTATTCTTCCACGTTTTTTCGGCTGGTACTTTACGACACTTGGTTGCAATACTTCAAATTCGTGCTCCGCTATACTGATGTTCTATAGATTTCCTGTATTGATATGCAGCTCCCGTCTTTATGCCGCCCACTTGATCCATATAGATTAAGAATTTATGTAAACCAGGTTTGACTTGATGACGATAGTCCCTCTTCTCGACGTGATCGCGGATAGTTGTATCGACATAATGAAGATAAAGCAGACCAAACAGACCATTTGTTTGAGTTTTTTAACCGACTTACTTTTGAATCTCTTCTATATTCAGAGAAGTCATTGCATAGGTAGTTGCTATGGTACCCGACCTCTCTAAAGTGACCCGAGGTTCAGTCAGGAAATTCGCAATTTGTATTGCCATTTTGGTTACTGAAGTGTTCGTCATAGAATTAGTTAGATTCCGAGGGTTTTTATGAGTCTCATAATTAGATTTCATTCGGCATGGACAGTCTCTTCCTGACCATATTTGGCAATCGTTTTGTAAAAGATTGTTCCAGCGACCACAACAAAAATGATTTTTTCACACTATCCGGGCAGGATACGAATACCTGATGAGTCTATTAAGTCACTTTTGGTTTCTATTTTTATAAACAGAAAAAAAAATAATATGTAATTTGAATCAAGTTCAGGAACCTCTACACAAAAAAATTCATAGTAACAACTTTCAAAATCAATTAATTCAACCATCACTCCCGTCATCAGCCATGTTATTTTATTCTCCACTCCACCATCTTTCTTAAAAACTGAACTTCTATAATATCCCTGGACATTGGAATTTTATCCACTAATATTTTGCAAACACGCGATACCTAACAATTCAGTTTTACTAAAAATATTAAATAAAAATAACAAAACAAAAGGAAATGATTCAGTGGTATAATAAAAGGACTAGACAAAGAAAGTTTGCTTATTGCTCTTTTAGTGGTTTATTTCTAATTTGTTGCTGTTAGACCTTTTGTGCATATTAAACAAAGATTAATTAAAAAATCTTACAACGTAGTTAATTTGGCTTATGTTTTCCTATACAAAACAATTTAATGTGCACGGGCAGGAAGTTAAAAGCATAATAACTGAAATGGGAATGGTTTTTTTTTCGATTGAAGATTGCGCCAGGAAATAAGATAATGCAGAATGCTTAAAATCTTTGGTTTTAATGAGTAATGTAATATAAGAAAATGCTAGGTGATAGAGGGTCATTCTATTTTAAAGTTTTTAAACTAATAAATCTATGTTTCTTTAACTATTCGTTTGCTAGGGGCTATTATAGAAGCCACTCTTGACGTTAAGATGGATACTCTTGCCCAGGATAGTATGCAGAAACTCTATATAATGTATATGATTGTTGAATTTTAATGGGTGTGCGTGTGTGTGTTTTTTTTTTGTTAACTAAATTCAACAAGGACAGAAAAATCATGGAAATGAATAATAACCTGGTCATTTCATCAATCCAAGAATGAAAATTTTTTTAATTTTTGTCATACATGGACTAGATCGAAAAGAAGGAGACGACTTGCGTGGGCCACTATATTTGTAGCATGAATGAAAGTTCGTTGAATTAATGGAACCTCAGCATACTGCGATCACTCAAAATAAAAAGAGGTACGCTATTAGGTCAATTTATTTATTGACTCAATGTCGTGGTAGTTCTATGATATCGGCAATAGAGTCGAATTGCAGGGAGCCATGTCTTATATCGGCATCTAATTTGCTTTTAAAGACTGGCCATCGGAAAATCTAGCTCTGCTAGAACACCCGTGAGTCTTATTTACTTACTTTTAAGAAGAAGATCATTTCCCAAATTTCTATAAATACCGTTAAGTGAACTATTATAGTCATCGAATTGGTTCTATTGTTTTCATCTCTTTTTTTTTTTAATTAACAATCAAATGCCAAAAATATTAAAGAGACCAAAACAATATCTACAAAAGGACTTTTATCATACAAAGAATTAATGAGGATACTTTTGATATTCCTTGAAATTGATTACACGTTTCCATGGCCAAACTTTTATACACATTATATGGAACAAAAGAAACCCCCAGCACCAGCACCAAGTATCAGTACTAGCAGCCTTCACAAAGGCCAACCAACACTTAACCGTGTCTCCATTTGACATCAATGTTGCATGCAATTTTCATTTGACTTTGATTAAATTTTCCATTAACTAGTTTCCCATTACTTTTTCCACAACAACAACAATACCAATTTCAAACGATATATATATATCCAAACGAATGTACCTACTTCAAAGAATGCATGTATATAAAAACAGAGGTATACAATTTGACTTTGATTTTACCCCAAAACGAGAGCAAAGCAAAAGTTGTTGTTTGTTGTGTTGGGAGTTAACAACAATAAAAGACACATATACATACATACATACGAATGGAGGATATACCCAACTCAATGCAAGGATATTTTTAATAAATTCTCAATGGCAATTGCTGTTGCTGTTTGCTGAATGCTGGTGCCTCGGCTGCATGCAACAGAACACCATAAGCGAAAGCCTTCTCAAAAAGAACCACATGAACTGGCAGGTAACTTTCAAAACATGCAAATTGTAATTGCAACCATCATCATTTTCATCGTCGTTCGGTCGTCGTCGCAGAGAGTTCACTATTATGCATATTACCTACCTACTCCTTGTAATAATGTAACTAATTATAATTGGAAATTACAAAAAACTTGAATTATTCTTCTTTTGCAAACTATATTATGACTTAAATGACAAAATATAATTAAGAAACAATGGAAATGAAGCATATGAATATATTGTACACTCATTAGAAAAGAACAAGTTGCATAGAAAGACACAAAAACTTAGCAAACACAATAAACGTGTTTCGTAATAATATGGACACAATCCCCTCACCCCCCCCCCCCCACAGTGATTACAAGTGAATTTACTTTCATATCCTTTTAATATTCGTCCTTGGAATAAAAGAGATTAAGAGTGAAATATTTTTTTAAACACGAACGTCGAACATACACTAAAGTGGGATAAATGTATATACCGACATAATATACCGAGAGTGGTTAATTGAAGGGGGATCGACATAGTCTTAAAAACTTAAGTAACCCTGAAGGGTTTTTTTTTATATTATATTCATAAAAAGGAATTAAAAGGATTTTCGAGCAAAAAGGGTATTCGAGTGTGGTAATTAAAAGATCAAAGTAAAATCTTATTGCTTTGTTAGTTTATTAATATAAAATAATAATGATTAGAGAATAATTGTAACTTTTCTTTGTTTCAAAATTTAATAGAAAAATTATTTAATTGAGAGATAAAAAAATTACAATATATCTACCTACGTCCTACATACATTAGGTCTGTTTGGTAACAAGGAATTTCTTGCGACTTTGCACAAATTTTCACAATTTCCTTTCAAAACCCAAAGGAAAAAAATCAATTTTGGGAAATTTGTTGACAAAACAAGTAACCAAACGTGGATATTATTATGAGACTAGATTCTTGGACATACATATTCTCGACCAATAAAACAATGTTTGCCACTGAACAGTCGGCGGGCTTATAGGTTCGAATTTATCCAATTGCATTCTAAGTTGGTTGAACAAGAATTATAAATGAGTGAAATGCATTTTGCAAACAGCACACATATTAAAGGTAATGTCAACCTTTTTCCTTTACTTCGCAAAACTGACTATTTCTACAATTTTTAGTCCGAAAGACTGTCAAAGTTCATATAAAAAAAGTTAAAGTGGTAGAATCTGGCAGTTTTGGGCAAGTAGTAGCAAGTATAGTAAAGTAACGAAAAGACTTATCATTAGCGTTTTGATCTGTCAAAATCGAGGAAAATGGTGGATCCAGTGACCCTTTCTTTATACCGGGTCTTTCATTAAGTGATTCCTATCTTTAAATTTAAATAAAACTAAGTGTGTGTGAGATATCATCGAAATTTTTTATTCGTTTGAAAGGTCTATCAATTACGTATGTAATAAAATATCTTTTAAATGTCCGCGGCTTCTCTGTGTGGCGCGCATACGAGATGTCCAATTTTCCATATCGCGGCGCATAAATCAGGCTGAATTTGACCGATGGCATGGGTTATGTTTTGGCTTTGAGGGCCGCTGTGGTTTGTGGTTTATTCCATTTGTGGCTTAGACCGTTCACTTCAGAAAACCCAACAAGAAAAGTTTAAAGAAGTTAAATCGCACGATCTTGGTGGCCATCTTGGTTCACATCACCTCCACGTGAGATGACAATACCTTCGTGTCGTTGGTGTCCATATCATCAAATTCAGGCCCAAAGAAGTTGGTAATGAACGACCAATAGCGTTCGCCGTTAACGGTGATGGCCTGGTTAACGTCGTTTTCAAAGAAATTGGACCGACTAAGTCTCCAGCCCAATATCCACACCAAATAGTGACTTGTTCGGGAAGCATTGGACGGTCTTGGATCTCATGTGAATTGGTATCGTCCCAAATTCGACCATTTTGTTTGTTGACGTACCCATTCATTCAGAAATGGGCTTCATCATAAAATGAGCGAAGAGCGCGGAACGTTGCCCGAACGGAACACCCATTTTGATAAAACAATTTTATCATTTGCACGTGTTGCTAGACGCTATATCCGTCCATGGTGATTTGGCAAAACAGACTGAATAAATTACAGCCAATTTGACAGTTGTAGCTTCAACAATATGGCCTCTATCAACTTTCAAAGTTCGGAAGATCCTTTGCTTGTTTGATTTCAATATTTTGTTGTTGTTTCTAATGATGCGGCGAGTAGTTCCTGTGGGCACTCGACGAACATCCATTTTTAATTTCTGACACTTTTAACTTTGACAACTTGCGCAATATATTACCTTTGATTTGTGTACTCTGGCATTGCACTATTCTTGAGCATCTGGAACGCATCCCAGATGCTTGGTATACATTTTACTTCCATTAGTTTGGTGGATATTAAAAATTAAAGAAAACGTACAAAAATGTCCAGAAACTTGTTTCCTCGTGGGAACTTGCTTCCTCGTGTATCGCTGTCGTTTGGGATGTGTTTAGAAACTCATAACTTTTTTCATAATTTTTTCTTTTGAGTCATTGCTTAAAAATTAGAATATCCGAATACAGAAGAAATACTGGTTGCAATTAAAACCCCTTATAGGTCTTACAGGCATAAAGTTAAAATTATTATTATTAACAAAAAAAAAAAAAATATCTCAATGGAAACAAATTTACCAACGTGCCTTCATTCATTTATGAAGCTCTGCAAAAATTCAATACCTTGCTGAACTATTCAAAATATTTTAAAATTAAAGAAATATTTAAGCAAGACAAGTGTAATCAAGACACTCTCTTCGTAAATCTCGCACAAAGTATAACTAAACCCACTTATTGAAGGCAAATCTTAAACAAATTAATAAAAAGTTTAGGTCCTAAGTGTTTGCCATGAGGTATCCCAAATACTGGAGCATCTAGAGTTGTTATAACTTCCTCTACATCATCCAAAATTGTATTTTATTACATACCTACATTATTTAAAACAAATTCCCGACTTGTCGTTCCTAATACAATGAAGTTACATACCTTTTGAGAAGCAAGAGGTTAACGAACTTATAAAACACACATATCACACAAATTCAAATTGTTTTCACACACTATTTCTGCTCAAAACTTCAATTCAAAAACCTGAACAGTAAATCATTCAAACAGGAACAACAAAAAAAAAACGAATATCTAATACATATTTACAAAAAAGTAAAGGTCCCTAATGCCTCCCCTAAGGTACCCCAAATATTTCTGAATCTAATGATGTTATCAACACATTTTCTTCTGCAACATAACATAAATACATCTCAGTAGTTTAAAAAAAAACTATGCATACATTCATGTAGAGGACACCATAAAAGCCTTTATAAGGCACAAGTAACACAGACAAAAGTCACACTTCTTCTTCTTTTGTATGCTAATGCGAAAAGTGAGATCTCTTTCATCATCTTAAATTATTATTTCTCATCTCTCTCATAATCAGCGAAATGAGAGTATAAGTGGCCATCACACACTAACTGCGGAATATAATCGTCGTCGGTCGTTGATGGAAAAAAAACGAAGAAAAAGACGAAGAACATCTACGAAATTAAAAACAAAATAAAACATCAGAATTGAATAAAATGCGCAAGCATCGCATAAATCTTGAAGGTTGTTTCCAAAGCATCAGCATCACCAGCAGCAGCATCCGCAGCAGTAGGTAGGGTAGGTACCACCAGCCTCAAAGCACCACCACCAAAAGACGAAACTCACTCAAAAAGAATATTATATCTACAACAAGTTTGTGTTCTACTTTAAAGTAGAATTGTTTTGTTTGCTGGGCTGTGTTCTTGCGCTTATTTCGAGCATATTGTGTTGTCCTGTATTTATGCATTGTTTTTTTTTTCTCCGGAGTTCAAATAAAAGTGGGAAATAAAAGAAAATAATGAATGCATGATATAAAATATAAATGTGGGATTTTTTGTTGTTGTTGTTCTTAGGATAAAAAAAAAGAATGGATGTATGTTGAGTAAGATGGGCGCCTTCCACGTACGAGTTTTACTAAAAAAAAAAAAAAAAAAAAAACAAAAATAAACTGCAAAAAAAGGAGCGCTTTTCAGCTGCTGCTGCGGCTGACGGTTTGCAGCAGAAGCCAAAGGAATCAGATGCAAGCCGGTGATAGGTATTTTTTGTTTTATTTCTTTTGTTGTTGTTGCTGTTCCTGTGTTATTTGGTTCGGTAGTTGACTTAAGCTATAAAAATGAGTGATTTGGATATAAAACTGGGAGAAGTAATGAGATGCGATTGATGTGTGATGATTACCTACATGGTGGTGGTGGCTTAGGGGAATTCAGGTTTGAGGCTTAAACTTTAGCCGTATATCACTCTTGATTTATGGTAACAAAACTAATGGTTTGAAATAACACCTTATAGCTGTTTTATAATGTTAGAGACCATGGCGGTCAAAGGGAATTTTTTGTGTGTTTTTTTTTTTCTTGAAGATTTTGCGTAAATTCAATTAGAATTATAGGTTCTGGTTTTGACTCTTTAGCTTTAATTCTTCAGTCAAAAATTCCTTGCAGTAAATTCAACGGAAGACAGGGGTAATATTTTCGAGTAAAAAAAATAAAAAAAAAATATGTAAACAGAACAGGTCCTAGAAGCCTTCCCTGTGGCACCCAAGATATCTCTTGAACTAAAGTAGTTTTTGCATAACTTTCTCACTGATGAACATGATGAGCTTGGTTATGGTCGAAATATTGAGAAACAAAAATTGTATCTATCGATTAAAAATGGTACCTTTCTTTGGTTTTCGACTATCTCATTATCTACAGAACCGATTTAAATGAAATTTTTTACACAGGACCTTCTAATAACTTCGAATTATATTGCATATAAAAATTTTCAAAAAAAACAAATTTTGGATTAAAAAAAAATTCAAAATTATTTTTTGAAAATTCGATATTTTGAAGTTATATTGATTATTTTTGTTAATTAATTTTTCTAACTACTCAAGTGATTTCAAGTTATTTTTACATTGTAAAAGAACGAGTTTTTAGGTTTTTTTTAAATATGTTTTTATAACACAAACAATTTGCCAAAGAACTAGTTATACGGCATTTTATCTATTTTCCAACGTCTTTTGGACTGCAAAACACCAAAAGTACGATTTAAAAGTACAGTAGAATCTCGGAAAGATGAACGGTTCTATAAGATGAACTGCTCGGAAAGATGAAAGAAATATTTCCACTTTTCAGTGTTTAAAAAATAAAAAAAATAAGATGAACTCTTTATTCCCAACATAAGTTTTTTTTACGTTTTCTTTGCCTTTAGTTCCTTCTGAATAGGACTTAAGGGTTTGTATTAACTTGTAATGTTAAAAATATTCAATGTTTTTATTTATAACTAATTTATAAACTCAACCAAATTGTTGATGCTCGAAAAGATAAACAATTTGCAAAGATGAACGGGCTATGTTTTATATCTGTTCATCTTTTCGAGATTCTACTGTAATTACACGTCTACTGGCTAAATACACGTGTATCAATAAATACACGTGTAAATATAAATACACGTGTTCATACACGAATAATTTAATTACACGTGTAACACGGGTGTACATGTGCAATAGTGGGTTCTATAAGTCAGACTTTAAAACCACAGTGTGTTCGCACATACAGTGGTGTGAAAAACATTCCGGATTTTTTTTGGTAAACTGCATTGATTGTTGGTTTGTGATATAAAAATGAAAAAATCAAATGTTTGCATTTTTTCCCCATTTTTATTGAACAATTTTATTATTTGAAACAAAAGCCATGGAACTTTATCCATCAAAACAAAAAAAAAATTCAAAAAATTAAAGTTAATTCAAAATTTTAATGTGACAAACTAACCGGATTTCATTTTTTTGCAATTAACTTTTATTATTTATTTAATATTTTGTCCAGTAACCCCTGTTTTTTTATCACAGCTCGGCATCGACGAGGCATTGACTGGATTAAATTCTCGAAAACAGAAGCAGGAATATTCTCCCATTCATTTTTCAAAGCTGCAAAAAGAGAAGTTGTAAAATAAGTTGAATTTGCTTTCATCACTGAAAAGCACACTCCTCCATTTGCTTAAAGACCGGTTAAGATGATTTTTTGCAAATTCAACCCTGGGTTAAATGTTTTGATTAGGAATTTTAAGTCTTTCCCAAATACCTTTTACGGATTACCTTTTTTTACGATGTTTAGCAGTAAGAAGAGGTTTTTTAGCTGGTCGAAATGCAAAAAGACCGAAATCTCTTAAACGTTTCCTGACCGTACTTGGCCCTATGGGTAGATTAAGTTCATCACAAATTGTCTTTGAAGTCGCAAAAGGGTCTTTAAGCACGAAATTCTTTATGCGCCTATAAGTTTTAATTGTTGTTTTGCTAGGGCGTCGACCAAAATGATCTGCTTGTACTGATTTTCCACTTTTAAATTTTTTAATGATATCGCAAACCGTTGACGTTGGAATTTTTAAGATTTCAGCGATTACTTTTTGTTTTATACCGGCTTGGAACTTTTCTATTATTTCGTATCGAATCGCGTTGCTATAACGTGTTTTAGCCATTTTATGCACTATATAATTTCAACTTACACAGCTCTCAACTTGTAAAAACGTTTTAATCTACGGCTTGAGACAAAATACTCGAAAAAAACCGTTACTTTAACATCGAGACTCGCAATCTTCTTGAAACCCGGTTAGTTTTGCACAGGCATGTTACTGAGTAACTTTATAAAATAATTTGTTTTTATTGTTCTTGTCATCGTAGCATTAAATTTTTAAGGTTATTATTAACTTGTCACATACCCTTTACAAATTATTAAAAAACATGGAAAGTTGTTAGTTTTCTACTTGGTAGAAAATCATTACTATGGGAAAAAATCCGGAATGTTTTTGGCAGCACTGTAAGAGCAAGTTCGTGCGACCCATTCTTGCATTTTATTTCATATGGCGCCACAATGCGACGCACACTATGAATTTTAGTCTAAGCTAAATAAATCTTTAAAAAAAAACTTCCATGGATTTTCTTTGTTAAATTAAATTTCTCTTGAAAAAGTCTATTTCCGAATCTGATTATTATTCACTTTGCTCATTGATGGTCAGCGTATCACATTTCAATTAAAATTTCTTATATCTATCATTTTCCCAATTGTTTCAACATAATTTTATACTAAATTTAACTTTCAGTCAATTGCATCATCACAACCGCAATATCAAAAAAGTAACTTCCTCATTTTAAATTCTCAAAAAAAAAAATCGTGTTTGGCATTGATAAATTATATTTTCGGTAAAACACGAAACTTCAAACACCTGTGCTGCACTGTGCCCCAAGCCCAACATGTTCGAGTCGACTATAATATATCTGCATCTAAAATATAATATATCATTTACATGTGTATGAAATTACAAAGAAAAAAATAAAATTACTGACGACAGCAAAAAAAATTGTTTTCCTTTTAAAATGTTCTATTTGCTAATTTTTTTCTGTTCTTTCTAAAGCTTTTCTTGTAAGTTTTTATTTTTTTTTTACGAGTAAGCATTTTAAGCTTTTCATGGACAAACTTCATCAAATAGATTTTTAGGGCGGTTGAGTCGAATTATGATTGTGATACTAAAAGTTGTATGCACAAATATTAATTTCAATGATTTCTCACAATTTTAATTTTAATATTTTTGCTAATGTAAATACAGAGTGAATTTTAATATCAATTTCGTAGAATTCTGGTGTGTTGATATCAGCAAATTTGTTTCAAATGTTGTCCCCAAGCATCAAGGTTGGTTAACAAAATCGAACTGGAACATAAAAATCACCCTTTGTATGTAGATCAAACTTAGAAAATAAACCAAAAAAGTAAACAAATTATGTATGGAAAAATATATCAGGCCCCGTAGGTAGGTACATATATGAATTATCAAGAATTTTCCAAGAATTGTTATGAAATTATGAATTTTCTGACAAACTTGTATACCTACTAAACATTTTTTATGAGACAAACAAAAAATTACAATTTACATAATAAATATGTATATTTGTCAGTACTATTAAGTTGGCAATTTAAATAAGGTAAAGTGTTGACAGTGAATTGAAGATTTTACGAGTTAAAATGTTTTATAATATTTTTTTAAGTGTAAGTGATGACAATTCTCGGGGTGTAAAGTCCACTTTTTTAAACAGAGAATAAATAATCCATTTAGTGACTGAATTCAAAGAGAGATTTTTGGTGCGAAAAACAGTCGAGAAATTAAGTATGTATATTGGAAATGTGTCGATATTTACACCTGCGTATCCCAGAAATTGAAATCATTCGCATCTAGGAAGTGGACCTCAGTGTAGATTTGGTAATAAAACAGGTGCTTCAAAAAAAAAATTCGAATCAAAATTTATTTCCATACACGGTTAAAAATTCTGGCATTAATTTTAATATTTTCAGGGTTGTATATATGACAACACCAAAAATGTATTAAAGTTTAATACATCGCAAATATTACATTTTTACTTTTAATACAAAAATTATTACATTTTTAATAGAACTTTATTAGAAAAAGAGAGGAAATAAATTGAGGAAATTTCTCACAAAGAAATTTCTCACAAGAAAATTTTCTCTCAAAAGGATATTTCTTTTGAGAATTAATGCAACACAGAAAATATTATGAATACATACTCGTAATTCGTAATAGCTATAATAATGAATGTGTATTTTTGCAAGAGTACCTATTTATCTTTGTATGTCAATTTATTTCCATTTGGGAATAATTATTCTTATTATTTTTATTAGAAAAATAGCATTCTTTTCTCCATCGTTTTTCAGAAATGAGAATAGAAATCTTATTGCGATTGAAATTTTGTCTACTAATTAACATATTGTGCCTCGAAAAACTGCAAAGCGCATTCAAAATAATGCATATTTAAATTTTTGTATTTTTATTATTCTTGCTTATGGCTGACAAAAAAGAGCATCGAAGCAAAAAAAGGGCGAGGAGGTATTAGAATGTAATCAAAAATTATTAGAAAAATTCTCATATTTGAAATGGCAACTGAGAGAGAAATTTTCCCTCTCTACAAGGGATATATTTTATTCTTTTGGGTTAAAATCGACTCTTTTTTGTATTACAAATGATATTTTAATACAAAAATATTAGAATGTAATAAGAATTGATTAGAATTTTTTTTTAATATTTCCCTAGTATTAAAATGTAATATTTGCTGTATTGCATACGGCTGTAATACAAGAGCTGTATTAAAAAATATCCCAGAATTTTTAACCGTGTATTATTAGGTACTAGTTTTTTTATAGGCACTTAACTTTTTGACCAACAACTTTGACATCTATGAATATTTTTTGAGAGGAAAATCTGCTTGTTAAATTGTCACTTGTCAATTATTATGATGAGATGCAGAGGGCCCTGTGTGACATCAGGTGAAAATTTGTAAATTGAAAAGTTTACAATTATTGTCAAATTTCTGACCCATTTAATAATTTGACAATTTTGTAGAATTCTCGAAAAATATTGTCATATTTTCGGATAATACAAAATTTGTCATGACAATCAATTGTCAAGAATTAGCCGAGAATTACCAAGTGAAAAATTTTGTATGAGATAAAAAAATGTTGAGCAACTCTTGAACAATTGTAACCTCAAAGGGTTTTTCCAATACAACACGCATTTATTGATTTAATTTTTTTTTTTTTTTTTCAAAAAATCAGTATATCCTCGTTTTGTGTACATGAATCGCAGTAGATTGAGCTTATAAGGAACACGCTTACTAGAAAAAATCACTTTTCATTAAAAAATTCTGGTTTTTCCAGTTTTCTTACGCTCATGAGGCGAGTTTTTGAGCAATATGGGCGAGTGGTCTTGGTGTGAGCTTTTATAAATCGAGCAGTCGTGAGCGTGGTTAAAAATAAAACTGCTCACAGTTAATAACTCATAAACGAGAGGTTCTTATTCAGTGAGCATTTCCGTACCTTGAAATCTACTCCGCAGTCCGCAACTCCTCACTCAGCAACTCCGCAGCTCCGCACTCCGCAACTCCTCACTCCGCACTTATAAATTTGGTTCTAATGCTCAGATGTTCAAGGTTAACTGGTCCTCAAATGCAAATATAATGTTAGGCTTCATTTAAAGCAGCTCATACACGATTCAATTTGGTTGTCAACTCAGCTGTCAATTTAATTGGTGCTTGGCTTTTCATATACTCAGATAAAAGAATCCTGCTTAACTGTCAAAACCATTATTACTGTCTTAAGAAACTACACGACTCGACTTTATTAAATTTATTAAAAGATGAGCCCAAATTGCAAAATATTATAGAATAAAGTTAAATCAGGGGCCGAATTACGCCATCAGTGACTGAACGACACGTGAGGGAAATTTCATACGAAATATCGAATATAATCGATATTTTGTATGAAATTTCCCTCACGTGTCGTTCAGTCACTGATGCCGTAATTCGGCCCCAGGTTTGCATTGAGTTTGAGCTATACACATCAAATTATTTCTAAATTTAATCTACAGTTAAAAAGGGATCACTTTGACAGTATTTTTTTTTATTTTATTTTATTTCGTTTAATTTTATTTTATTTTATTATTTTATTTTATTTTATTTTATTTTATTTTATTTTATTATTTTTTATTTTATTTTATTTTATTTGATTTTATTTCGCAGCTTAAATTTTTTAATGTATAATCAAATTCATGTTTGATCTACTTATGTCAAATTATCACAGCATGAACTTAAATTTCATTCTTTACCACAAAAGTAGATTCTCTCTTTTCAGAAGTGTAAACTCTAACGAGAAATAAATACTAGTTTGGTATCTTTTTTCAGTTGAAATTCAAAAGCTTAATATTTCCTATAAAATTTGCTGCTAAACATGATATTTAATGAAAAGGTTTTTGACCGGGATGTTGACCCTCTATGGGTATCTACTTCTTTTGTTCTAGAATATACTAGATATGCTATCTTTTTTTTTTTAATAAACTTAATGCAAAATTGAAGCTTTTACTTTCAAACAAAGTTAACCCCAATTTACTGAAACAATATTTGATATTGTTTCATGAAATCCTTAAAAATAAAAATTTTTTGTCATGAAAACTTGAATTCTCACTCAGAAATCCAACAGTTCGAAGAATTTCCCATTGACTCTGATATTTAGTATTAAATAATATTTATGTCCCATGTACTAATTTTAATAAAAAAAAAAACAAATTATGCTAAACCATAGCATGGCTTGTCTTAACCCTTTTTTGAAACCAGAAAATAAACTATCAGCGGCGTAAAGCCCTAACAGCTGCAAACATACACCAGAATCCCACAAAACACCAAAAAAACTTGTATACAATGTATACCAACATAATACTCATATCATCCCCCTTTGAAATAATGAAGGCTATTTTAGCATGAAGTTCACAGAATCTATAAATAAAAGGTAACCCCAACCAACAACTAAGTGCACACACAGCACTTAAGGATAACAAAAACGAAATACCTACCTACTATAAAGCCTGACCGACCGACCAACCAACCGACCGGCCGACCGCTCAAAACCAACCCACGATGATTGATTCCATAATTTCATTCGCTTAATTTACAAAAGGACACCATAAAACTGTCATCGCATAAAAACCATTTAATTAGTGTAAAAAAACACAATAAAAACTCCACTTACTGAGAACATAATAATAATATTCCCACACTATAAAAAAGCATCACACAAAAAAAAAAAAACACAAAACAGCAACAACAACAACTACAACATTTTTATGCTCCTGGTTGGCTGGTTTGTGTATTGCACGGTGCAAAGCAATGAAGTGCTGCTTTTAGTGTGATGGTCCTGCGTTAATGCGCACCCTATTAAACCATTAATAATTTGCCAGTTAAGCTGCAGCACGAGCCACTCGAGTTAAAATACAGAAGACAATACAAAAAAAAAAGTAACACAAATACGAATTCTTTCTCTCGGGGTGTGCAGTCGTTGCAGTGCATTGCAACATCACATCACAAGAAGCAAGACAAAAAGTCAAAAAATGCTCCAAGCATTAAGAGCCATCACATCCCAGAAGAACCTTTATATACTTATATTTACAATTTCTTCGTTTAGTTAGTTTCCTCTTAGAGACAAAAAAAAGAGATCTCTCGTGTTGGCATGCATCGCATTATTTGCAATAAAAAAAATCAAAGTTTGTACGAATCAGCCAGCAGCTATCTGGAAGAAGACAAAAAAAAAATATGCACACGTTGCACGTTCTTGCTTTTATGACTCAAGAATTAGATCGCTGTCAAGAATTTTGAAAGGTTAACTAAAATACCTATTTATATACAAAAATGTACAAATTTGGAAATATAAAACCCAAGAGAAAAGAGTTCACAGATTTTGCGCCAAAAACTAGCTAAATACTTATTCCATCTAAATGTCCAATTTGTTCAAAAAATTATCAAGAATCGTTAGAGCAATATATCAAAGCTATCGAATTTAAATATTATTTATTTTTATAGTACCTATCCATTTTTCAATATTATCAATTTTTCTATATAATCGATTTTTCTGTACTATCGATTTTTCAACTAAGCAATTCATACGTACATAACTGATTTTCCAATATTTAAGACGATTCGATATTATCGATTTTTGAAAACTATTCTTCGTGAATCGTACGAGCGATTTTTCAAAATCGAAGAGATTTTGGAATATAATTGATTTTTAAAAATTATCAATGATCAATCATCCATTTTTCTATTTTATCGACTTTTCAATATTATCGATTTTTGAATATTATCGATTTTTGAATATTATCGATTTTTGAATATTATCGATTTTTGAATATTATCGATTTTTGAATATTATCGATTTTTGAATATTATCGATTTTTGAATATTATCGATTTTTCAATATTATCGATTTTTGAATATTATCGATTTTCAAAGTCATTATAGATTTTTCAGTGTTATAAATTTTTCTAAATTACTGATTTTTTTAAAACTCAATTTTTCGAGAATCGTTAGACAGATTTGTCAGTCGTCGATTTTTTAGTATTATCGATTTTTTTAATTTATCGGTTGTATCAATATTTTGATTTATTATACCTAGACTTCTCAATATTACCCATTTTTCACAACTATTAATTTTACGATAGAGCGGTTTTTCGAAGTCATCGATTTTTGAATGAATATAGTATCGATTTTCCAAATTCATCGATTTTTCAATATTATCGATTTTTCAATATTATCGATTTTTCAAAACTATCAATTTTTCAAAATTAAAGACTTAAGTATGTCATTCTTCATCAAAATTTCCAGTTGAAAGTCTGAGTTTTTTTTTCTTACGAATGCAAAGCTTGCCTTAAAAAATTCCAACGTAAGGGGTGAGCATTATGTTTGGAAACAAAATTATGAGATAGTTAGTAGTGTCAACCAAAACTCTCGCAAACACAATTGAATAATTTTTTACAAATTAATATGAGAGACATCGATGCTATAAGTGAGTCTTATGCCTGTTTTTGTCTTTATTGAGTTAACTTATGAGTGGCATTTGGCTACTTGAGATATAATATAGGTATTATGTTGAATTAAATTTGCTGTTTGCAAAATAAGGTCAATTGTAGGTAAATGGTTGATAAAATATTTTTTTTGTTTAAATTCAACAGCCAACGCGTGTGAGTTTTAAATTTTAAATATCAGATAATTTTGTATCAAACTTTTAGAGTATGTATGTTGTTCTGCTTCAAACTATCCCTTGAATCACACAGTCTTAGACCCAGTTTCACACTCGAATAAGTGTCACTTTAGTGCCAAATATGGAAAACTAATTCCCAATTTTACAGTGTAAAATTATTGGGATAAGTGACACTTAAGTCTCCCATATTGGTCACTTTAATGCCACTTATTCAGACAGAAAAACTGCGCCTAAAGTGCCAAAATGGGAAAATTAATTGCGACTTATTTTGTTACGATGTGCATTGTGATACTGGCCCTTAAACTCTTTTTTATGCATAAATGGTCCAGATATAAAGAAAAATGTTGAATTTTGTCCAACTTATAAGGAAATGATTCTCTTTAAGAGCGAATATACAAAAAAAAAGCGAAAACAGGAGCTGACATTGCTGAACTAGCTATATAATTTACAATAAAACTAGCGTACTTAGTCCAGGAAAATTTTATGAAAAGAGACAACATTTAGGAACAAAATAAAAAAAAAACTGCATAGACTAAAATGTTTTCTCTACATTTGTTTTTTTAAATTAATAGTTTTTGATATATCGAAAACAGTGTTCATTTCACCCCATTCATCTCCCTTTCCCCATCTATAGCTCTGTTTTAAATTTAGGTTATACTTTTAGGAAATACCTCTCTTCACTGTAATACATTTTTTTTAGGAATGTTTTGAAGTAAAGTCTAATTTAATTGAGTTAGTTATCTTAACAGCTGAAATCAATTAATAAACCGAAATTTCCACAGTCTTCAATTTTCTATATTCAGCTATTGCCCTTAGGAGTTCGGTTCTGGCGCTCTTGGTACAAATAAATTACGTGTTCATTTATTTAAAATTTTTTGAGGAACAATAAGAATACCATCATAATAATTTCTTAAAAATGCAAAAATTAATACAAAACGACATATCCTGTTTCATGTTCAACAGCATTTTTTCATTTTCAAGAATTCACCATCTATTAGAAATGAATATAATTTTTTGTGTGATTTTATATGTTTTTTTTTCTTCAAATTTATTATTATCAGTAATTATATACCTACTACTTATCTAATAATGTCGACGTCTTCGACAATGATTATATCATATTCATAGTTGTTTCTGTTGAAATAAACATGCTACTGTCTATACATAGTTAAAATTTGCATAAAATTTATGTTAACATGCAATTTTAAGAAAATGTCCAGGAAATATAAATTCCTGAATTTAATTGAGTTGTATTAATGTAGACGTTAAAACAAAAATAAAATAAAAATGAGGATTAGATATTGTGAGTCTTTCAGTTTGTTATTTGAAAGGGGAAAGTAATGGTTTCTCAAAAAAAAATCGACACTAACTTTAGAATAACTACTGACAAGACGATAGAACTGATCTAGATATATTTTGAATAGGTAGAGTGTATTCAGAGTGTTCGTATACTTTGCAAAAAAAAAACTCAGAAAACTTTAAATATGGAAAAACAAAAATATAAAAAGGTCAGTTCTGTACGGACGTTGTAAATAGGTTAATTTTTGGTGCTCAACTAAAATCCGTCATCGTGTCATGTTTTCGATGAAATTCCCACGTGAAATTTTTTTTTTCGCAATTTTTGAGATAAGTAACTCCCAAGTTAGATTTTTTTTCAACAAAAATTGTCAAAAATGTTGGTACTAATCTCTTTAAAAATTAAGTTCTCTTCATTCCAAAATCTTTTTTTCATTTTTGAGAAATTCCTTGTTAAATCAAATGTATAATATGTATGTACAATTTAGAGCGGAGCGCGGCTGCATGGAAAAAATAGAGTTGTTAAAATGAAAACCATACTAACAAAGCAAAAGTTGCTTTGGGTCCTAAAATTAATTAATTTTTTTTAGGGGTCGCGCATTGAAAATTGAAAAAAAAAATAAAAATTACCTACCCAATTATACAGATCCGTTGCAGAGGCTCTGTAGATTATTTTTAACTCGTAAATCTAGAGTTTCCTAATTGCCATTTAAAGTAAAAAAAAAAAACAAGCGAAAAACACAAATAACGGGCCAGATTATATTAAAAAGCATAGGAAAAACACATCGTCTGCTAAATGCTTAAAGCTGCTAAGTCCACTTTTGGCCGAAATTGAGATTTTGATGCAATTTTAATAAGAAACACATTCTGCCCAAATTTCTTTAATCACTTTTGTCCAATGTATCGTACTTGTTGCAGAATCTTGAAGAGAAAATCAGTTATTGTGTGGGGCCTTATGCAATTTTCGTTTTGTTTTTTTGCTCTCCTGTAAAATTTGCGAAAGTGGACAAAGCTGTTTTACGTATTTAGCCGACGACATGGAATTTCTCATTTAATGTATTTTTTTGTTTCTATTTTTCGAATTCAGTAATTTATTTTAAATAATTTTTTTTGGTTTTAATATTTGGTAGTTCTTTCCGCAAAATTAATGTGTTTTTTTATCAACCCGTCTCTGTTGGTGACGTAACTGTTTGGGAAGCCTCGGTGACCAATTTGATTGCCCATTCTACACCTTGACTGTGGCCTTGGAAACTTGTCAACAAATTTGATTTGTTATTTTTGTTTTGGCTGACAATATCCCAATTTGAATTTATGAACGGTCAACTTTAAATTATTGCATTTACTTAGAAAAAATGTTTTTAGACGGGCCGAATAGAAAAATTTAAAACAAATTTAAAATTACGAGAAATTTAATTTTCCTGGTACTCACGATGAAAAGTTGATAAATGAAGACTTTCAACACAAAAGCTATAAGAAAGTGTTTTGTAGTAAAAATGCTAAATTTGTGCATAGATTTAAAAAATTGTGCAAACAATTTTGGGCGACCCCTAGCGGTGGAAATAAAAATTTAAAAAAATCTTAAATTTAGTTTTAAGACCATAGATATGCACCTTTTTCGGGGGGTAAAATTTTGATTTTGGAAATCGGTCCGGTCAAATGTAGGTACATATTTATGTCCATTTAAAATAACAAATTGGATCGCAAATGATGCGACAATGGGCTGCGTGTTGGTTTTGTCAAGAAATGAAACTTATATGTGTGTATATGGGAGGTTTTATTTCCCTGGTTTAAATGAGAGCGGAAATTTTTCAATAGATGACTTAAAATGGAAAAAATATATCGAAAGAAACCTTAATATTCATAATATTAAACTATGTATAGCTGTTAAAGCGAGAAATCTTTGCTTTGATTTTATTTTTAAATCAAGCTTTTAATCCAGGAACTATTTAGATACACCTGACCTGGAATGAAATATGTATATGAGAGCTGATTTTTGTACATGTCTCTGAAATGCATGATTATAGCAGAAAAGATTTCTTGTAACTTCTCGCAGCCCAACCAGTGCCCATGTTCTGTAACTCTCGCATCGATAAAATTAGTCGAGAAACGATGAAAAATGAAACAAAACTCATACGATTTGTTTCAATTTTCATCGTTTCTCGACTAATTTTATCGATGCGAGAGTTACAGAACGTAGGCACAGGACATTGCCTAACCTTATTTTTATCACTGGACTTTTGTTTTTTTAATTATTTTTTAAATAATTTTGAATGTAATTTTAGGTAAAAAATGTTAAGTGATGTTAAGTGCTTTTAAGAACGCATAGTGGACTTTCAAAATAATAAAAAAAAATTATACTTAATAACGTATTTTTTTGAAAAAAAAAAAAATCATATCGAAGTCAAAGAAACAACCTAAAAATGCTTCAAAAATGTGTTTGATAATAATTTGCGGGAAAACCGTTATCCACACAGAAAAAAGTTGTATAGTAGATACAGTTTTCCAACTATTCTTGTTTAAGCCTAGTATACAGTTCCTCCTCGAAAAAGAAATACATGTACTTCTTATGGGAGTGATTTTATCGCAAAAAAAATTTTTTGACGTTTAAAATTTTACTATCGAACTGTGAACCAAACCTGTTGAAAAAAATTCATATTTACCACGGAAACTTTTTCGCGCAAAACAATGTTGGTGACATACATTACTTTGTGGTAAAAAAGAGGACTACGAATAAAAATTTTTTATTTCAACTCAGATTTTTTTTTTCTTCTTAAAAAAGAGGACTACGAATACAAATTTTTTATTTCAACTCAGATTTTTTTTTTCTTCTTAAAAAAATCTGAGTTGAAATAAAAAATTTTTATTCGTTGTCCTCTTTTTTTCCACAAAACAATGTCACCAACATTGTTTTGCACGAAAAAGTTTCCGTGGTGAATATAAATTTTTTTCAAAAAGTTTGGTTCACAGTTCGATAGTAAAATTTTTAACGTCAAAAATTTTGTTTTGCGATAAAATCACTCCCATAAGAAGTACATGTATTTTTTTTCAAGGAGGAACTGTATACTAGGCTTAGATAAAAAATATGTCAAAAATCCGTTGTAGTTTGGCAAAGTTAGAGCCAGTAAAAAAATCATGGAACCAGGAAATCATGGTTTTCTTCTGAAACCAACTGTATATGAATAGCGTAATGTGTTAGGCGCTATTTATAGGTATGTATTATATAAAACCAACATTGAAATTTTTGAGACATTTTTTTAAATGAAATAACAAATAATCACTGAGCTTTATAAATGTCTCAAAATTAAAAATTAAAATTTCCAATGATTTTCAATGATAGGTGTTAAAAATATTATGGAATTTCATTCTCTAAATAGGTACAAGCTTAAAAAAATGATGATTGAATTCTATTTATTTTGTTTTACCCTATTTCACCCTATAAGAAGACCAATTTTGAAAATATCAATTCCTTAAGTGATCCTTGAATGCCATATCTTCTAAAAATGCATAACTTTACAGAAACAAAAAATCCCATATCTTCTTAAAATGCATAACTTTACAGAAACAAAAAGCATGTCGAAAATATTAACAATATTTTTAGTTTTATCCCATTTCACCCCATAAATAGCTAAACTTTGTAATAATTCAAACAAAAAGTATTTTAAAAATCCAACTGCTATATTTTTCGCTTTTTACCCCATTTTACCCTATAAATAGTTAAATTGTGGGCAAACGATTCGAATATTTATTTTCCTCGGTATTTTTACAACAAACCTAATGAATTCATTGCTGAGGTCTCAGTATATAGCGGGTGTTGCTTTTAAGCCCAACAGATGGAGATTTAAAACATTTCAAAGCAATCGGTGAAGAACTTTCGGAGATTTGGGATTAGGAACAAACGAACATTTACGCATTTTTATTTATATAGACATATAAATTTGAAAAAAAAAAATCATAAAAAAATGACTGAGTTGACTGACTGAGTCTTACAAAAACACGACTATTGACAAAATTGCATAATTTATACCTAATCTTGAAGAACGTTTTAGCGAATTAAAATTTGGAAAAAATATTTAAAGTTAATTCTGAAAAAATGTTTAAAGTTAATTCTGATTTTTGGTCTTTTTAACTTATCATCTTGTGTAACTTTTCCCATCTTTTATGATAAGTTCTTTTATAATCCTAGAGGCAGAAAATACGCAGAAAATACAAAATTCAAAACTATAGACAATTTGTTAGATTTTTACGAATTTAAAATTTAAAAAAAATTATTGAATATTATTTTTTCTTAATCAACGAGGTTCCATAAATGGTTGCTTTACAGTCACTTTTGTATTATAGTTGGCGGAAAATTCCATTTAATTATTTAGAAATACCAACAAAAATAGACTGTTTCAGAATTTATTCAAACCTTTGAAAAACTCTTATCTATAGGTTTTTAAATAAAAAAAAGTGAAATAGCGAACATTTTGCCGTGTGGTTAAAGTCTTATTTATATGCGCATAAAATATTTGCAATTTAAGTGGTATATAACAAGGCAGCCATTTGGGGCCTCTTTTTTTTTATTTTACAGTCTGTGCATTCAAACCGATGTTTCAATCTTAGAAACTATTTCAAGGACTTGTTTTTAAACTTTTTGTTTCTTATAATTAATCGATACATTCTAGTAGCAATGCTTTAAAGTTTAGAGTTGATGGAATTTTTGTCTGGTAACTTATTATGTGGGTAATTCTAGTCCTCTAATTTCATGAGATAATAAAATTCGCAATTTACTGAATATACTTTTCTATTCCTTCTAAGTAGTTCCTTTTAATAATTCAGCTTGCACTGTCATGGGCCTTACATATATATTTAAAACTATTATAAACAATTATAATTAGATATAAGTTTAACGAAATAAGATCTCATTTTGTACCACTTTTTTTCAATCGATCTTCTAATCTTTAAAAAATCCTTTTGAAATGTTGATACTTGCAATTCTCCATAATATCCTTAACCCGAAAAGTCGTATATTTCACATATTTGAGGACATTAACCCTAAAAAAAAAATCTTTCTGCCACGCCCATATGTATGGCAAATTTGAAAAAAAAAAAAAAATAAATAAATATATAGATAACCATAGTAGAAGTCTTCTTCTAAACACGTTTTCCACTCATTATAATGTGCTTCGATGGACGAAGAACTCGTTTAAAATTTTTTTAGGGATTTTTTTTTCTTCTATATAATATCCGTTCGAGTGTCCTTTTATTTCGTACACTACAACAAAAACAACAACAACATCATCAGTCGACCAGACCACAACCTACAAAATTCAATTCAATGTTTTGGGTTTGAACAACGACAAATCCCAAAAACTCTTATATTCGTTCTATATACAACAACAACAGCATCAGCATCTTCTTCGTTTGGGTTTTTGGGTTTTGTGATCTTGATGGACTATTGTAGCGGAACTTGATATTTCTTGACAAAATGAGTAGAATAAAAAAAAAATCACAAAAAAAAACCAAAACCTCAACAAAATTCTAAGACAGCAAATTTCAAATGAATTTTGTCGGTCCAACGAACTAAGCTTTGACCAAACAAGATGAAAGCAGGTAGACGATTTTTATAATAAAATGGACGAAAAAGAGGATTTTTTTTTTGCTTATAGGGTATTAATCTTTGGCTACTATGTTGATCGTTATCAAAATGGTTGATCTGTTTTGCAGGGTCCTCCTTAATTTCTTTGGGTGAATTTTTGTACAATTTAGTGATTTATTCGAATGCTTTGCATTGAAATAATTTTTTTTTGTCGGGCATTCATTTGTGTTTAGAACTTGAAAATGGTCTGAAAAAAATTCATTTAACAATTTTTCAATACCATTCTCTTGATCGTTATTGGATTCTTCATGTTCCAAGAGAAAATCAAGAGGATAAGCTTGTTCTATATAAAAGTATAACTCAAATCTTAAAAAATTCAAAATGATAAAGACAATATAATCTGGAGGCCAAGGATGTGTGTGAGGAAACAGAAAAAATAATGTGTGCAAAAAGAAGAGGTTAATGCACTTAGTTTTATTTTCTCTTTCATTTTGCTTCTTGGTTTGCAACCAAACAAAGAAAAAACGGAATTAGTTGTTGAAGGAAAAAATTTGGTTCTTTGTTTTTTTTTTTTTTTTTTTTAAGCGAACATGTGAGTTAGGCTAGACGACCACTTTGGAATTTGTTGCCGCAACTTTTTGTTGATTCAGATTTGAGTAGGTACATATATACATACATTGTGCTACATGAAAGCGTGTCCACTAGGCAACATTTTGCTGTGGATCGATTTGCCAGAAGGATTTTCAAAAACCGTGACAAATAACAAAAAGGGGAAAACTAACTTAACTTTTAACTTAATTTAACGTTAAAATTCGAATATTTAAAAAATAAAAGCCCGGTGATGTATTCTGAGATCGGATTTAAATTTAAAACTTCAACAAGTTCAGTAAAAGTATATAATCTGGTTTTGGAAACCAAAATTGCGTAGCATAGTTTAGTCTATAGTGCCAAGTTGAAGATACCTGCTAGCACAGGTATAAGGTGACTCAGTTAAGGACTTAAAATATTTTCGAGAATTGATCTACTTGATTGCATCATTTTTACGATCACTCATTCTTCTTTGCGGCTCCAAAGGACATCACATTTAATCCTGACTGCAAATAGATATCTATATTGGGGATTCTTAATAGTTCGCGGGGTTTCCGCAGCCCAGAAACTCATATTTCCACCGATTGGACTTCAATTTCAATTTTTGCTGTATGTCCCACTCAAGTGGGACGTAAGCACCAAAAAAATTAAATTTGGGCTTTATGTCCCTGCGCCAAGGTGATGGAAATGGTGGTGAAAATTTTTACAAAACAAAAAAAAAGTACCAGTCTTTATTTTTTTCCAAGCAAGTCTGCAGCCCAACAAAACTGTCGTCTAGAGTCTCAGACAAACAGTTTGCGGCTTGATTGAATTTTGTATAGAAAATACAGAATTCCACTTTTTGGAAACGAACTTCCTCCACTTTTTTTTTCATCGAAATTGTTAGTCATTTTCGATAACAGCTGAAAAGCTATAATTTGAACATAGGCTTTGTTCGATAAACAACTTATTGTGTGGCAAGTTTTATACGATCTTTTTATTACCAGATCTCCGCAGTAGCGATAAATCTATTCATATTAAAACTACAACAGAAAATATCATCTGTTGGGCGCCATTTTATGTATATTAGTTAGGAAGTAAATAAGCTAATTTTTGAATTATTTATTTAAGTATTTTTATTTAAAAAAAATAACTTATCCACATTTCAAGGGCAATTACAAACAATTTTCAACCTTCAATGTGTTATTTCGCTTGGATTTACAGACCTTAAAAGATCGACCTTTAGATTTTTGGTTTTTATTCATCTGACTGGACACATATCGTCTGTCGATGGTAGTTTAATAAAAATTTTAAAGATTATTCCCGAGAAACTGCCTGTCACTTTCGCCAGAATAAAACTATTCAAATCAAAACTAGAACAGAAAATCTCCCGTTGGGCGCCATTTTATGTATTTCTTTTACGAAACTAAATAAGATAAGTAGTCTGTTTCACAATATCAAAGCAATAATCAATAGTAGCACATGGTCATTTATCCACAGCTAAATTGTGTATTTATAACACATTCGGGTGGGTTACAATTGGACTGATGACCCAGTGCCAATATAGATGTGTCGGATAACTAATCACAACTTTATTTAGACATTGTGAAACAGGCCCTAAATCTTCTACTTATAGCTTATTTACTTCCGAACTAATATATATATAAAATGGCGCCCAACGAGAGATTTTAAATAAATAAATATTATTGACTGTTGAATTATATTTTATTTAACATTGTAAAAAAAGAGCTGCCTGTCGATGTTGAGAAAGAAAAGCGAATGATGAAAGAGAAAATAATGGACAAAATTTTTGCCGAGGCCGAATAGTCAATCTCACGTCATCGCCACAAAGTTGAGTGCGATGAAGTATATTTATCACTCAATTTAGTACAGAGATGTATAGAGAGTATACCTATTACATAGATTTGTGCGTAGTTGGCGTGACCAGTCTTCTATATCTACATAATATGTCTATTTAAGGCATTTTGTTGTTTCTAAAACCTTGGCAATCCAATTCTGTAAACCTCTAACTTCGCCAATATGTACTCTTATATGAGCTATTTCAAACCAATTCTATACTGACCAAATCATACCCCATTTGCTTTCAACACGATGAGGGATACAAAAAAAAAACTCAAACTTTTGCAATAAAAATTCCACTCTGTGGATTATATATATTTTAGTTGTGCTTTGCTAATATAGTATTTCTTGCTTCCTCTCCATAACTCCATCCGTCATTAACCCTAAACATAGCTCTTTTATATCAAACTTCTTTCCGGATGATGTCATCCACCATCATCATCACAGCCATCATCAACCATCTATAAACCAACAGCACAGCAGCAGCAGCAGCAACACTATGCAACAACAACAACAATAACGACACGACCAACCAAAATCCGAGGCTCACATTTTGAAGATTTATTATACTAAAGTACGATTTCCAACCCCCCCTCCTCCCTACTCCCTTCTGTGGATGATTTTCTCTACTTTACTCTTCTTACAATAGTCTTTCAAAATTAATCCATAAACTAGAAAAAGATATCTTTTTCAAACTCTATCTTAACCAATCTCTTTGGGTATATGGTTTTGCAGTGGTAGAATATCTCGACGTTTTAGTTAATGGCTATAATAAATAATTCACTTATATCTCCCCTGCTTAAAAAGAACTTTTCTGCAATGTTAAGAGATTTTAATTAGCGAATTGAAAGGTAAACAAAAAATCAACTATCAGAAAGAACTTGGTCGCTTGTTGTCGTTCGGAAAGCCCCTAGAATTAAAAAATCAAAATTAGACCCGAATCTAATCTTTTAAAACTGAACTAGCCAGTTTTGTTTGTATTTTTTGTTGGTTCTTTTTCTATTCTTATCCATCCGCTTTATTAAACGTCTCTAACTACATACTTCTGTTCTATCTACCTTTTTATTTTGTCAGAGTGAGTGGTTCTTTGCAGCTTTTTCTTTTCGTAAATACATAGCTAGGTAGGTATGTATATTGAGGTATCTTAATAGTTTTATATAATTATGGGATAATTTTGAGGTGAGCACGCAGACATTGACTAGAAAATAGTCATATATTAATCCGAAAAAAGCTCCTCTGTTGTTATACTATATTGCGTGATATGTAGAGAGAGGTAAGAATTCAACAAAAACAACAACAAGACAAAAAAAAATTGATAAAAAGCTTTCTGTCCATCCACTTTTTGACGAACATCTGTTTCGTCATCAACACCATAAAATACAAGAATAACAGAGAGAAAGAGAGAGAGAAAAAGAGAATAAAGTTACCCTATTTTATTTAATTTAATACATAATAACACAAAACATCTGATGGCTGTGTTTGTGAGAGAGTGTGCAACTCTCTGTCATTTTCAATTCTCTGTGTAAGTTTGGCTGTTTCATTAAATGAAGATCTTTGTCTCACTCTGACAGGTTTTCTTGTTTTTTTTTTTTGTAAGAAATATGTTCCGCAAATTTGATTGCTGTGTTGTGTGTTGATTTTCTGCCGCCATTATTGTTGAGCAGTGATTCAAAAAATAAAGATTGCAAAAATAAAATAAATGAAAAAAATATTAAGTTCTACACATTGAAATAAGAGTAATATACCAATTCTCAATAAGGGATTCATGTTCTTTCTTGTTTTGGTATTTCACAATTCTTCTTTTGTGAATTCTTAGAATTTTTTTTATAATTTTTAAATACAATTTGATTCAAAGTAGTAAATTTGAAGAAAAGATTAAATCGTTAAAATAAATTTTTTTTTTCTATTTCTTTTCAGGTAAGTCAACAATCTATCTATACATATGTTTTAAAATGTTCTTCTCTTTGAAAAACAAACGCCTTAAGGTAACTTAATTTTTTTTTTAAAATAATATTTGTTTTTATAAGTTGTTTAGAACAATACAAAAACATGATTTGCGTTGGGCGCCATTTAAAGATAGGGAAAAATCCTTTGATTTAAATACCGTCGAAACAAGATTATTTTGGATTTTTTCAAGCGATAAATTCTTTTCAGCGGGATATATTTCTTAAACGGATTTTATTCCATATTTGTAACCGACATAAGACATTCACTCATTTAATTTTTTTTTTAATAAGTTTATTCAAATTAAAATCCAAGGCACTTAAAATTTAAGAGAAAGTACGAGGTCCAAATCGTGGTTTTTTTTAAATTCCGTTGAAAATCCTAATCATATTAATTTTCATTTACATAGAAACCTACACCTTTTTGTATTTGTTAATTACATGAATCAACATCTTATTTCTAAGAAGAAATTCTATAAGATAACTGAATTTAATTTCATCGAAAATTGAAAATTTTGAGTTTTCATTGAACTATTTCATTTTAATCTCGCGTTGGGCGCCAGTTCTGCAAAACAAAACTTACAAAAATTTATTATTTTGTCCAAACGAGTAAACTACAGTTTATTTCTTTTTGATTTTTATTTATTCAAACAAAAACCGTGAGGTTTACACAATTGAAATTTTAAATTCTATCAATAAAATTGTTTTAAAAATTGGACTCGCATTGGGCGCCGCGTAATAAACCAAAATTTTTTTTATGGATCTTTCCTTGCTTACATTGTGCTCTCCTGTGAGCTGTAACATTTTAAATTTTATCAAGAAAATTGTTTTAAAAATTAGACTCACATTTGGCGCCGTTTAATAAACAAATCTATGTACGAGTCTTTCCTTTCTTACATTATGTTGTCCTGTGAGCTGTAACATTTTAAATTTGATCAAGAGAATTGTTTTAAAAATTACACTCACATTGGGCGCCACTTAATAACAAATCTATGTACGAGTCTTTCCTTTTTTACATTATGTTGTCCTATGAGATGTAACATTTTAAAGTTTATCGAGAAAATTGTTTTAAAATTGGACTCGCATTGGGCGCCAGGTAATAAACAAAACTAATTTTACGGATCATTCCTTTCCTTTCCTTTTCTTTCTTTTTTTGTTTTGATAAAAGTAATAAAAAAAATTATCAAAATTCACATATAAAAATAATTTAAAACCAAAAATAACACTAAATAAAATAAAATATTTTAAGTAAAAACAAAAACTTCGTTTTGTTGTTATATATGAAGTATTTAAAAAATCAAAGATTTAATTAAAATATAAATCAAAAAAAACAAATTGAATATTAACAAGCAAGAATTAAGTCCAATAAATCAATAAACAAATATGTACCTAAATAAAATGTTTAAATTTAGTAAAATAAAAATGATCATTAAAAATAACCAGAAAAAACATAAATTATTTTTAAAACTTGGAAAAAAAGTAATACATAAAAAAAAGAAAACAAATTAAAGAATAAAGAGCAAATAAAAAATAAAAATGATTTACTTAAAATGCATATTACATAAATAAGCCAATGGGATCACTTTTTTTTTTAATTTTAAGCTTGTTATGTACATTTTAAATATTCTTTATATTTATCTGATTTCTTAATCATGATAAATTCTATCGACATACTACATTTTCTGACTCACCGTACATAGAATTTGCAAAATATCAGTTCCAAATTAAAAAAAAAAACACCACACACCAACCAACTCCCTTTTAAACTTGAAAAATCTATCTTCTCGGACTCGTTTCTATTCAAACAAATCTATCTTATTCACTTCACCTTATTCTATTTTTTAAAACGCATGTCCGCCCATCTCATTTAATTACTTTTTCACAGTCAAAATAAATTTGCAGATACTTTATTTCTTGCAACAAAAATATCTCTCACAGTCTCGCATTGAACGTACACAAAAAAAAAAATAATTATCTCACCATAAATAAAAACAAAAAAAAATTCAAACCTATCTCACAGATACTTTTTCACAAGAAAACGTTCAATTTCTCATTTTCTCTCTGATATGAGTCGGATGAGAATTCGCTCAGTCGCTCACTGATACTTGTACAAAATGTTTTAAAATTGAGAGAGTGAGACTATACGCAACTTGTGTCTCTTCTTCACAAAATTTCACTGTGTAATTGTAAATTGTTTGAACTCTTTTAGTTCGAGTTTGTATTTCGTTACGTTCGGATGGGAGGTACTTTGCGTGTCGCGGAATCGCGACTTTGATACATATATATATGATAAATATAAATTTGTTCAAAATAAATATTATTAAAACTTCGTCAAGACTTTTTGATTTTTACTTTTTTTTCTGTTGATTAAAACTGGATTTATTTTTCTCTGAACTTCAAATTATAAAAAAAAAATTTCTTTCTAAAAAAAAAATCTCAAATCACCAAAAAGAAACAAAAAACCTTCATCGCCAAATACGTCATCCATAGTCGTGTGTCGTCGCCTTCGTTGTCGTTGTTTTCGTACTCGTCGTCGTCGTAGTCGTCTTCGTCGATTCGAGATTAATTTCTCAACTTGCAAAATTTACAAAGGATATCACAACACGTAAAAAATATCTTGGATTAAAATAAAAATAAAAAAAAAATACATCAACTGTTAAAGTTGGATTTGTGTGTTTCGCTAAGTTTTCGCTATATTTTCTCTGAATTTCGCTAAGTTTTCGCTGAGTTAAAAAAAATCGAAAATTAGAAATTAACAAAAAAAAAAAAGAAAACACAACACTATCAAGTGACTTAGAAAATTGGTTTCAAAATTGCTCTTTTGACAGCAAAGAGCATAACGGTGGTCAAAAATTTACATTCGCATTGGTAAATACAAAAAAAAAAAAGTGAGCGAAATATTTTCCAATTGGAAAATTGAAGTGTTAATAAGGGAAAAAATGCATTCAATTGAATTCGTCTCACATTTTTGTATATATTTATTTATTTTTTGGATTGCATTGGAATTTGAATAAGATTTTCTAAACTTTTCATTGGATTTGCACCTTAAGGGACTTTGTGGAACACTGTTCAATGGATAACAGTGAACCTTTTTAATTTTTGTTGTTTTTGAAAATCCAAAGGCACTTCTGCTCTAATGGAATTTGGAAACATATACCGATCGATGGATTGTTACGTATTTTTTTTGTGTTGGGTTTTATGATGATTTTTTTTTATTCTCGATATTTTTCTCTTCTCTACTAGAAAAAAAGATATTATATGGACACCGGCAACCTTCATCTCTTTTTAGCACACAAGCCATGAATTTCAAGGGAAAGAGATAGGGACTAGATGAATTTCTTATATTTTCTTATTTGTTTTTTTTTTTTTTATTTTTTTATTTTTTTCATTGCTGAGCTGTGCGCTGCTGTTGCGTATATGTACGATTTGTAGAAAACAGAAAAGAGAAAATATATAATGAAAATGTTGCTGTCGTGTTGGTTGTATGTGTATGTGTGTGTTTTTTTTTTTTTTAATTTGGTGGTGTGGTAGGAAAATAGTGACGTAAACGCGTAGCTAAGCAGAAAAATAAATGAATAAAATGCATTTTTTTGTGTTCGTTGGTATTTAAACAATTTTTTTGTGCTGTTGTATCGAAATGAAGACGAATCGAATATGGCAACTTTGTTAAAATTTTAAATAAATCTTTTGCATTTAAAAGTGTTTTAATTAAAAATGTTGTAATTTACGAGTTTGATGATTCTAGTGCTGCTATCATGGCTAACTGCCCTTATTCACTTTCGAGATTTAAGTGTGCACAGGTTTCTGACCTACCCTTTTTTATGATTTGTATAGAGGCCTTATATAACTTTTTTTTTAAAGAGAAAAAAGACACGAACAATCAAATTAATGATGATATTTTATTGTGAAAACACTTTAGGGAAAAAAAAATATACATAAATGTATGTATATAAGGAGAAACAAGAGATTTAAATTTTCTGACTGATAATAATTTATATAGAGATGCAGTTTTTAAGAACGGATGTTTTAGTTTTAAATTTAGATGACACGTGCGGTTAATTAATTGTTGGCGACATCTGTATAGGATTGTGGGAAGGAAAATTAAAATTGTCAAGTTTAAATATAAAAAAAATTTAAATTTCTTAATTTTCTTTTTTACATATTTAAAACCTTAAAAAAAGGAATTATCGCGAAAAACAAATAATAATTAATATAAAAATTTAATCTACAATAATTAAAAAAAAAAAAAAAATAAGCAAATTTAAAATGAACATTTAAAAATTTCTTTCATTGAAAAAAATAAAACTAATAAATCCAAAATATAAAAACCTGTCAGAAACAAAATATAAAAAGAAAATGCATTACAAACATGAAAATATTTTTGGAAAATATTAGAAAGCTACAATGCCAATTATCGATATGGAAATAGAAAAAATAAAACAAAATACCTATCTATTTTAATAATTTTGTCTAAAAAATTATTTTTGGTTTTGCTTTTTTTTTCAAATCGGGCAGAAAAGTAGGAAACAAATTATCTCCCCTAGAACAAAAATCATTGGGCACATGCATAAAGATTATTAGTATGAAAAGTTTATCACCTAAGACACTATTACTGCAAATGTTATGAACAGCTAGTGAACTTTTTTAACGACAACTACTCTCTAAATATTTATTATCTATTGCATGAGCCCCTGTTTTTCCTTTAAAATATATGTGTGGTTGGGTCTAAAATATTATTATTTTTGACTTTGTTTTTCAAAAATACGCAAAAGAAATAAATAAATTAAAAAAAACTAGCCCATCCGTGCGAGAATTCTCGCAATTACATAAAAATAAAAGACGCACGAAAACAAACAAATGCATTTTTTGAACAAATTATTAACATTTTTGAAATAAAATTGTAATTCGTCAAATCAGCAGGTAACTTTGCTTCGTTTGACACCTCATTTGTCAAAATTGGTGTAGTACGATAGTCGAAAAGGGAGTCTAGGCTATAGAAATAATATACATATATAATTATTTTTTTATACTTAAATGAAAAGATAAAAACAATACAAAAATAAAATAAAATTAAATAAAATTAAATAGAGTTAAACAAAGTTAAACAAAATTAAATAAATTTAAATAAAATTTTAAATTAAAAAAAAAAAAATTAAATAAAACTAAATTAAATTAAATAAAGTTAAATAAAAATAGAATCAAACAAAAAATAAAATAAAGTTAAATAAAAATAGAATCAAACAAAAAATTAAATAAAGTAAAATAAAAATAAAATTAAATAAAGTAAAATAAGAATAGATACAATTAAAAAAAAAATAAGAATACAATAAAAAAAAAAATAAGAATAAAAAAAAAAAAAAAAAAAAAAAAATAAAATAATAAAAAATATATATTAAATATGTATAAACAAAATTTAATGCAACTAAGAAAAAAAATCAAATAACAAAAATAGAAGTTTTTAAAAACATATACCTAAATAAAATTAAAAAAATAAATAAATAAAATAAAATAAGGGTACAAAATATGTTTATTAATTTTTTGTACGGGTTAATTTTATCTAAATCGAATTTCTAACAAGATTTATATTTTAAAGACAAATTTACCTACATACAAATATCACAAAGAAAATTTAAATACAAAATATGTTTTTTTTTTATAGAAACGTCATGATACTAACAAGTTTGAACATTAAATAGTTCAACTTTTGATATATTAGATTAATTTTAAATACAAAAATCTCGGTCTCGCAAGAATCCGTTCCAAATTTTGGACCCTGTTCAAATTGTAAAGCTCAGGAATAAAAATTGGCATATTTAACACTCGAGAAATCAACACGAAACACGTGTAATATAAAACTTTGGATACCAATTCTTCTAAAGAGTTCAATTTTCCTTCTACAGTAGAATCTTGGGAAAGATGAACGAATATTTTCAGTGCTCAAAAAGATGAACGGGAGGCAATTTTTACTCCAAAAGATCGACGCTTTATTCACAACTCATTGTTTTACTTTTTTTATGCCTTCAGTTCCTCTAATTACCTATATTTTTGTAACGTCATCCAGTTTTGTCAACGGTACTTTCGGACTTGTTTTAACTTGTTTTATAAATTATATTTAATGTTTTTATTTATATCTAGGTACATCTTCTTCCTCAGCTTGATGCTCGAAAAGATGAACAATTTAAAAATTTGAAAGGGCTCTGATCTTATATCTGTTCATTTTTTTAAAATTCTACTGTAGTTAAAATACTGGCATTTAAGCATAACTTAGATTAAAAAATGCACGGGACTAGATAAATCCAAATTTATTACAGCTATAAGAAATTTTCGCCATTTAAAGTATGCATCATTAATGAACTTCACACGACTCAGAGAGTATGTTCACCAGGTGAAGGGCAACCGACCTTGCGGGACTCCATAGGCAGTCACTTCATTATAAAATAGGTTAAAAAAAATTAACCACTATTAAATCAATTGCAGTTCCTTTAAATTATTTTAATTCCAGAGCAATCCATAAAATCGCAAAATATCTTATTTTAACAATAATTTATTTTTTTTTTAATTTCCAGTTAAACAAATCATAAAACATACATAAAAATAAAATTGTTAAAACAGAGTGTTAAAATAAATAACAAAAATCTTCAAATATAAAAGAAAATAATTCAATTTGTGTATTACAATTTGATACTAAGAAAGTGATGCTGCTATACAAATTACAATCTATATAAGTGAAGTTAAATTTAAAATAAAAAATAAAAAAAAATATTAAGAAAAGTGTTTAAAAAGAATCACTTGAAAATCAAAAAAATCTATATTTAAAAAAAAAAAATGATATTTGTGTCTGAAACAGTGCCGTTTTATTCTCGAAAACCCAAATCCTTTATTAATAGATTTTAAAAAAGTTAAATAAAATAAAAACAAAAATTACAAAATAAAATAATCACACAAAAAAAAAATTGTTAAACAAAATTATTTAAACTATACAAAGAAAAATTACATATATTTCAAAAACATTAAACTACATTTAGTGCTCCAAATAAAACAAAAAATTTTAGTGCAACAAAATAAAATAATAAATTAACCTTTTCGATATAATAAAATATCATACACAAAAAAAATACAATTCTTTGTTCATCACATTGCGAATTATAAATTTTATATAAAATAAAAACAATACAAACAAAAGATAAATACCTAACAAAAAAAAATTAATTTTTCTAATCTTTCAACAAAACGAAATTATATCGCTTAGCAAAAAGACACACGACAAACAATCAAATAAAAAGTATAAAGCAGATTTTCAAGGCAGAGCAAAAAAAAAAAAAAATTTGCATTGTTTGCAGACTTTTTTTTAAATATATTTTTTATCATAATAGGGTTTATAAAAGTGCCTCAAAATTTGGGATTGCTTTCCTGAGTTGGTAAGTGTCAAGGCTTTTTACCTACATTTTTTGCATTTAAATATATATAACTTTTTTATATGAAATAATAATTTTCATGTGGGAAAAGATAATCTTTGCATGTGATTGCAATTTAAATTGGTGTGCCTTGATTTTTGATAAGATAAAAAAAAAAATAATTTTAAAAGTCACTGTTATTTAATAAATTTTTGTTTGATATAGAATTTTAAGGTGAATAAAAAAATTTAAACCATGACAATCGAAATCTATATTAACATTCCATATTAATACTTTCAAACTCAAGAAAAATGCCTTCTATCGTAGATAAAGTCACGATTTTGAAATTGATGCACATAAACTTGAACTAGAAAAAATCTGAAAGGCCAAAGTCTCGAAGGCTAAAATCTCGAACGAACAAACAAAATCGAAAAAAAACAAACCATACTTATGAGGAGAGACTATACTTAAAGGTCTTTAAATATAAGCTTATTATTATTAAAATGTTGGCCAAAGATAAAGATGTTTAAATATTTTCGTGATTATACTTTTTTTCGAGATAATAGAAATCGAGACTTGTCTACTCTTTAGATTTTTGTTTAATTTAAGATAAAAAATAATTATTTCAAGATCTTTGTCTTTCTATAGATATCGTCATGGTCTCTAAATATCTTCTTATATGGCCCTTATTTCAAATTTTAATATGAGAAAAAGTCACTGAATAATTTTTGTAAGAAATATTATGATCAAACATTTTTTATTTATGAGTTCAGAAAAAATAGTTTCGAGACATTTAGATCTAGTTGGTTCACAGTAGGTTAAATCTGCACCATGACAACAGGTTCTATAATTAAGTGGTTCTAATCGATACAAATCGGCTGACTACTGATTTCCATTCCATTCGATTTGGATTCCTCGATACAAATTTTGATTCTTATGATTTTTTCTTCTTGATTTTTAAGAAATATTTGTTGAAAAATAACGTACACCCTAATGTAAATTATATTGCAAGTAAATTGAGGGAAAGCGGTGCTGGAGTAGTGGATATCTAATTGAATATTTTAAATATATATTTTGGGAAAGCTTAATTTTCTTGTTGTTTTCCATCAAAATGTTTGCTTTGTCATGGAATTATCCACATATCAAAATTTTAGTAGGTACTTTGAAAAGAGATATATGGATACCTATACCACAAAGTTTTTGCTAAAACGTTTCTTAAAAAAAATTTTAAACAATGTCATACCAGATGTGTAGCGATAAATTTAACAGTAGAGCCATCAGGTGTGTTTGTGTAGAATTTTGACAAGAAGAGTGATTTTATGAAACAGCAACAACAAAAAACCACTCAGAGTATGATTTATATTTTGTTTTTAGACTTGTTTGTGACTTCTTGTTGCCTTTCCCTGACCCCGGAGTTTGTGAAATAATTGTTGGTCAAATCAGGGTGTTGTGCCATAAAATTGACAAGAATATTTGTCTTAACACCGTTTTATTTATTTTATTAAAATTCATTCTGAAACAACTTCGTTAAAAAAAAAATAAAAAAAAATATTATAATTTACACATTGTTTTCTATTTGCTTGCTACTCGTCTTCCCTATAGGCTATAGCATCTAACGAATGAAAAAAAACACAAGGAAAAGTAAAAAATCGAAATTAATAAGTGATATCATATTCGATGTAATACCAAATACAAATAATAGCCGTGTTTTATTATCTACGGATCTGGATCAGGATCATCCCATAAAAATAAAACGATACAGATCCATAATGACAACAGTGTTGTATACTCATCTCTTTCTTTCTTATGTTTGTTTATTTTTCATGTAGATACTGTCTTCTTTCTTAACACTACAGTTTGTACTCCCTACCGACTAAAGAGCCGTCTACTCGCCAGAGTAAAAACTTATTTTCGGATCTTTAAAATAGATCCAGATACAGAGCAGGATCCAAAGTTGTTGTTGTATTACGTGCTAAAAGATGATCCCGATCTAGATCCGTAGATAATAAAACAAAAAAAACTTCCAAAAATTATTTTTTAACATTTTTAAGAAAAAAAGTAGATACGTAAATTTTTAAAGATTTATTAATGTGGATTTAAAAAAAAAATTCGATATCAAAAAAAAATATTGAAATATTGAATTTTCAAAAAAAAAAAAAATTATTTTAGAAACTCAAATCATATTTTTTTTATTTTCGCAAACAAAATTTTTTTTGAGATTATTTTAAAAATAAAAAAAAAATATTTTTTTGTTCCAACATTTTGATATGCAATTTCATTTATGAATTTCTTAAATAAATACATAGATGTATGCAGATTTTGAATAAAAAATTAATTTAAATCGGTTTAGAAGACTCAAAAATTAGTCGGGCCCTTCCTGGCTTAAAAAATACCTTAAGTATTTCGAAATACCCTAAAATTTAATTTTTAAATGGATTGAAAAATGAAATTTTAAGGTTTTTGGTCATATTCTTTTAGGAAAAAATGGCACTAAATTTTTTTTAACACAACTGATTTAAAATCATCGAGCGACAATTCCATACCATGAAAATATTTAGGAGACAAAATATAGAAAATCAAAGCTGTTGTAATGCTGAATTTATTGAAAATTCAATGTTAAGAATTTTAGGATTTTTTTTAAACAATCGTGACAAATTTTGTTCTTTTATGAATTCTACGACAATTATTTAGATTTTCCCTTTTCTGTATTGTATATGAACCACCTATTTTGAGGAATGGTAATAGTTAGTTGACTGGCAAGTTAGCATTACCATATATTATTTAAATAAAAAATAATCCCTATAATTTTACCACAATTTAACGACAATTTTACGATAATTTTAAGACAATTCTACGACAATTTTATGATAATTTTACGACAATTTTACGATAATTTTACGACAATTTTACGATAATTTTACGACAATTTTACGATAATTTTACGACAATTTTACGATAATTTTACGACAATTTAACGATAATTTTACGACAATTTAACGATAATTTTACGACAATTTAACAATTTAAAGACAAATTAACGACAAATTTCCGATTTTACAAATTCACGACAATTTTACAAATTCACTACAATTTTACAAATTCACAACAATTTTACAAATTCAATATAAAGTTACTATAAATTCAATAAAAATAAATTTTCGACAATTTTACGACAAATTCAGATAAATTAACGACAAATTTAAGAAAATTTTGCGACAAATTTACGATAATTTTACGACAATTTGACAACAATTTAACAATTTAAAGACAAATTTACGACAAATTTACTAATAATTGTCGTAAATTTTACGACAAAATTTATAAAAAAAAAGTTACGACAAATTCACGACAATTTTACAAATTCACGACAATTTTACAAATTCACGACAATTTTACAAATTCACGACAATTTTACAAATTCACGATAAAGTAACTACAAATTCAGGACAAATTTTCGACAATTTTACGACAAATTCAGATAAATTATGGACAAATTTAAGAAAATTTTGCGACAAATTTACGATAATTAGTGGAATTATTAAACCCTTGAAATTATGAAGAAGTACATAATTCTAAATTGATGGACATGTATCGTTAAGTCTTAAGATGGACATCGTTAAGTCTTTAGACAGACATCGTTAAGTCTTTAGATTGACATCGTTAAGTTTTTATGTCCTTAGAACTGCGAGACACACTTTGTTTGTCTTCCTTATCATGTCAAGTTCGGTCAACAGCAAAACTCTTTTCATTTACAATGAAGCCTAATAAACTTACTGCTTATACTTTTACTTTAAATTTCGAATGTAGATTTTATATATTAAGTACCTGTCAAGTCACAAAACTATTTTAATAAATCAATAGACATCAACAGGTTGTGTAAACAATTATTTAATTTTTTTTTCTTCACATACATTTTATATAAATATACAAAATTATAATCATAAATTCAAGGACCAATAAACTATTATTGTTAACTTTGACACAATAATATATTTTACCTATTTGTTCTCAGCTGTAAGATAAGCACAATTGAAGAAAATATTGACATTTCCCATCAACCGAAAAAAAATCATGTATTTCTATTTATTCCATTTCCTTTTTAAACCCTAGAGAGCCCTGATTATCATGACATTGGACAAAAAAAAAATAAACAAATAGGGCAGACCAACCAACGTACAAATATGTATATATGTATGTACTTGAAACATTGTACATTTTAGTATGTTTATTTATATAATTATTTATTGATTTGTAAAATAAATTTGAATTTTCCGGTGGACAAAAAGAGACATAATTTTTTTTAAAGGAAGTGGGTAGACACTAACAGGCATACAGGCAAGCAGACAGGCAAATGGATTTGGTTTATTTGAAATTTAAATTACATTTTTTTTGAAAACCCACTCAAGTTCTTATTTATAATTTTTGTTTTATTTTATTTTGTGTCTTCTTTTACAAAAGCCAACCTAAAATTGATATTTACAAATGCCTAACATTCTAAACAAAAAAAAAATGAAAAAATATCTTTATTTCTGTAAGAAATAAGAAAAAACAAAAATAGGGGAGAGATGGGGAAGTAAGGTAAGTCTCAATTTATCATGCTTCAAAAAGATTTTTTTGCAAATGGAAAGTATACATTTGGCTTATTATAAATAAGTCAAAATCACCGATAAAAGAAAATTTTAAGTAACTCCTCTAACCTCTTTTTCTCTTATTTTTAGTAAATTTTCCATTTTTCTTTTCTCTTACTGAGAGCAGGATTTTTTTTTTAAATAAAAATGTACTTATAAATTTTGTTTACTTGTCGATAAAAAAGGACAAAAATTATATATATCCTTGAAAATGAACAGTATTTATTATAAATTTTCTTCCTTCATTTACCACCCATTCCATGTAGGAATGGTACTATCGGGAGTGGAGGGAGGAAAGATCAAAAACAGATGTCGTCGTCGGTTGTTGGGAAAAATGAAAGAAAAAAAAAATCGAAAATCCTTTTCAAGGAAGAACTAACACAAAGATGATGATAATGTCCCAGACATAATAATCGTATTTCTTAAATCGATGGATTTCCGTATGTAGGTACTCGTACCTTACCAAACATTGCCAAAAGGCTATCATCAAAAAATAAAAAAAAGAAAACAAAAAAAAAAAATCAAGAGAAGAGTAGAAACACAAATATACATCTAGGTAGAATGGGGGTAAAGAAAGAATGTTGTATAGGGATATGGGATATCCTGCAATAGACATCTTGTTTATTTTTTGACAAAACTCACGATAAAATAAAAAATTAAATAAGTTTTTTTTCCAATTGAGTTTGTGGCAGTCCTTTACCTACCTTCCGATACCATTTATCGCATATACATAGTTAAGTTGTTGACTGCTTGTGCGACAAAAAGCACGTAAGCAAAGGCAGCAGCGGCGAATGAGTGTGGAAGGGAAATATTTATGTGTGTATGTACTCCTAAGCACAACTTGTTTTTTTTTTTGTATTAAGTTGCTCACTACAAAATGATTGTCGATGAACAAATTTGATGATAAAACAGACTGACTTGCCGCAGGGAAGCCACATTAGACCTGTTCTATTCAGACTGGAAGTGATGTATAATTTTATTTATATTTCGCATTGGTAGTTGTTGTCAGGCATTTGAGATAAGGAAATTGTTTTTCAAAAATAGTTTTTTTTTTATATAAGTGTGTGTGTGTATGTGTTATTATTGTCTTTGATAAGAATAATCGTCTGATAATTTGTAAATTAAAATATGAGTTCCGCAAGGAAACTTTTTGGGACCAGTTCGCTTATCAGACTGGAACTAATAGGTATATACCTATGTATGTTTGATAGTGTTGCATTCCAATTGTGGGTTTCATGTCGTGCATTGTTAGGATAAGAAAACAAATATACATACATATTTAAAACTTGCTGATGGTGTTGTGTTTATGATTAAAATTTAATAAAAAAAAAATAATAATAATAATTTTAATTCTGAAGTAGAAATTGGGGTAATCCGATTTTTTTTTCTGAATCAGATTTCTTTTGAAAGCCTTATTTTACTTTATTTTTGCTAAATGTTTTACTTCCTGAGGTAATGTGATAAACAATTTCATTTGCAGTTATTTTTTTTTTGTTTGAGTCATTTTTATTTGTTAATTTAATGTAAGTACTTCTTGCACTTTATTAACCTTTCGAGGGTTGTTGAAATGAACCATACAAAATGTTTAATTACTCTTGGGGTATTGGTTGAGTTAACTGATGACCTAACCTGTGTCATATCAAAGGCACTTTAAGAAAAACAATTTTTTTACTTGGAGTTGATAGTCTTTTTACATTTTTGTTAGGTATATTGTATGATTCACTTTAAAAGCTATTTAATATTAAACGGCATTGGGGGTTTAATTTGTACAAAATTAATACACGTAATTAAAAAAAAGAAGAGACAATTTAGTGAGCTGTTGTTTGTAATGGTGTGAATTATCCAGAAAAATAATTCTTAACGTAGAAGATTTAGTCGATAGAATTAAGCTTCTAAAAAAATGTAAAATAAAAATAATATTAAAATTAGCAACACTTTTTGATGTAGCTTATTTTAAAGCCATTTAAATCCATAACTCTTTTTTATTTTATTCTATTTTATTTTATTTCATTTCATTTCATTTTATTCTATTTTATTTTATTTTATTTTATTTTATTTTATTTTATTTTATTTTAATTTAATTTATTTTATTTTGACCTATTAAAATTATTGATTTATTGTTTTTTCGTTTTTTCATTATTTAAGTAAATTTTAATATTTATTTTTCTCAAAAATTGGAAGACATTTATCTATCTAATTTTTAGTGTTTGACTAAAAATTGATAGGATCATTGAATATTAAAAACAAAATTACTACTCAATGACGTAAAATTTTGAACAAAATTACTACTCAATGACGTAAAATTTTGAGCAAAATTACTACTCAATGACGTAAAATTTTGAGCAAAATTACTACTCAATGACGTAAAATTTTGAACAAAACTACTACTCAATGACATTTTGAGCAAAATTACTACTCAATGACGTAAAATTTTGAGCAAAATTACTACTCAATGACGTAAAATTTTGAGCAAAATTACTAATCAATGACGTAAAATTTTTAACAAAATTACTAATCAATGACGTAAAATTTTTAACCAAATTAGTTTAAACAATTTTTTTTTTATTTTTTTTTTTTTTATTTTTTTTTTTTTATTTTTTTTTTATTTTTTTTTTATTTTTTTTTTATTTTTTTTTTATTTTTTTTTATTGTTTATATTTTTTTAATTTTATTAAATTAAAAAATTTTTTTCAAAATTTTGAGTTTAGAAATTAATTTTTCCAAATGATATTTAGTAAAACAATTGGGATTGAAAAATTATTTCTGGCTTTTAAAAAAGATATAGGATGACGTTATAGGTGTTGCCGTTGATTTTAAATTAAATTATGTTTTTTTTTCTATTTCAAGTTGATTTTTCAGAAAATTTCCCCTCCCACCTGAAAACGGAAGTAATAGACCTCCCTGCCATTTTTTTCTTCTCATTTAGAGAATAATATCCCTACAACGTAAAATCCAATATTCAAAATTATCTAAATGAGTTGAAACAAAAAAAAAAGACTGGATTTGCAAATGTAAACTTATTACGAATGTGACACAACCTTAAAAACTATAAATTCATAAACTCAACATAAATTTCATATTCGATAAAATTCTGTATAACAGTAGATCAAAATATTCTTCTTAAAATTTAAATTTAAAATGTCTTAGAGCATCTAGAAATAAATTTAGAATTTTTTTTATTACCAAATTAAATTACCAATTTATGAATCAAAAGTTTATGTTGGGATTTATAGATATTTGACAGGAACTAATCACTTAAAGGAGTTTGACAATCCATTTGGTCATCTTTCTACTTGTCTGATGTATTTCAGTGAAAATCTATATTTTTTTTTAGTGGTAGCACACTTATTTCTTCTAATTTTAATTTATTTTATTTAATAAAAAAAAATAAAAATATCAGATTCAAACTTAAACAAAAAATCAACCCAAAACCACTTAGTAGAGCTTATATTTTCAAAACAACCAAAATCCATTGACTTCGAATTTGAAAGTAAATACAAATTAGAGAAAAATAGATAAAACGCATTTAAAAATAAAAAATAATTTCAAATTAAAATCAAAAACCGGATATTCAAATATTCTAACAACTTCAAGTTCATATAATAATTAACAATTTTTATTCAAAAAAATAGATCACTTATGTACGAACTGAACTGAATCAACTGACTCAAACCACACCATTCACTTTTGTTGTTTTGTATTCTACAAAAAAAAATTAAAAAAAAGACAAACAAAAATTCATTTTAATTAAACACAATTTTTATATAGAGATATCAATCTATCAAAATTTATTCTGCCAAAGCCTGCTGCTATCACTATAGACTATAAATTATATCTTAGATATTATTACGTCATTTAAATAAGCATTCTATATTTAACCTGAACAAAAACGTGTTGTCGGATTTAAAATTGAAAAAAAAAACTGAAAGAATTATAAATTCAATCAACTCTACTATTCGGGTTCTGGCCAAAGAGAACCTTATAATTGCAAAAAAAAATAAAATATAATATCATTCCAAAAAGGCACGATTTGTTTTTATTTTCTATTTTTAAATTTTATATTAAAAAAAAATAAATAGTAAAAAATATAGATAAATTATGCGTGCGTATTTCGAACAAACCAAAGCCGCACAAAAGATTGCATAATTTAGTTTTCTTTTTATTGTTTATTATTTTCAATGTGTTTATGGCTTAACACTTCTTGTCATTCAGTTAGCACATCATCGTCGCACTTTCAATGCACGAACTCATTTTAATTGTTTTATTATAGGCACACCAATTTTTATTTCGGAGATTTTTTTTTATTTTGTTACTTCGTGATGATTGTTTGTTTTGTGAAAAATGAAACATGAGCACATCAATCTTAACTTGACTTGACTTTAATGATTTTTGATGATGAATCTCTTGGTATTTTTTGAGAAAAAATATATAACAGACACAAGACATCATATACATCATATACACTTATTTTCAACTCGTTGTCAAAAAGAAACTTCAAGCTTACATAGAAAGAAACGTAATGTTCGTTATGGCTGACATTTGGCTAATATAATTTATTGAAGCTCCCAATCATCAAAATCTGGAAAGTCGAACCAGTATTGGAACTACGCTCGTGTGGGGTCGCAGTCGAAAACGAAAAAAAAATATTATTTTAGACGTTTAACTTTTTTTGTCAGAAAAATTGTCAATTAATAAAATAGGCATGATTTATTTAGTATTAAAATTAGCTCAGCAATACACAATTCTATGGAACGCTGTACTCACTTTTCATTGCTCTAGTTGTGTTGGCAAAACAAAATATCCAGACTTGAATTGTTAATCGATTTTTCCAACCTGTTCAAAAAAAATTTTAAATTTTGTAAAATTTTTCTTTGGTGGTATGGTATTCCTAACATTGTAATGAAATATATAAATTGTGTTGATGAGGAATTCAATTTATGAGTCATAAATATTGAAAATCGTTTCCCAGAAAAAGTTGCCATATTGGGCTTCAGTATTCCACCAAAATTATGTACAACTGAACAAAGTAAAATATATACCATAATTGTGTGTGAAAAAGTACCTACCTATTTCCGTGTCTGTATACAAAGCATAATTTCGTGTCTGGAAAGTGATTATTCCAGTGGAAGGTATGACCATTAGTGTGGGTCAAATTAAACAAACTTGAAATTCTTGAAACCAGGAAAATTAGTAGCTTGAGGCTCTAACAATATCAGCCAAATTAATAAACGTGGAATAGCGAAAGGTTAGGTCTTATTCCGTGGACTAAGTGCAAAGCATTATGAATAAAACAAAATTTCTTCTAAGTGACGTGTACTAAGTTAAACCATCGAAGAAGGTGGTTTAGAGAAGGAATAAGAACCAGATGTGTCAAATTTATTCTGAAATTAAAAACAAAAAGTGAAGATTTCTAATTTAGTTTTCAATAAAAATAATAATGTCTGCTAGATTTATCGAGTTTTTAAACCATTTCCAATAATTGGACAATCAGCCATCAACCACCAGAAAAAGAAAAATAAACAAAAATAGATAATTTATGATCTAATGGACATGCTAAGTGAAGATGATTTCAGGAAGAAATATAGATTTTCCAAGGAAAATATGAGGAAACTCATTGCGGTGGTTGACGAAATGGGGAACCAAGAGATATACTCATAAATGAGTTGCCAAAAATTAGCCCATACGCCTTTAAGTATGGGGTTGTAAAGGTGGTAAGGGAGGGAAAGGTTGGGATTCCCAGCGTTTACTATGGCTTTGTTGTTGCCACCTCATCGTGGCAAGCCAAAGCGTCGGGTTGAGAAGGGAACCCTGCCAACCAACACCTCGGTTCGTTACAAATTAAACAGCACATCATATAGACTTTTTCCTCTGGAGCCCAATATTGTTTCTGGGACGACCATGAGGCAAAATGTTGAGAGTTCCGTTGGATTACATATCATCAAAGAGATGTTAACTTTTTTGTTGATTAAAGTATTAAGATGTACAAATGTACTCTTCGCAAGGTTTAGTTATAAGGAGCAGACTCTTTATGATGTGCTAAAAAATAAAGCGTTTCGAATTTTTTTTCATAGCACTTGACAGAGCTGCAGGTGTTAAAGATAAATCCAAGCAACAGATGCACAGACAAATAAACCAGTAAAAATGGCGGAACCTCATTTAAATATTAATGACATATTTGATCAAATTCTCAAGACCAAAATGTTCTTACGAACGCATAAAGTGCCCTTATACTCTTATCGCAAGTTAAAGATAATATATTAAAAAAAATATTTACGAGTTGAAAAAAAAAATCAACCACCAGAAAAACAAGAAATATAAAAAAAATTATAGTTCTCTTCAAAAACAAAATTTCAACTATTACGACCACCACTAATCATGGTGATGAAATTTATGATGCCAACGTCGGCATTTGGTATAGCCGTGCTCTTGCTGCGCTCCAATAATAAAAAAAAAAAACAAGAACCAAATTTTTGACAACGAACCGAAGCTTTATTTTGTGTGTTGTAGGTACCTTATAGATACATACATATTGACGCTCTCAGATATTTGTTTTTTTTCTTTTCGTTCACTTCTTATAGGTTGAAAACGGCAGCAGATGACCTTGAAAAAGCTTTATCTAAAACTTGAGTGCAATAAACTTGTGCAATCTAATTTTTTTTTTTACTTCTTCGCAGCAGATTTATATTTGTTTTTCGTTTGAATTTTTCTATTTGGATGGAAAAAATGTATTTGGTTTTTGGTTGAATTTTACAAAACAAACAAAAATTGTTATTGAAATTTTTTGAATTTCCATTGAGAATTATTCTAAAACGCAAAAATAATAAAGAACTTTATTTTGTTTAATAAAACAGAAAAAAAAAGAGTTCATTTTGGTTTTCGCATTTTTAATATTTTTTTTTGTTTTTTTTTTTTTTTGTTTATATCATTTAATTTTTATTTATTTTGTGGTTGATAGATACATTCATATGAGGTCATAAAATTCAAATTGTTGCTGTCGCGAGAGTGATGATGACAGTTTAAAAACGTGGCAACTGGCAAATTGGTCAACATTTTTTTTTGTTTTTATATAATGCTAATTCCAGGAAAGTAAACAATCAAAAAGGTTGTTTTTTTTTAATAAATAAACATTTATTTCCTTAATTTAGAATGAGTTATTTTTGGTAAATGCATTTACCAAGGAATTTATATAAATATCTCTAGCTAGAAAGAGACAGAGGGTTCGGTCAGTCGGGGGGGTTGCTTACATGTTTAGTTGACCTACGATGAGGTTGATGTTTGCTTAATGGAGTTAAATTATTTACTTATGTTATTTTTTTTGTTTTTTATTTTAATATGTGCAAATTTGATTTGTGTTTTTGTAGAGAGTATAATCGGTGACAAAAAAAAACAATTAATTGTTTATGAGGTTTTGAATTCGCGGTTGAAACAAGGTACAGCTTTTTTTTTAGAGCGATAAGTATAGTAGGTATAATAAAACAAAAAGCTATAATGAAAAAATGAACTTTCTGAGTACATAATTATATATGTAGATTGTAGGTACCTCACAAAAGAAGTCAATTAAAGACATTTAATTGATATTTGTTTTGGATTTTTTTTTTTTTATATATTTAAAACGCTTTTGTAATGCATAATCGTTGGAGAATGAAAGAAGGGGAGATATTAAAACAGCTTATTTCACAAAGTGACCGAACACATGGCAAACTTTTAAACCTGAGATATATGGTGCGTCTTAGCAGCTGAGCTGAAGTTTATCGAATTTTAAGTAAGTCGCACTTGCTGATTTGAATATTTTTTTTATTAAAAAAAATTCAGTTGAAAGCGTTTCATGTGACATTTAATATTTCTTTAACTTCAGTAGACTTATAAAAGCAAAAGAATCTATTTGTTACTAGGCAAGAGGAAGTTATACGCAAGTCGGTAATGTGGATAGGTGTAGATAAGAGAATACGGTGGTTACGGTGTGGAATGGATGAGGAAGTGAAAAGGAATCAATAGTTTGGAGAACGAAGCGCCGCTGCACAGTAGGGTGGAGCGTCGGTGTATGGAGAAAAATAAAAGTTGTTGTATCAATTTCGATTACCTCCATTTTTTTGCGTTTCGATGAGTAGGCAATATATTTCGAGAATATATCTTTGATCTCATTAGCCCGTCTCTGGCCTTTTCACCAGATACTGATATTGAAGCTTCGGTTACCATCTTCACACAGTGCTTAACAGCTTGAGTGTGACAAGTCCGAAAATGACATGCCAATAAGAGATTTTTTTTTTAATTCTTCCGAATCCTGATTCCTAGTTCTTTCCAACAAAGGGAGTGATGTGACTTGTGACTCGCTCGAGATAAAAAAGATTTCCATAACGCAAATATATGAAAAAATTGAATTTATGTAGTGTGCTTAAAGCGCCTTTTAACAAATATTTCGAGAACGGCTAATCTTACAATATAAGTTGTAACAAATTTTTTTATAGGAAATTTAATTATCTTTTTTTTTTTTTACTACAAATATTATTTTGTAGGATTTATACTTTCGGAAATACAGAGCAAAGCAACAAAATTTACGACTTTTTTGTCAATTTTGCAAAACTTTGACCTGTGGTAGAGGGCTAAGAAAAGCAATTTTTATTTTTTTTATTATTTTTTGCGGGTAGCTTACGTAATTACGCAACTTTTTAGTGCTATTCGAATAGCTAAATCGGAAAAAAAATTTGACGCTCCACCCTACTGCACAGTGGCCCATTTGTAAAATTTTGACGCAAAAAAGCATTTCTTGCCCTATTCTTGACGAAAATCAATTAAATTAAATGAGGATAATGATTTGAGGATGCTGAATTCAGTGGTCCGGACTTTTTGTGTAAGAAATGAGGGGGTGGGAGGGTCAGGATATGATTCAGGTCTGAAATTAAAAAAAAAAAAAAAAAAAAACTGTGTTTGAAATTAATATTTTCAAATTTGTGCTTGAATGTGTACTTTCGTATGAAAGTGGTTCCAATACCCCAAATATGCCAAATTAAGAAAAGCCATTCCAAAATGTTGATTCTTTAGCACAATACTTAATATTTTTTTAACTAAAAATACTTTTGAAATTATTAAAAAAATACAAAAAACTGTATTGAAGAGGCATATCGAACCGTGACACCTGGTATGATAAAAAGGGCTACCTAAATTATTTTGAGGCGAGGATAGCTGTGTATCGATCAGCAGGATGGGATATTTGAACACCTTTTGTAAGAAACTCGCTGCAAACAAAAAATCCGTTTTATGTAATTTTGTATTATTTCGTGATTTTCCTTTATTTTTTGTTTATTATTTTTTTAATACTTTTAAATGTATTTTTAGGTAAAAACATGTTAATTAATTATTTTTAAGAACATATACGGAGCTTTCATAATAAAAAAAAATTATACTTAATAACGTGTTTTTGTGAAAAAAATCATTCCAAATTCAGACAAAAACCTAAAAAGTGTGTTTGGATAATAAATTGCGAGAAAACCGTTATCCACACAGAAAAAAGTTGTGTGGTAGATTTTCTGTAGATTTCTACCTGTTCTTGTTTAAACAAAAAAAAATAATCAAAAATCGGTTGTAGTTTGGCAAAGTTGGAGCCAGTCATAGGAAAAAAGAATAAAAATCATAAAAACCGTTATAAGTCGAAAACGAAGTGAAAACGAGAAAATTACCTTTTAAGTTTTTCGACTTGAAATGACCTCAGGAACTCATGGTTTTATTCTGTGGCGGTGATTTCGGGACACCCTGTATATACTACTGAAATACATAAGCCAAGTAGAAGACTTAGCACTATTTTATTTGTATTTGTTTAATAATTGATTCAAAAAAGCTTTTAACGGCCTTTAGTCCTACAGAAATTGGCGCTTCGTCCCGGCGATCGTTCATGGACTTATCAATTGACTTTTGAAAATGTTGTTATTAACTCTGGTAGATGTCTTTATACATTTAAAGTAAGCCACAAATTCTCACAACTGTCAGTTTATTAAAAACCTGTCTTTGACAACAATCTAAATAATGAATCCTCCATTTCTAACACAAACACAAATTTCCCCAAAACAACTTTCTTTGGAGCCGATTTCCCTCTAACAGTCCATTGTTTTGACTGCTGCTTCGTCGCAGTTGTGAAATGATGAATCCATATTTCATCCATATGGTAACGAATCGACGCAAGAATTCTGCTTAAGTTCGGTGAAACTTCGCGATGCATTATAACGTTCACTGTTTCCTGTACTTCTTTTGCCATTCGAACACGTCTTGAGTTATATTTAACAGTGCTCCTGCTTTTCAATTATAATTGCATACACTACGGATGCACCTATAGGTCCAATTGGATAATACATTTCGTCGAAACAAATGCAAATGAATATAGATTGTTTCTAAAGAGAAAGTGTTTTTTGTGTGTTTTTTGTTTTTTGTTTTTTGTGTTTTTTGTTTTTTTTTCAGCGAAGTGTTTTTTCAAATAATCTTTTAAGTCTTTCCAAATATCTATATGCATTTATTATTTTTAATAATCTGTTAAAAAACATGTTCACCAAATCTGTAATTTAATTTCTTTCTAAATTTTAAGTGACACTCTACTATCATATCAACTTAAAAAATGACATAATATTACAAGAATGTACTATATTGAGCATAGAATAACGTTATCCTCGACTTCTGTTATCTTATTCCCAACTATTATTACTGTTACACGAGGTGGTTATTATTGCTTTCTTAAAAGACTACATTTTACAAAAAAAAGTTCTTAATTGGGCGCCAGCTAAGATAAAAATATTTTTCGTCACGAAATCTATGTATGAACTTAGCAAAAATTGCGTATTGACAAAGGCCCTCACAATAGTCAACTGATGAGTCCAAGTGAGATCGCCGGGATGAAACGCCAATTTTTGTAGGACTTAAAGGCTATTTTGGATAAAAATACTTCCCAGATTAAAAATTAAAAAAAAATATGATTAACTTATTTTTTTTTTGAAGGCAAAAAAGTTGATATCGCTATTATAAACCTTAAAAATTATATAGTAACTCTTTGAGTAAAAGGTATCGATTTTTGGTGTATAAAACGAAGGAAACACTCTTAAAAATCAAATATGATTGATTTTAATGAATAATACCAGAATGAAAGTCAAATAATTGTGCTTCAAAGAACCTATTGTATCTATTTTTGTGTTCAACCTTTAACATTTTAAATAATACTAGACAATATTAATTCTTAAAATAAATTTATTTTCTAATAATCAGAAGAATATTTGAACTTTCCAGTTCTTTAATAAAACAAAAAATAAATAAATATAATTTCCTTCTCGCAAAAATATTATAATCAAGAATTTTAAAATAGATCGCTTCTTAAACAGGTTCTCTCCATATTCATATTCCTCTACTCAATGTCAAGAATGATAACTAATCATGTGAAACGAAAAGAAGAATAAAAGTTGTAATAAACTTCACTTTGCTAATAAACAACAACAACAACACAAAATAATAAAAAAAAAACGAAAAAAAAAAAAATTGTAAATCCAACTTGATTGCAATTCTCACAATATCATCGTTGAAAAAAAAAAATAAAAACCATTCCTTGCTATAATTGAATCTAATTATAGATTTCTTCCATTTGTGTATTACGTTTACGTCTTTTCGCATCTATATATACACGAATGCGGAAAACATCATCTTCCAATGAAGAAGACGACGACTTCTATACACAAACGAGACTCACGATACAGAAGCTCAGTGTTTTTTTCTAGGAGAGTTGATGATGATGATGATGAGTATTATCATATCCAGAACCGTAATCACGATCGTCATAGAAAATGCAAATAAGCTACCGAATTTAATTCAAGTTTTTTTCTTTTATCAGATAATCACACCTTAGACGAAAATTTTGATAGTTTAACAACACTATCAAACTCCTACCTACACCTTGAAACAATTAAAGCAAAAAATCAAAAAAAAAATTACATAGAAAATTTAGGAATTAAAAAAACAAAAAACAAAAAAAAGAACGTAGAACTAAATTACGAAGTTCTTTTCTTTTATTTTTATAATGTGCTCAAGGTCTTGAGGTCATTGACGTTTACCCGCTGCTGAGCTGTTGCTGTTGCGCGTTAATCGTCATCATCGTCACACACTCAGTTAAATCCGGAACCAATACGATTTAAGAAAGAATGTTTTTTTTTTGTCTTATGTCAGAGAGTGTCAGGTCAAAATTGGCAATACACATATATTGTTAATTTGACAATTCATCATATGGCTGCCATTTTGTTGATCATTGTAACAGTTTGGAGAAGAATGTCATTACCATATAATACAAAACAAATAAACAATTTTTTGTCAATATTAAGGTAATTAGAATCAAATAGAGAACACGCATTTGTATAAATAAATATGTACATTTTTAAGAGGTAGGTAGAAAAATCTCTTTAAACAGTTGACAGTTGGGGGTTCTCCCACAGCTTGTTTTGTACTTGTATTTGTATATCATGGGGTTTTTAAGGATGACCAGGTGTATAGAATGTTTTTTAAAAGGAAGAATTGGTTTCTTTTTTTTTTCAATAACGTTAAGTTGATCCAGGCGAAAAAAAAACCCTGCAAAACTCGAACAATCTCAAGGTAGCCCCCTCCTCAAATACGAAGCCGAAAATTCACCGAACGTTTATTATCACCAACCGAGTTGCTATAATGCGTATTTCACATTTATTTTTTCTGTAAGTTAACTTTCTTTTTTGAAAATACCTCCAATCTTCCAAGAGTCATGAAAGAGCGTTTTTCACATTAGTCGTTCAGATCGAACAAAAAATGTAAGGTCCCCCACTTCTTCCTACAACAGGTACATGAACTTACTGTCAACGTGCGTAAACTATACTGTCAACGTACGTTAACCTACTGTCGACGTACGTTAACCTACTGTTAACGTTCATTAACCTACTGTAAACGTACGTTAACCTAATGTCAACGTACGTTAACCTACTGTCAAAGTACATTAACCTACTCTAAACGTACGTTAACCTACTGTCAACGTACGTTAACCTACTGTCCACGTACGTTAACCTACTGTCAACGTTAAACTACTGTCAACGTAAGTTAAACTTCTGTCAACGTACGTTAAGCTACTTTCAATGCTGGTTAATCTACTGTCAACGTACGTTAACCTACTGTCAATGAACGATAACCTACTGTCAACGTTCTGTCAACATACGAAATGACATAAGTTGGTAAATGTTATCCCAAAAAACTTCAAATAATCTATAAAAAGCCAAATATTGTGGAAATGAAATATCGACTATAATTAATTCTTAATAAGTTGATTGTGAATATTCTTCAAACAAGAAGAGAAGTCTTTCGAAACTTAGCTTCAGAAATAAAAAGTTAAAAAAACCTAGCAGTGTTCTATTAGAATATCAATTTCTGGGCTAGCTATATAAACTAATTATAACCTGATAATATTAAAAATTATAAACTCGATTTTGTTGTTATCTATGAACCGCAGCAAGTAGGTCAATGCAGTCTACGTCGACCCTGCAGACAATTTCTGTTTTGCCAACGTTGGAATATAATCAACGTGTCGATGTGGTCTATAGGTCGTTAAATTCTATTTTTAATCTATAATCAACTTGTCCTAACTGCGTTGTGCAGATGAGTACTCTGTCAACGAAAATAATCAATGTATATTCAAGTAGTACCTATCAACGCAGTTTTCAATAAATTGGCAGCGTTTCTCATTGAAAATCACATGATGAGGATCACTAAATTTGACAGCTTTAGAACAGAATTTGACGTGTTTTTGAAGTCAGATTATAGATTAATTAAAATTCTGATTAGTTATCCAAACCATATGTACTTTTTGATTGCAGAGTCTCAGGCTAACCCAAAATTGGATCAAAATGTCTTTTTTTCCTGTGAACCTTTGACCAAGTGCCAAAATATATGTCTTTCATAACAAATCAGAACTGTATTTTTAGATTTATAAACAAGCTCTTCCCAATATGTTGATCCGAAACTTAGATAACTTCGACATCTTTGGGCCACTTTTTCGCACATCCAATGTGGTGGATTAACTCCGAAACTAGGATGATCTCGCACTGAACAGCCATGATCAATTAAAAAGGGTTATTGTTTGCTCGGTAAATGAGGAAAGTTGATTACGCAACGAACGGATTACAAATACTGCCCGATCTACATAGTGTCAACAATTTCTCCAAAATTTTCCTCCGCTTGCCAGCAAACTTTCCACGACTTTTCAAAATGTATCCTTCAAAAATTAAATTAATTTTTATGGTGGAGAGTTTTATGACACTATCTGCAATATTTTTTTCCAAAATTATATAACTATTATTTTGGAGAAATATGGTGGAGCGTTTATTGACACTATCTGTAAGATTTTCTTCCAAAATATCCACCTATAATTTTGGAGGAATATCGTGGAGGGTTTTTTGTCATTATCTGCACGATTTTCTTCCAAAATTAATCAACTGTTATTTCGGAGGAATGTGGTGGAGAGTTTGTTGACACTATCTGCATGATTTTCTTCCAAAATTTATCAGCTATTAGTTTGGAAGAATGTGGTGGAGAGTTTGTTGACACTATCTGGAGGACTTTCTTCCAAAATTAATCACCTATTAATTTAGAGGAATGTGGTGGAGAGTTTGTTGACAATATCTGCACGTTTTTCTTCAAAAATGAATCACCTATTAATTTGGAGGAATGTAGTGGAGAGTTTGTTGACACTATCTGCACGATTTTCTCCGCAAACTTGCCACGATTTTCCTTCAAAATGAATCTTCCTATTATTTTGAAGGAGTATCGTGGAGAGTTTGTTCACTAGATCGCGTAGAGTTCGTGATCCGTATTTTCAGTTACTCGGACTAAATAAAATCTTCATTCATTTTAATTAAAAAAATTGATTTGAAAGCTTTTTAAGCTGTTATATTACGATAAATGTTTTATCAAATCCAAGCCTGAAGACCTATTTGTAAAATGCAATAGTCTCGTCATCTTGTTGTTTTTTGTTTTCAATTGAGAATCTGGTCACCCTAAAATGCAATACATATTCCATATCATTATTTTCATTTCACATTTGTATACTTCTTATTTATTTTTAATTTATTTCACTTCGTTTCTTCTTCCGCTTAAAAATTTAAACAACACAACACAATGTTCTCGTTCAGCAGCGCAAGGGTATATTTTTGTGCCATGTGTAAATGTGTGTTGTTGTTTTTTTTTAAATTCTTTTTCTTTTCGCGAGAATGTGTCATATGTGTGGAGTAAGAGCGTAAAATGAGGTACATATACATATGTGTGTGTGTGATGGAATTCTTGTTTTTTTTGATTACCAGAGTAGTGTTGCTTATCAAGTATTTGTGTTGGTGGTGTTTGGCTGCTGATACTGCGGCTATATATTGTGGTAAGGGCATCGGGATTAGTTGAAGTGGAATGCACTCGGTAAAAATTTTTGTACGCCTTACGACAATTTACTTTACAGCAATTTTTGTTTTTGTATTTTATTTTTTTATATTTTGAAAAATAAAGACCCAGATGGGGGAATTCCTCGGTGTTGATGAAATTCTTTCGGGATGAGGAATTTTAAAAGAAATTAAAGGGAAAGTGATGAATTTGAACATTGAAAATAAAACATTAACAAAATATTTATACATAAATATTTGTGAATTAAATTGGACTGAAATTAATTATACAAGTGTACATGAAATGAAGAAAGCAATTAGAGTTCTGTTTATGTTGATGGAATTCGACGTTGGGCGCCATTGAAGTTTTTTTTATTTGTAAGTAGGATTCTATTTCTGACAACTTAGGATCATTTATTAAGCTGAGTTTTGTTAACTCCATACCTTGAGAATTTTTCTTATTCACGAATTAAATAAAAACAAAATCACTTGAAATATTTTTTTTTTTAATAAAGTTCAGAGTTGGGCGCCATTTAAAAAATAATAAAAGAAGAATGAAAACAAGTAGCAAATATACAATAGACATCGTGGCTGACTGCTTACTTAAAATATGCAGCATTCTTTTCTTTATACCTTCAACTGGAAACCGCTGATGAGATTTTGGAAAATAAAACACACATTTTTCATAGTCCAATTTGCCAACAAAAAGCAATTTTATCTGTTTTTGTATTAAATTTTCGCATTGGGCGCCACTTAAGAATTCTTTTCTTTTGGGACATAATTTAAAGCATTCTACTAAACTGAGTGTAATATTTTGTATGAATAAACACTGTTATGTAAATAATAACTAATGTTTTTATTTTTAACTATATCTTCTTCATCAACCAAATATTACAATGCTCGAAAAGATGAACAATTTGAGATCAACGGGTCCTGTGTTATATCTGTTCATCTTTTCGAGATTCTACTGTACTTAAAGATAATTTTTTATAAAATTGAAATATTTAAAAAGTGATTACATATTTGCGTTTCCACCTAATTCATAAATATCGATGTAGGGCGACATGAAATACACTTTTCTTGAAAAATATTGTAAAATCATTCCCTTAACATATTGTAAGAGATTTTGTATAAAATTAAAATATTAGCAAGGAGATTGTTTGTCTTTCAAAGAAACATACACATTTTGGCGTTGGGCGCCACTTAGAGAATTTTTCTGTTGCAAAATATTTGTGGTAATTTTTTTGAAAAATAAGAAGTTACGAAAATTTTGAGTTAGGTCAATTTCATTCTAAGGGTGCGATCTGATGTGTTCCCAACTAATTAATATATGTCAGTTTTTACGGAGCACCCCGTTTAAAGAAATTTTTGTATTTCTTAAAAGCATACGTTAAAGAAATTTTTGTATTTCTAAAAAGCATACGTTTCATTCAAACATAATTTATAGAAAGCGAAAATCTGTGTTTCAAAGTTTCAAAATATCAAAAATTTTGACGTTGGGCGCCACTTGACAAATATATCAATTTCTTAAAAAAAATTTTTTTGGAGACTTTCTTTTTAACAGAAATTTAAAGTAACCTCAATTATGAATTTTCCAAAAAAATTGTTAACCAATGTATAACTAGCCCTTATGTGTGTATTCGAAGTAGAAAAAATAAGAAATATTTTACTGACGTCATTAAAAATGACTTGTCTATTTTTTGGGTGTACTTCACACGCTTAGACAAAAAACTTAAATGAATCGTTCTATTTTGAATATATTGCCTTCATTGTTCTTCACGGCTTGTAATTTTCATACACACCAACATCGACAATAAAAGCTTAGCAATTGAACCATGCATACAACTTTGTGTTTAATATTTTTTTTTTTACTTTTATTTTCTATGTCACTTTTTATAATCCTATTGCATAACATCTTTTTTTGCAAAGATATCTTTTTTTGCAAAGATATCTTTTTATTTGTTATACTATTTCACCTATCATAAGTAGAATGTAGAAGAAAAGCTCAGATAGTGATTAAATTCAAACACTCAACAAGGTCGCAGATACTGGCATTTTTAAATCTTAAAATACCGACTAGATAGGAGGTCTATTAGAATTAAAATCGCAAAAAAAAACCTAAATTAATTTGAAATAAATTGAAAAAAAAAAACATATAAATACTCGTCAAAATTTTGGAACTACAACCATAAAAGCATGTTCAATCAAGTTAATTTCTTTTTAAAACCACAACACTGAACCTTATCGTGTTTTATATTTTATTTTGTTTTTTTCGAATCAAAAAGACCAAAGGTAAAATTTTATATCAGTTAAACTAAATGACTCCTCGAAAGCAGCTCATTCTACAACCAAAGAGAAGTTAATATCAAGATAGAATAACGAATTATAAAAAAAAATACAATTGTACCTGAGAAATTGTCAGATACTCGTAGTTTATAATATCATTCTTTTTCAACTGATACAAATACATAACTTAAAAAAAACGCACATACACAATCAAATAAAATGAAATAGATGAAAATCTGTGATTATTGGGGGTATCTATCTACCTCAGCTCTATCTCAACTTTAATGTTGATTAATCCAATGAAACTGACCTCAGAGATTTTTTTCCTCGCTAACAACCTTCGTCAGTTGGTTGGGTACGTATATTTAAAAAAAAAACATAATTTGCTGGTATAGATCAAATGAAGGTGATGTGAATATTTGTGTACATTTTTGTACTTTTCTGTACATTTTTGCACATTTTATTAAATTTGTTTTTTTTTGTACATTTTTGTACATTTTTGTACATTTTTGTACATTTTTGTACATTTTTGTACATTTTTGTACATTTTTGTACATTTTTGTACATTTTTGTACATTTTTGTACATTTTTGTACATTTTTGTACATTTTTGTACATTTTTGTACATTTTTGTACATTTTTGTACATTTTTGTACATTTTTGTACATTTTTGTACATTTTTGTACATTTTTGTACATTTTTGTACATTTTTGTACATTTTTGTACATTTTTGTACATGTTTGTACATTTTTGTACTTTTTTCTACATTTTTGTAAATTTTTGTAAGTTTTTGTAGTTTTTTGTACATTTTTGTACATGTTTGTACATTTTTTTAAATTTGACATTTTAAAAGTTATCTATATAATCTTGGCTCCAAGAAAAAGTCAAATTCTAATAAAACTTAAAATTAATTATAAATATTTAAAAAAAAATAAATTTGAGAGTATGTATGAATAAACGGTTTTTATCCACCTCTTTAAAAACATATTCGTTTTATATTATTCAAACAAAATGTTTCCTCAAGTATTTTTCCGATGAAAAAAACACAAATTTTGATTTATCAACAATTTACTTGGAAAAAAAATAATCCAGTTCCAATCAAGTGATGCGTGGTGTTTATGACGAAAATAAAATCTAGTTATCTACACATTTTTATGGTTTCATTGCACATAATTTTGTTGGCATTATTGTCTTTCAAAGAATATGTGTATATCATTTTAGTTTTGCGGTTGAGAGAAAAAAAAAAAAACGTTTTCTGTTTAAGCAATTTGCATGATTGGGTAGCAAGTACTTGCTCAAAAGTTTAATGGCTCCTTAGAGACTTCATATTAAAAAATAAAAAAAATGCATTAAATTCACAAAACTTTATAAATTATCAAATAAAACGAATTATGTAAGATTGTTATGAATTTGTTTAATTAATTTTGACCCAAACAAATAAAACAAGAAAAAACCTTGACGATTATTTTGTATTAATTTTAAAATTAAATTAACGGCAACAGTTAAAGAAATTCGGAAATTGGGTCGGATATTTTTTGTTAAATATTTCATTAAATATAAAAACTTAAAAAATAGTAATTATTTTTTATAAAATAGATCGAGTGTAATTAAGAATTATTTATTGCCGACAAGCTTATTTTACAACTCATGTTTATAGCTTAAATGAAAAGGGCTTGTAACCAAGATTGAGAGACGCGTGGCCCACCCAAGTTGAGTAAGACTTTGGACCGCTCCGTATCTTAGTCTCTACGTTTTTAAAAATCGGTAGCTCATCTTCCCAAGGAAGCTTGTTTTTGATGAATCTGTAGGATCTCTTAACGAAAGATTACATAGTTCAGGCAAAATAAAATAAATTACAAAATAAAATAAAATAAAACAGAATAAAATTTAAGTTTATTCATTTCAAATGAAACGAAAAACATAAAATATAAAATATTAAGTATAAAATATAAAATATTAAGTATAAAATATAAAAAAATAAAAGTATACAAATATTAAAATATAAAAATACATACAAATATAAAAGTAAACATAAAAAATATAAAAATACGAAAATATAAAAATTTAAAAATACAAAAATATAAAAACATAAAAGTATAAAAATAAGAAAATAAGAAAATACAAAAAACAAAAATATAAACACATAAACATATAAAAATAAAAAACTAAAAATATAAAAATACAGCAAGACAAAAATACAAAAATATAAAATATTTTGTCCTAATAAATCATGTTTCGAAGGCGATTTTTTCACGAATCCGTTGATTGCCTTTAATATTAGCAACCTAATACAAATGTTCATATTTATTAGTCGTAAGTTAAAATGAATATCAGTTTTTATTGAATTTTTATTTTGCACATTTTATTTGCATATATTTTTATTTTAATTTATATTTCATCAATGACAAAAATGAAAAAAAAAGTATCTCATTGACGTCGTCGACTCGACATTGACAATGTATTTATACGCATAAAAAAGGGAAACGCTTGAAATAACTCGTGCGTGTTACGTTCTAGTTGAGGTGCTAATTGACATTTTAATTTTCGCACGTGTTTGCCAAACAAAAAAAAAAATAATAAAAATAAGGGTATCTTCATGTATGTACATATATAGAGAAGGGGTTGTAACTAAATTGTTTTTTTTTTTTGTGTTTATTTGTCACATTAATTGGATACTACTATTTTAAGGGCTTTATATTGTACTTCAGTTGAATTGGGTGTTAAATCATCAAAATGATAAGATCACACCCGCAGAACATAAAAGAGAGAAATAGAGAGAAAGGGGTTGGTATAGATAAAACACAACTTTGTCTGTCTGTTGTAGGTATCGTTTGATTTATTATATTATTATTTATAGTTTTCATTCTATTTGCATTTATATTCTCTACTAATTGATTGTTTTTATTGTTTTTGTTGTTGTTGTTGTTATGTTTTTGCTTTTGTTGTATGGGGGTGTGTTGTATTTGATAGATATTTGTTGACAAATAGTCAATGTAAATGTCAGAACAAAAATAAAATAAAATGTAAAATATGTATTTTTTTGTGTTTATAATGTTTTGGTATGCATGAGTGAGGTTTTCTGTTTTTTTTTTTGTTATTTCATTATCTATCTAACTGAAACGTGGAACATATTTACATATTTTATGTGGTCTTTTTCCTTTGGGGAGTATTTTAAACATTTAAAGGTAACACAACAAAAAAAAAACAAGAAACACACAAAAATCAACAATGGACATCTGTGAATTTCAAGAACGGATAATTTTTCATACAAATAAATTTACGACAGTTTTAAATTTACATCAATTATTCAATATACCTAAGGTATCATCAATATTCTGTAAGCAGAATACATAATAATAGCTTGATTTTTAAAATCATAAACATTATTTTACTGAATTAAAATATTTTTGTTTTTGCATGGCGAAAATCTGCTCATAAATTTGACAATTTGTGTTTTTGGTGAATTTTCTGATTTTACTATTTTAAAGGAAATCGAGCACAAAAAAAAAAAAATAAAAAAAAAAACAAATCAAAATATAATAAAATAACATAACATAACATTACATAAAATAAAGTAAAATAAAAAAATAATAAACTAAAATAAAATAAAATAAAATAAAATATAATAAAATAAAATAAAATAAAATAAAATAAAATAAAATAAAATAAAATAAAATAAAATAAAATAAAATAAAATAAAATAAAATAAAACAAAACAAAACAAAACAAAACAAAATAAAATAAAATAAAATAAAATAGAATAGAATTTTGTTTGTAATTTTTTAAGACAGGATGAAAAGTTAGTTCCTAGTCAGAATTTTTCTAGAAAATTACATTTTAGATAATCAAGCTCGTGGAAAAATTAAAACCTTTGAAATTTGAGGATAGGTTTAGTAGGGGCAGGTCTGCCCTGAGTATTCAATGGCAGAATCTTAAATTATTAACCATTTTTCTAATATTCGACTACCTTTTCATGCTCATTATTGAACCAGTTACAGGACCCCCCCTCTTGTGCTTTCGAAGGTTTTTGTCACATCTCTTCTAATTTTGATACTGTAGTGAGCCTTCTCCTCTTGAATTTCATGAATAGTCTGTCAGAGATACCGAGACTAGATCCTGTAAACACCATAACAGACGGCTTTGAAATCGATGGGAATAAGCTGGATATCAATAATAAATTTCACGAATTGACGCAATGTGATGATTTGGTAGATGATAGTCTAAAAATTAAAGAATTTCGTACTTATTGAGTGATATGACTAAAAACCGAGCATGTGCTCAGAGCAAGTCCTCAATAAAAAAATTCGAGCAAATGCTATAAAAATGCTAGAATTCAAGAATTTCATTCACATATCAAATATGTAAAACCGGTTTCAAAAAATTGAATTTTAAGCAAGTGCTCTCCTTTTTTTTCATTTGAACCGTTGTCTTAGTCTAATTTCTTATTTATAATTTGAAATTAAAGACGAATTATGTTCTCGGTTATGTGGATTTATAGCAAATTTTAGAGCTTCTTGTTGGTTTGTGTACAATTTAAAGTTCGACCCGGAGGAACTACATTTTAACGGAACTGCGCAGCACTACAAAGTTCTCCGCAGCAGTTTTTTGTTTGTTATACTGCACTTGAACTGCAGCAATATGACAATATAATCGACAAATCATGTTATAGTCACTTAAAATGTTACAAAATTTCGGCTGAAAATTGCATTTTGGAACGGACAAGATTTTTTTATTGATGGGTTGGTGGTAATTCGCAATATTTTGAATGCCACTAAAAATATCATGAAAAGAAAACTTTTCCACGATGGCGGACAAATGAGGGCTTTTCAATTATTATATTCTTAGTTACATTGGCCCCCGACATTAGAAAAATAACTTTTTCCAAATGGGGTCTTTTTACCCTAAAAACCGAGTTTATTCTCAATGTAATGCTTTAAACCCCACTTTTCGGAGCATGTTCTTTATTTTGTGGGAGGGTCGGGGGGTCTTTTTCGCGATATTTTGAGAACCGATACAAAAATATCAATAAAATACCCTTTTCCTTTCTCCTCCTTTACTTTTTCTAAAGGTGTATTTTTACTCAGAGTATCATCATCTAAGCATTTGAGCACTTGCTCAAAACTCTACTTTTCAGAGCAGTTTCTTTATTTTATTTGAATATCTACTATACATCATAGTCAGTGAAAATAGCACCTGCTCAGATCATATGAAAATAGCACCTGCTGAGATTTTTGTATTGAGCACTTGCTCTGAGCATGTGCTTTATTTAATCAATATCACCCAAAATGTTGAAAAAATTCTATGATTTTAATTTATATCTTTTATTAAAATAAAAATGTATAAATAAATATGATAAATGGTGATAATTTGTTCCTTTTTCCTGCCTTCATCGGGACTACCTTGAACTTTGATTACTTTACTTTCAACCTGGAGCAAAAAGTATGATGAGAATATTTATTTTTTATTTTTTTTTTACTTTTTTTTATTTAACAATATAGAAGTCTAAATTTACTTTTATATATTTAACTTATATACAAAGTCATATATTTTTATATATTTTATATATTCAAGTGCGGACTAATATTCTAACAAAGAAAGAACAAAGCACATTTTCATATATTAATTCCCGGTTTTTCTTTTCAAAGAAATATATCTTTTGGTTCTTTTTGTTTAAATAAATTTCTTTATAAACCTAAAAATGATGTTTTGTGTATACACAAAAAAATTAAATATTTATTCATAATTGTTTATATACCTCTGTTTAAAATTTGACTCCGTTTTAAGAAGAAACAAAAAAAAATTAAAATTAGCTTTTCAGAAAAAGGGAAAAAAAAACCACCATACAAGAGGTAACATCAAAGCAAAAAATCAAATAACTCGTCAAAGTCAAACAAAGAACAAAATAAAACAAAAAATCGCACGCGCACTCTATTAATAAATAATTTAGAAAAAAAAAAAACAATTTATAAAAAAAAAAAATATAATAAACAGACAAAAAAATTGACTTGACAGACAATTTCCTTTTCGCTAGAATTACGTAAATTAAAAAAATGAGACACATCATTTACTCATTGAGGAACAAATATATACCTACCTTGATATGTATATCTTCTTAAATTAAACCATTTTCTAATATATTGTTTTTTTTTTTGCACACAAAATCCATTCACTTTCTGCAAAATCTACAAAAATCTCATTAAGTGGTATTTTTATTGTATTATTGTATGAGACTATGACTATATTTTGCATAACATTTAACTTGTTAATATACATAAGTGTATATAAATATTTTCTTATAATGGTTTAAGAAGAATAACTCATAAATTTACTTCATGGAAAGATAAAAATATCATAAATAAGATAATTTGATTTTTTTCATATACACCCTACATATTATTATGTATAGTTCTATGCATCATTTGAAATTGAAAAAAAAAAAAATAAAAAGACATTTGAATAGATCTTGGGTGTTTTCTAGATGAGATCTTATTTATGTTCTTAATAATAAAATTAAGGAAAGTATAATATACTGAAGAGTTCTATATTAAAGAGATGGACGAGGAAAATTTTCGTCTTTCGTAGACATAGCTTCTCACTACAAAAACAAACAAACATACCTAAAAAATTTCCACTAGACGATGAAAAATATACATCAATTTTTGTTGTTGCTGTTAATTATACTAAATCAATGATTAATGACCTAAAGTTTTTTTTTGCTGTTGTTGTTGTTTTAAAAATTCATCTATACACATTCACTGTCAGACTTTTTAACCGAAAAGACAACTTTTAAAAATACAAAATTATGCTGGAGACAGATGTTCTCATTGACAGAGTTGTCTTATTTTTGAAAAAAAAAATCATATAAACAAAAGTATTATAAACTTTTATATTATATTTCAAAAGATTATGCTATTTTAATTTTTTTAGAAAAAAAAAAAAGAACTTCTAATTATCATATGAAGTGACAAAATTAACTGCCTGGTTAAGAGAAGCAAAATGATATCATTTCTAAATTCTTTTTGTTTATCCTCCTTAAAATTTCTTAGATTATGCTAAGAAATAACTGAATGGTATTACAAAAAAAAGTGCTACAAAAAATGTACTACAAAAAAATGCACTAAAAAAATGTCCTAAAAAAAATTTGCTTACAAAATTAACTAAGAACAAAATATACTACAAAAAAATACTCTACATATTAGTAAATAACAAAAATTAATAGAAATTACACTAAAATCCCTTTTCAGTATCAGACTTTGCGCTTAGAATAAGGCTTTCTGCACACGAAGCGTCTCGTCATAGACGCGTACTTCGATTATTTGCCTCTTGTCTGCAGATTGTATGTAGCTCACGTTTGTTTCAATGAACAATCGCACACGGGGTGTTAGCTGCACTTATTCGTCGCATCACATAAGCTGAAAATCTGTCAGTCGCCAGGCGTATTAAATAAACATTTTGAAGAAATGGACTCGTCATAAATTTTGTTCATGTGCTTGAAAAAACAATTGTTCAATTCCATCTGTAAGCCTGTTAGTCAAAATTATATTCATTTTGTTGTTGCGTTCAAAGAACTAATTTTAATTCCACTTCTAAATAAGTTAATTCAAAATATTTAAAAATATTTGTATGCTTTTAGATTTTTAATGTTTTTTTTTTTGGAAGAATAAGGGCGCGATGATGCAACTCATTCAAGTACATCAAGCGACAATTGTTTAAACACATTCCAATGTTATGCTGAAAAGTTGAAAAAAAACATTGTTTCTTAGAAAAAATGGAATGGAAAAAATGAAAAAAAATTAAATAAATTCTTTATAAAAAAAAAAAAATTTGGGAGAAAAATTTTTGCCGTTGGCTGGTTTCATTGAAAAATGCAATTCACGATATTTTTTGAAATATTATATAAGATTTTTTTTTTAGAACAAAAGATGTCATATTTTGTTTCATGGCAATTTTATAACAAATTAAGGTCCTTCAATTAATCACACACTTCGTTTTTTGTTGTTGTTCAATTTCCCTTATTTTGGGGGTTATTTAAATAAAAAAAAGAAGAAAAGTATTTTTATTTCACCACAAATTTACGAAAAATTGTCGACAAAATTATGACAAATTTACGACCAATTTATGACAAATTTACGACCAATTTATGACAAACTAACGACAAATTACGACAAATTTACGGCAAATTTACAAATATTTTACGACAAACTTAGGACAGATGTACGAAAACTTTACGTCAAATTTACGATAATCTTACGAAAAATTACCGACAAATTTATGACAAACTTACGACAAATTTATGACAAATTTACGACAAATTTATGACAAAATTACGTCAAATTTACAAATATACAAATATGTTATGACAAACTTAGGACAGACAATTTTACGAAAAATTATCGACAAATTCAGGATAGTTAATGCTCCTTATTTTAATTAATTTTGAATGTGAACTATAAGGGTTACTTTTTTTTATGTACAAGCACAACAATTTTTTTTCATTGACAACAAATTGACGACAAATTCATGGCAATTCATTAAATTGTTGGACCATTAAACTTTTAAAATGGTAATGCTAACTTGACGGACATTACAAGAGCTATCTTTTCAAAATATTGCCTTAAACTTATGGGTATCTACATACGATATCAGTTTGGTGCTTTTTGCTTAGGCTAACAACATTATTTTCAAATTTGCATGTAAAGGACTTAATTCAATATTTTTTTATTTGCTACGAAATTTTTTGACGAACTTGCGGCCACATAAGAGTGCCGCAAGGTAGATATCTTAGTCCATTTCTATTTTTTATTTTTTAAAAATTAATTTATTAATATTAACAAAAGTTGAAGAGTTCGCAGTCAAAATATTTTGAAGTGTTTTTATCTGAAGGTATATTACATTGTTTGGCATTCTAGATAGAAGCACAAATAATATTCAATTTTTCACATTAATTAAACACTCTTTTCAAGTTAACTCAATATCACATCGAATTTCCAATATTTTCACTTTGAGGTTTTGTTTAGGGGTTTTACTTGATATAAGCTTCGGCTCAAATCCTTGTTGTTTCCAGAATTTCTAGCTAATATTATGTGAGAAATCATTATTTTCGTAAAACTAAATTTTTCCGGCTGGACCCAGCTTCGTGATTCGAGCTCTATGACGATACGGTCATAAATCTATAAATTCTGAACCAAATTTTCAGACATTATTAAAGATGGACTAAGGTCCGTCTATACTTTTTACAAAGAGGTCTTATAATCGTCAAATTTGTCAAAATGTTGGATTATCGGAAAAGTGGTAAATAATAAGATTTCTTTTGGGTTTTTTTTTCACGAAAATATTGTTTTTTTTAAACGATTTCTAAAAATTCGAACCCAATTGCCCTATATTAACATGTTAGGAACCAAAAAATCATGGAAAATGTTAGATACGCCCACTCTCAATGGAGTTTTTTATTTTAATAAAAGTCCAACATGTACATATTTAATCGTTTCCTAAAGAAGAAAGAAAATATTTGTCTCCAATTTCTTCAATCTTATCGAGAAATCGAGAATAGTCGTGGTTTTTTTGGGGAAGCTATTCACAGTATAGTAGGATTTTACACAAGTTACAAATACAACATACACAGTAGAATTACTGCCAATAAAAGCAGAAGTAGAATCCTACTGCGGATGGGTAGGCTACTGCGGACGGTTTTTTTTGGGAATTTCTACTTAACTACAGCAAATTAAATCCCAAAATTTTTTTTTCCAATTTCTAAGAATGCTTAAAACTTTTCTAAAAGGCTTTTTAATAAAAATAAATTGTTTTCCTTAAAAATAAAGCAATGTGAAATTTTAAATTTTCATTTGCTGAAGTACCTACCTACTAAAGTCAATATTGTAAAAATGGAAATTTTCTCTTATACAATCAACGTACAGAAATATTTTACTGTATATTTGTTTAACTTCTTTAGAAAGCGATTAAATATATAGGGCATTTAAAAAATAAACCTCCCCTAAAAGTGGGCGTGTCCAACATCTTCCATGATTCTTTGGGATTTAACTTGTTACTAGGACAATTAGTCCAATTTCTAATTTCAGTTTTATTTTGTTGCCTTGCGATTGCACTAAAATTCAATTTTGGTTACCTTATTCAGCATTTTTCATTTTCCTTTATTAATTTTTTGAATGGATCGATACATATCGATTCAATGTACATATTATAATATGTACTATGAGTCCGACCGGGTCTTAATTAAAATTTTGTCCAACTTTCATAATTTTTTTCTTAAATTGTATTCTATTTTATATGCCGATAGATAAAAATCAACAAAAAAAAGCAAACAAATCATTTAACATGACAAACTCGTCTCTGAAGTAGGTGTGCATTTTTTTTGCTCCAATTTCAATTTTTAACTTCGTTTTAAAAATTTAATTTGTACTTATATTATTTTACAATACAATTCTTTATTTTTTAGTACAATCATTCAATTTCCATCACCTTCTCATATATTATCACCCTTAAAAAAAAAAATGAAATATGAATTGAATTTCACTTGACATATTAATCTTCTATTGTATAAACTGAATGGGCTTGGTCAGTTAAATATATTCATTCCAATTTTCTCACCAAATCAATATGTATCTTTTTTTTTCAAATTCAATATTTAAAATTAACTCCACGTCGTCTTCGTCGAAAATGGTGTGGTTGTTTTCTCCTCAATGATAATTCTATCAAAATTGAACAGAAGATAAAAAAAAACATCACAAATGCATAAGATTCAAAATCGATTTTCTAGAAAAAAAAAAAAAAAACCACCACCTGTAGATTGAAGCTCATTTCAAAAAGAAAAGCTTTGACAAAAAAAAAAAAAACAAATTTTAATTTTACACTCAATTGCACAACTTTTTTTTTCCTTTTGTTTTTGTATTTTAAACAATTTGCCAATAGTTGGTTTGGTTGATGGGTTGAGTATAGATGTATGTAGTATCGTTGGCAACAAGATTATTTCAAAATGAAATTTGTGTAAAATTTTTGTATTCATTGCGAGTTTCATGCATATAATCATTTTTCCTCCTCTACTATACAACCGCATGGTACGTGCGTGTATACCGTTGAACTTAAAAAAAATAATAAAAAAAAAAATACAACGACAATTTGCTTGAATGGAAAAGAGAGACAAATACTGCGCGAAGGCAGACCTGCTGTAATGAGCCGCTTAGTATGCACATCATTCTATCTAAAAAAAAAAAATTAAAAAAAATATAAAAAAAAACACAGAACCGTTTTCTACTATCTTCACCGTCACATCACGATGATTGTAGCCTGCTGCTGCCATTAAAAATGCACGCTTTTGCTGCTGCTTGCTGCCGTTGCCACTGCTGCTGCTTTTACTGCCGCGCTGCTATTGCTTTCAAGTTGTTTTTCTACACACTTACTTAATCCACAACAGTTCGCATACGTTCTTTTCCGTATATAAATCGGCTACAACATCCGCCGAATAAAATGGAATAGAATAGGTTGTGTACGTAAAACTACCGAAGAATAACGCTAAATACCTAGCGGTTCTATGTTGTTACATTATAGTATATTCAAACACCACCACTGCACCACCACTACTACTACTGATGTAAATTTTTAAGCGCACCGTGCGCGCAGTTAGATGTTCGTTCAGTCTGTTCTTTTCGCCATCCATTGTTAAAAAAAAGAATTAACAAAAAAAAAAAAAAAAACAAAAACAACTTCATTCCTTCCCGACTTCTTAAGTAATCTACAAGATATCTTTTGAAAGATGAAAAATAAAAAAATAAAAAGGTATCTTACTTGCGCGGTATCTTATGGTATGCAGATGCCACTGTTGCCGCGGTTGTCCTATATGGTGAAATGCAGACAAAATGTAATCATTGATGTCGAAAGTACTTCTATGGAATGATTTTTGCTCCTTTTTTTTTGTTTAGTAATAGTACTAATGTTGTACTAAAATATCCTAACAGTCGAGTTTTATTTTAATTTCTTGGATAGCGTATAAGGAGGTACGTCTACTTTCGCTTCCCTCACACTCTTCTATGACTTGGCGCAAAATTGTAGTCTATTTAGTACTATGTTTAATCATTTTTAGTATGATACGAGGTCAAAAGAGGATTTTCAAAATATTAAATGATTTTAAACGCCATATTACTCGATTAATCAAGATGAAAAATTAAATCCAGATGTAAAGTAATTTAAATTCAATTAATTTAAATCCGGTTTTAAGTTTAAGTCTGGATTAATCGAGTGAATAATATGGCGGTAAGTATCGTACAATTGTAAGAAATCCCCAAATGCCTATTTATCTTTTTAGGTTCAGTTTTTCAGTGCCAGAGTTAGCTCGGAGTCAAACTAGAGTTATCTTTGAGTTAACCCTGATTCAAACCAGAGTTAACTCTGGTCAAACCAGAGATAACCCTGCGTCCAACCAGACTTAGCTCTGAGTCAAACCAGAGTTAACTCTGAGTCAAACCATAGTTAACTCTGAGTCAAAACAGAGTTAACTTTGAGTTAACTCTGAATTCCAGTTGTACAATAGTGGTTCAGCCTCGGTTCAATATTTTAACTCACCGATTTGGGCGGATTAACTAACGTTCAACGCTGGTTCAAATATGTTATTGGTTATTAGCCCACACTTGAACAGTAAACCACTGTTGAAACTCAATTAATCCGCCGAAATCGGTGGATAAAAATTGCTGAACCACGGTTAAAATATTTGTACAACTGGCCCTCAGTCAAACCAGAGTTAACTCTGGGTCAAAAAAAAGTTAACTCTGAGTCAAACCAGAGTTAACTCTGAGTCAAACCATAGTTAAATCTGAGTCAAACCATAGCTGACTCTGAGTCAAACCAGAGTTAGTTAATCCTGAAACTAAATTGAACCCAAATTAACTCTGAAGTAGTTTTTCAGTGTAAGATTAACTTTCAGCTGTCTTAAATCTTTCGCCTTCTCTATTTTCATAGGGTTTTGACACAAATCCATCAGAAGTATCTATTCAGTTAATGTAGAGTTAACTCACAAAATTCGATGAATATTAAATTGACTGAAAAACATTTTTCAGGAGTTAATTCAGATTTAAAAACAAAAATGAGATTATCACGCCCTGAAAAACTGGGTCTAAGTGTCATAATTAACGCCATATGTCACTTTGACATTTAAAAAAATCCCAGAGGATATTGCTTACTGTTTTGAACGAAACGTCACTGTTTTATTTGTGATAACCCAAAGTTTTATTTAAAAAAAAACAAGGTTTAGTGTTTACTAGTTAAAAATTGTTTGAAACATTTTAGGTAATGTAAGGAAATTAATATTAATTTAAAGTTAGGAAATTAAGAATTATGTGTCGTGATTGAGATTTTTTCAATTCAACTTTTTTGTTCAAAATCTGTTTTTTTTGTTGATGCTATAAAATCCAATTCACTAAATCTAATTATTAGGCTTGTTTTTGTTGGCCTTAAAAAATATTTGAAAATAATTCCGCTTATGTGTTACTCCAAATTATCCATATTGCAAAGCTATCTATTTGTTATTCTAAAAAATAATAATAACTAAAATAATTCTACAAGAACGACAGCACTGATTATGACTTCACGCAGGGATGTGAGTTTACACCTCCATTTCTTTGTGTACTATCTTCTCTTCTTATACTTACTTGTTTTCTTTTTGAATTTTTATTTGTTCCTAGTGAATATTAAACGGTGATTTAACCATTATATTAACGGTAAAATGTGCAAAATGAGATACAACATTAAATTGTGAACGCTTGCGCGTTTTATGTTGTAACTAACATGAAGCAAGACGACTAAATTAAAAAAAAAATACTTTTCATATCCGCACACAGAAAAAATTTGTTTGTTTAAGTCTTTTGGATAATTTGTTTTCTTTTTAACTTTTATTTTTGCCATTTAAAGAAATCCTATGCTTTTTTGATGCATCTTTGTTTTTTTTTAAACCGACAGACAACAAACAAAAGAACTGAAGCGTGAATTCTGTCAATGTCAATCGTTTACTTTTTTTTAAAGCTTTTATATTGGATTTAATCTTTGTATTCCATGCATGGAAGTCAGTGCGAATTCGGGAATTTTAGACTTTGAAATATACATATGTCGCTCATTTATGTTCGTTAAACTTTCGCTCAGGGTTCATCTACAAAGAATCAGCATAATAAACAGATTGCTCAGATTTGCTGATTCTTTTCATTTTTAGGCAGAATATTAAGAGGAACAGAAAATCATATAATTTTAGGTTTAAAAAACCTATTAAGTACTAAAACAGTACTAAACCTTATATAGGTTTAGATTTTGGTTTTAGAAGTTAAGAATCTTTGATTAGAAATAGATTAAGAAATGTTTCCATGGGCCGCCAAAAGAAGCTTAAATATAAACTTTTAAATATTGAAAAATGTAAAGCTAACAAATGCCACATCAACACGAGCTAATTTTTTCAATTGTTGCAAATTAATTCATTAAATGAATATAATATTTAAAAGAAAGGAAAATTCTAAATACATATAATTTAAATTCGTAGAAAACAAATTTTGTACTAAAACAGTACTAAATCCTATAAAGACTAAGATTTTGGGTCATGCAACAACATAGTTTTCCTTATAATTTTCAATATTAAATAAATAAGAAAGAGGAACTTTGAAAATGTATTCATAGATTTATTATATAAAAATTGAAAAATACGAAACTGACAATAATGTAAAATCAACTCGAGCTTATTCTGTTTATTTTTTGTGAATTGTTTAAAATAATTTTGTTGTAGTTTTCAATTCATTACATGACAAAAGTCTGTCAAAGTTCATAGAATGTGTAGAAATTCACACAAATGCACAGACTTTCAAAGTAAAATAACAAGTAAACCTTAAGAAACATATAAATTTAGGTTGAAAACAAATATATTAAAAGTACTAAAACAGTACTAAACCCTTCAATTCATTACATGAATATAATATTAAAACGCAAGGAAAACCCGGAGTACAAACAACATTTAGGTGCTAAATAGATTTATACTATACTTCACAGGATCATTATTATATAAAATTTCTGTAAGTACTAAAACAGTACTAAACCCTCCAATTCATTACATGGAGATAATATTAAAACGCAAGGAAATCCTTAAGTACATACAACATTCAGGTCGTAAATACATTTATACTATACTTCACAGGATCATTATTATATAAATTTGTTTTTAAGTACTAAAACAGTACTAAACCCTCCAATTCTTTACATGAATATAATATTAAAACTCAAGGAAAACCCTGAGTACATACAACATTTAGGTCGTAAATAAATTTATACTATACTCCACAGTATCATTATTATATAAATTTATTTTAAGTACTAAAACAGTACTAAACCCTACTTACACTTATATTTACAGTCCAATAAAAAATTCTTTCATTATATTTGTCAATATCTTCAATATAATATGGACATAATTAAATAAAAAAATAATCATCTTTAGTAGGTACACATAACTTTACTTGTTGGTATTTTACAGAAAAATAAAACAGTTCCAAGAATCAAGATGATGGAATCTTTATTAATATATAAGCATATCTTTTGTTTGACCTATATTTTCAATAGTTAACCAGATTCTTAGAAATAATAATTATTATCTATTTACTTCAAACGAAATGAATCTCTCAGCAGCTTCAGAAAATTCCGAAGAATTCTTTCATTAAATCACACTGTAAACCTCCTACAACAAAAATAACATAAAAGATAAAAAAGCAAACCGGGTTATCCAAAAAAAAAAACCAATTATGTATGTACATTCTAAAAAGAAAAAAATATATATAAATATTTGTTTTTCTCTTAATCCCACATAATATAAAATAAAATACAAAGCAAAACACCAAATCAAAAAAAACAAGGCAAAAATCAAATCATACCCGGATTTAACTGTTAAATTTCGCTATTACGCATTTAGGTAGGTACCTTTCCTTTGCATTTAAACAAAAAAAAGTAATATGCCATCAACAAAAAAACGATAGCCTGTTGATGTCTTTAATAAACGAGGTCAGGTTTATAAAATAAATAAATTTATTTAATTTTATTTTTTGCATTGTTAGCAGAAAAATAAATTTTGCTTAGGAGAGTGTACCTACTATAAAAATTTTGTGTTGGCGGCTCGGCTGGGCTCCTCCATCAATCGACAATAATAATTACAATACATTATGTGCGAATTCACTTCATTAATCATCAGTAAATATTACGTAGATGTACTACGTATAAAGAAAAAGTATCTTTGAAAATTTCTCTCCTCTCTCTCTCTTTCACTCTTGGTCTGGTTGGACAGCTGAAAGAATTTTAGATGAATCGTTTGGCGTGTTCTGGTATAGCAAGGCGACTCACAGACTTTAGGAAGTGTATACACGTCGTCATCATCATCATCATTTTATTTTGTTATCACGATGTGTTGTGTGTGCAAAATTTATAACTGTAAACAAATAAACATCGCTTTGCAAAAGAAAAAAATATGAATAATCTTTTGTTATTTATTTTTTTTTTGAAAAATACAAAAAAAGATACACATTTGACAACAGAACAGAAAAACAAGAGATAGGTGCACAGTGTACACTGTACATACAACATGTAATTACGATGATCTCTCTTTTGACGGTGTATTTGATTATTATCTTTATTGCTTTTTTTTGCATTAATCTTATTAATTTTTTTTTAACACTAATCGTCAATTTTAATATTGAAAGAAAAATCCAACTCCAGCGACAAAAAGATACATTTTCCTCAGATACTTTTGTATCTTTTAGAGGAAAAATGATGTTTTTTATGTTTTTGTTCTCATAGATAGTTTTAAAATATTCTTATAGTCAACACCCATCACTTGAGATGTAATTTTCTTTAGGCGTAATCGCTTAAACGTCATTTCCCCTCTCTAGTAGATGGATGTACTAAATTGTGTGTATATGCCTTCTCTCATTTGTGCATCAAGCAAAACAAAAATGAGATATACACAATCTTCAAAACGAGCATAATTTTCCGTTCTTGATATTTAAGCTGTGATCGTTTGTTGTTGTTGTTGCTTCTACTGTTGCTTCTGGCAACTTGGACATTATTATGTTCGCCAATGCAATTGTATTGCATTTAATTTGACATCTCTTGTAATATCATTTTATTTTTCTGCTGTTTCAGGCCTTGCTTCTTGTCATACGATGAGCTGCTGTAAATATTTACAACAACATGTGAATATAATATTGTAGATACGCTGTAGTGTATTAAGGTGCAAATAAAATGGAAAAGAAACTCTGGCATTCATGGTCGACATCATCATCGTTGTTGGTTGTCGAGACTTGTTGTTTACCGGCAAATTGCTGTTGAATTCTTATTATTTAAGTTGTTTTCTGTGTATATATTATAGTGTACGCCAGAGATGAAGAAAAACATATACATACTAACCTACCTACGAAAAGAGATAAACGCAAGTGTGTCTTTTTTTTGTCTTATTTTTTTTTTTTTTGCAAATAAATATTTTGCAATTTTGTGCGCAGTCAGCTGTGACGAATGAATGCCAAGTTTATCTACATTTTGTATAGATTACAGTTAAATACTGAATTGAAAATGGAGTGAGATTGATGGATGGTTGGGGGATTATTGAGAAATATAAATTGAAAAAAGAAATTAACAAAACAAATTTTATACATAGAATTAGCAAGTTTAATGTGTGTACTAAAAGTGTACTAAAAAAAGGCAATTAATCATTTAAAATGTATTCAAATAAAAGGATACGAAGAAATCAATATTGGTAATGAAATTGGGTAATTTATTTATTATACATATGTAGTACTAAAATTTTTACCTAAACGATGATCTCAAAGCAAAGCTTTTTTTTATATAGGCGCAAGATAAATATCTATAATAATAAATAATTTTTGTTGTTATCGAAAAAATTATTTTTAGAAATGATTTCACCATAATATACAATTTCGTAAATGTTCTATCTAATAAATTTGTTAATTTGAGATACATTTCTTTGTTCCTTGGAATCAGCCTACCTACCTGTTGCCATTTTGATGAGCCCAACTGTCGTAACTGGGCGAAACGCAACTTTTGGAGTTGAGGTCACTTGAACTTATAAATTGAAATACATATATTCAATCGCTTCACTTTAACAGAAGTGGTTTTCTAATTATCTTCATCTACGTCATTTTTCTCTTTAAGTATTTGGTTTTTCAATTAACCAACATTTTTGCAATCTCTTATTGAATTTTCCAGATTTTTTGCCGTCTGCCTAACGCATTTATAAGAAGAAATTAAGAAATTACTCATTTAAAAAAGGAAAGCAGTGCCTACGTTCTGTAACTCTTGCATGGATAAAATTGGTACGAAACTCATGTTATTTGATTCAATTTTCATCGTTTCTCGAGAAATATTATCGAGTCGAGAGTTACAGAACGTATGGCCACAGGAATTCCTTTTGATGAATTCAAACAACAACTGATAAATCGTCATATTTTTTTTTGTTATATTTTAGGCACTAATTGGCAGAAAAGAAAATGTGGGTACAAAATTTAGCCATTCGTATTGGTCTTAAAACACTTCTTTGTGGAATGTCAGCATCACAAACTTAAATATTTTCGCCAGTTCCATAGTAAGTCTAAGGAATCTCGTGTCATTTTTAAACAAATTACTCAGTCCAGTTTTTATCAATTTGATTTTTTCTCTATCCCACTTCTGACACATTTGTTAGATTGTTCAATAATTGCCAAACTAAATTATAATAAATTCTGTAGGCAGTACAAAGAGTGTCGTGTCGTTTTTTAAAAAAATTCTTCAGTCCAATTTTCACCAATTTGAATTTTCTCTCTCCCACTTCTGACACAATTGTAATATTTTTCAATTATTATCAAAACAAATAATAGTAAGTTCCGTAGGCAGTCATATGAGTGTCGTGTCAATTTTGAACCATTTTGTTCAGCCCAGTTTCAATTAATTTGAATTTTTAAAAATCCCACTTCTGATACAATTGTAAGATTGTTCAATAATTGTTAAAAAAAAAAAATAAAAATGTAATACCTAAATGCTGAAATTGTGTAGGTATTAAAGTTTCAAACAAATGAAGCGCCTAGTGTAAGAAGGGGTCAAGTGACATTTTTCGATTTTTTGTTTTTTTATCAATAATGGTGTTAAGCGACAACTTAAATTTTGGTGCACACTTAACCCCAATAAAATACCAAGCAATATATTGTTTTTTGCATAAAGGTGATAAGTGCTATAGACCAAGATTTCTTCCCAAGAGAGAAGAAAACCAAAAACTTTCTATTGAAAAAATTAAAAATCTCGATGACCAGATGAAATTTGTACCCCAAGAACACCTAAAACCAAATTTTAGGAGACCCAACTTTCACTTGACCCCTTTTTCATAAAAAATCAATCAAACTCATTTTCGCTTAAAGGGGTCAAGTGCTGAATTTTTCCTAAAACACCAACTTCTAATGAATTTAAATAAATTTGGTTGATATAATAAAAATTGTACATTTTTTTAATTTTTTTAAGGCTTTTTTATAAGATTCTCTCGATTTCAGGAAAAAAGTTATAAACGTAAAATTTTAAACGCTTATAACTCAAAACTTCAAAATTGTCACTTGACCCCTTCACATATAAACTTATGAAATATTTCCAAAAATAACAAATAAAGGTCTAAAGTATTTTGTGTGTTAAGTGTGTACTTTGAGAAGCATCAACAATATTTCCAATTGTGAAAGGCAGTCTAAAGAGTTTCATGACGTTTTCAAAAAAAAAATTTTCAGCCCAGTTTTAACCAATTTGATTTTTCTTTATCCCACTTCTGAGCCAATTGTAAGATTATTCCATAATTGTCAAACTGTAATGCACAAATGTGTCGATTGCTTTAGTTTTAAAGGTCTTTTATGTTTCAAAAATAACACAAGTCTAAGGTTTTTTTCAGTAGATACATATAATATAAGAAACCTTCCAATTATTCTTAATGTTTTCTAAATGGCCTTTTTATTAAACACAGGCATTGAACCCTTGTGCGGAAAAATTACAAATTTCAATACTATTTTCTAAACTTTGTTCCTAAATAGCATTTTTATTAAACACAGGGATTGAGCCTGACAGTCGTATTTAAGTTATTTCCAACTAGACACTGTCTTAATATTCGGACATCTCCTTATTTATAAAAATATTATAACAGTTGTTTAAATATTTTCCCATATCCTCACTGACATCCCTGTAATCTGTCAATTTCGTTAAAAATATACGTTCAATAAACATTTCATTAATTTCAAGAAAACTTTTCAATTTTTTGTTCATTGAACTTAACCACTTAAGAATATGTTTGGACAACCAATTGCAGTGTGTCTAATTTAGACAATCGATGGAACATGTTTATAAATAAGGTTTGGGAGTTAGAAAAGCTGTCCAAGTTTAGACATATTCTGGAATGGGTTTTAAAATTCTGCACTTTTAAAATTGACTACAAAAAGTTTTATAAAACTTTTAAAATTTAATAGAAAAAAGTTTTTCAAATTATTTTAAAATTCCACTTTCGGTTCATATAATTTTCACAATCCCACTTCTGATACAATTGTAATTATTTTCAATAAATGATAATTTTAGTTGAATCATATATATAGTCCATGTTATTTAAACTTGGCATTCTAATATAAATATGTATGAAGGTGTTTTTGTGTTAAAAATGTCACCTGACTTCAAAGCCACAAACATAATAAATTTTTTTTTCTCAAACGTCAACACGACAAAAATCTTCTTGTTAGACACCAACCCTAGTCACTTTAATTGCTATTATTTAAAAATACAGACAAAAAAAAAAGTGTGACCAGTGTTGACTTTTAATTATAAAAAGGTATTTCTCAAAGCCAACCTCAACATGTGTTTTTTTTATCATTTTTTTTATTGCTCCTTTGCTGTGTACTTTGCAATGAAAATAAAAAAAAACTCGAGTCAGAAATTTAAAGCAAAAAAATAAAAATAAAGAAAAAAACGTACTATCATTTAATTGCCCATGTTGAGAGTGAAGAAAAATAAAAACGCACACAGAAAAAAAAAACAAAAAAAAAAGATAAACCTTCATAGTAAACCAAACAGGCACTAAGAATCATTACACGCTCGCTGAAACGATGAGAAATTGTCAAACCATAAGGAAAAGATAGGAACACATCAAAGGATTTCCTTCTTTTCTTTCTTTTTTTTTTTTTTTTTCAATTTTTCTCAATCCACATGTAAGTACTAGGTTTAGTTATACATACATACATCCCTGTGCGAGAACTATTTTTCTTAAAAACAGGACAAGAATTAAAAAAAAAATATTTAGTACACAGGGGAATTTCTGCGTTTTTAGAGGCATTTTCCATTCAGTCTTTAAATGGCGCATATAGCAGCTCGCTCGCATTGTGTATTATATCTTTGAGATACCAAACCACCGTCAAACACACATTACATAAGGATATCTATCTGCTCTCAAGCGTGTTGGAGATTCCCCATCTCCAGCTCTTGGCATACTTACTTCCTTCTTTTTTTTTGGTGTATGATGGGAAATCGTTTTTGTATAAAAAAGAAGTTTTTTTTGGCTTTCGTGATGTCTTTTGTTTTAAGACCATACTGAGATTTTTTCATCTATTTTGTACTTGAGAAATACTAGAAGTGTAAGTACATTTACGTATCTATCTATCTATCTCTGGCAACACATAAAAGCGTGATGAAAGTAATTTCCAGCTCGCGCAATGAGCTTCGTCTTCTTCCAATTAAATCTTCACAAAAAAATAAAATACAAAAAAAAAACCAACCAGCAGTCAGTGGTGGGGGGGGAGGAGTGTATGTGTGATGTAAAGTTGCGGCTGCTTGTCAATAAAATGGCTAAGGATGAAGACCATCCCATATTCTTATATCTCTTCTTCTAAAGACGACGATGACGGCAAAAAAAAAAAAAAAAAAAAATGCAACTAAAAACGTCGAAATTAATTTTCACAGATGGGTACATTTTTCGGGGGACAAATAATAATTCTTTCCGTCGTCGTTCGACGTCTTGAAAAAAAAAGAAAAATTGTAAAAAAAAGATTGTTTGGAAGAAACCGCCTTAGGGGTCTCTTCTCTTTTCATATACACAACATCACGATCCATCTATTCATTTATCTATGCCTACATATTTACTTAGCTAATGTATTATATCTAGATACTTTGTACCTTACACTTGATGTGTGCAGTGATGGCAGGCAAAAAGGAAAACTCTTAAAGATATACGTCATCTTCGTCAACATACGATAATGATTATGATGATGATAATGATGTTGGCGGGCGGTTATATTCCGCCTGTCATTTGATATTTTAATTTATGTTTTTTTTTTTTCGTTTTTTTTTTGCCTGTCCAATGTTTATTTAATATCATGTTAGATATAGGTAGATAGAATTTTTTTTTTTATTTTGTTGATGTATACTTTACTTACTTGGTTTTGCGGCAAATTATAATGTCGCTGAATATATTATTATTTTTTTTATTATTTTTTGTCGATTTTATTAAATACAAATATTTTAATTTGTATTTTTTTTGTTGTTGTTTCAGGTGGCTGGCGTTACAGCGACCACGGAGCGGCCTTCTGCTCCTCAAGCGCCTCCATTGGGCCCATCATCGCTGCAGCTAACAGATGAGCCCCACATGTCAATTGTTGCAGCCGAAAATGCAGGGTAAGTTTAATTTTAGATAAAATTTAGAACTAAAAATCAAATTTTCCCATAATGTACTAAAAGCTAAGGTAGGATTCTGTCGGGAAAACAAAGCATTGTATCAAAATTAAGTTGATACTACTTATTGAAAACTAAAAAGTCTTTATTTTATTCGTGTACTAAAAATTTATATTTTTTGATTCTTAATTTAGTACTTAAATGGTTCGATAATTACTCAAAGAAATTGAAATATTATGTAGTTAGTTTAGATTTTGAAATTTTGTATAAATGATGTTTTATAAACAACATTTTTTTTAATGTATGTATGTACTAAAATGATAGTTTTTGTTGCTATCGCGTACTAAAGGTTCGTGTTTCTATGAATTTACAAAATAAATGCCTATGATTATTGATTGATGTGTGTACCTACCTATAAACAGAAATATAAATTTCGATTCTTCTTCCTTACAAATCTATAACATAATTTATTTCTAAATTTGTACTAAAAACATCCATTAGTTTAATTTATTTATGTTTGGAATATCTGTACATAATTCAATTTCTCACCAAATTAGGTATTTATGAGAATATTCAAAATAACTTTCACAGTACAATTATGATATAGGTACAGAACTAATTCAACTGAAGTAATAGAAGTTAATTAGCTTGTAATCGTGCAATTCTTTTATTTTGACAAGACTCGTTTATAAGTTTATGTAGGTTTTTTACTAATTTTGTTCTAAAAAGGATTTTTACCAATATTTATGGTAGAGTATTTTTTACATATGGTTTAGCTGCGTATTTTAATAAAATTCATTTCATTCAAGATCAAGATCAAAATAAAAAAAAATAAAACAAATGTAATTAAATATAACGAAATTTTCGATAGTTTGTTACTAAGCACTAAAAATGTCACAACATAAAATGTGAAACGATGTGTATAAATATTCTTCACAAGTCATAAATTACTCAACTATGAATTGGCGAAACTAACCTGTTTATTTTTTTCTCTCTGTCACAGAGGAAATTCTATTAATAGTTTACGTGTAAGTGCTATTATTCAGTGTTGGGTAATACGCATAGATAATGCGTACAATTTTATATACAAAAAAAATATTTTTTTATGCCCATACCTATCCGTAACAATAAAATTTGGTTAACACAAAAACGTTGACTTACGAAATCCCATGAGTATAAAAAAATAATATAAAAATAATAATACTCTTAACTTTGTTAGTTCAACAAACTTTATTAAGTACTGGAATAAGATATTTATTTATAAAGATATTTGCATTTTTAATGTTTTGAGATAAAATCGTATGTTTTATCGTTTGTTTATATAACAAAAATTTGTTATAATTGAAGGTGTTTCAATATAGTTATACAAAAATATATCAAAATATTAAAAAGAAAGGAAGAATAATTGAGGATGGTGCTTTATTTGTATGTGTTCTAAAACTGTTCTAAACAAAATTAGACTACATCCTTAAAATAGTCAATAAATAAATATTTACTATATTAATCTTTATTTTTGTTTTCTTTAAAAATATTTAAATAATGTTTGTACTAAAACTGTTCTAAATCACGTTACCTATCACATACATTTTTTTAATGTTCCTTTTCTAGTAACAACTTATATTTTGCTTTACAAATATCCAAACTAAGACAAAAAATCGATCATTTTAGTAAATCTGTACTAAATTATAACCTTTCTTTTAACAAACAATAATTTTAATTCGCTCACAGTAAATAATAACTATTTTATTTATCGAAAAATGTCTTTAATGTTTTTTTAAAGCCTAGTACGCAGATAGCGCTAAAATTTAACTTCAACTTTTCTCTGCAAACATTAGCTAAAACCCTTGCTAAATTTAAACATGACTGTTCGTTTTGGAGAATATGTCAAATAAAACAGCTGCTCTCCGAGAAGAAATTGTGTTTCAACCATTTCAATGATTATTTTTATTATTGCAACTGAATTTTATCAAATATAATGGATTCTTTTCTTTGGCTGAGATAAATCGTTTATTCCGAAATATTCATCCATTTCAATTTTTATTTTCACAAAACACAATTGATACAAAATTCAAGAATTACAGAATCGGTTAAAATTTAGCTTGAGAATTAAAGTACAGTAAGAAACAAACATTCGATTTTTTATCTGCGTACCTCTCGGCTAAAATGCTCTTCTTAATTTTAGCTGAGCTAAATTTTGTAGAGAATTTTTTATGGAAGCTAAAATTTCGCGCGATCTAAAGCGGACGAATCTAAAGTGTATCAATCATCATTATAATAAATAATTTAATAGGTATATGTACTAAAAATGTACTAAATATATTTTTTAGCACTTCAAATTTGCTATTGCATGTTTGAGTCCACATACTTCTTCTCTGTTTTCTTTATTTGTTTTGTAAGTATTTAATATAAATGCTTCATACTATTCTCTTATTCAAATATTGTTATGTTTTTTAGTTAAATTGTTTTTGTTTTTAAGTTAAATTAGTTTCAAACGAGAATTAGTACTTAATAAAAAAAATAATACTATAAGTATTTAATGTAGTTAAAATACGAATACAGCTTTTATACCGAATATAGTTTTAGACCAAATTTAATCTACAGTGGTTAAAATTATATGTTTGTACTAAAACTGTACTAAAACACTTTTATGCTTTCAATTGCGAAGACTTAAATCATATAACATTTAACTAATAAAACTATTCTTATAGGAATTTATTCCACGTATAAACAACTTTTTTTTGTTATCAGATTAAGTGATTATTCTGTACTAAGCCATTTAATTTTTTTTTTTTGACACTTTGTTGATTTTAAGTGTGATATTTCTTTGAACTCACAAAGTGTAGAACATAGTTCCAACTTTTTTTATTGAAATAATTTAATAAGCAATTAGTTAATGCTTGTACTAAAAATGTACTAATTGATGAAAATTAAAATTTCAACAACATGCTTGTATTCTAAGTTAACCAAAGCTTTTTATCATTTTGTTTTTATGTTATTTCTTTATTTATATAAAGATAACTTCTTACGATAGGAAACTATTTTATATGTTAAGTTTTCAAAAATTTTTTACTTATTTTTTGAGAACAACTGAATCAGAAATATTTAAATGCAAATATTTATGTACTAAAAATTCATTAAATGTAGTTTTTAACCTTGAAATATTTTAATAAAATATGCACTAAATGTATATAAAGTGTACTAAGATTATTAACAATTTAACAACTAAATAATAGTTTTAACAACTTTAAATTGTAATGGTTTTAACAGTACAATAGTAATACGCACATATTTTTATTTAAATAAAATAAAAATATGTGTGTACTAAAACTGTACTAAACTATGTAAATCTTATCTTAAAAGATGTATAGAATTAAGCCAGGTTGCATCGTGTAGCTAAATAAGTAATTAATTTAATTCCTCTCGAATAGTATTTATTAAATTGCGTAGTATACCAGCATTGGTGAACAAATCCTTTAGAATTAAGATTTTTTGGAATGTTTTGATCTGCCCTTTAGGCAAATAACGCAATTTGTCCATTTTTATTGAAATTTTTAAGGACCAAACTTAGTCAATCGAGATGAGACTAAACACACTTTCGATAGAAAATTTTACTTTCCAAAGTCATACAAATTTCCTAACTCACCTAAACTCATCTCAAAGCAACAGCATACAAAATAAATAATAATAAAAAAAAAACTTTTTCATAAAATTTGTCTCTATTTCCATATTTTGATGTCAAGTTTGTGCCGCAGATATTTATAAATATAAACCGCAATATAAAAAAAGAGACCTCTGTGCTAAAAAAAAAAATAGAAAAAAGAAAAAGCACACTTGAATCAGCTTCTAGTCATTTACCTTTTTTTTACATGGCGAAATGGTACCTACCTACCTAGAAAAAAAAAATCATCAACTACAACAAGAAACAACGACAAACTAAACCAACTTTTGCTTAATGAGATTGAAACGTGCGCCCACTTTGTTGATCTTTATTTTTTTTTTTTTGTATATTTATATTTCCTTTTTCGTTTGTTGTTGTTGCTGTTCTGCAAAAAATACTTTTGAAAGAAATCCAGACTTGCCATAGACAGAAAAGAGAACTATCAGCATGGCGGTCGTTTGAACGAATACCTATTGCCAGTTGTTGTGTTTTTTTTTGTGTTGCTCGCTTTATATAGATATTTTTGCGAGGGGGAAACAAGTCCACGTTTTACATCTCCCCAAAATAGGTGGTGTCATTTACCAACAACATGTAAATGCACCTTAAACTTGACGACATAGACTTGACAAATAATAAAATAGCTCAAGAAAAGCTATATTTTCAATTTTGCTGAAATTGCGAAATAAAATTTTTGAAAATTTATCAAAAATCATTTTTTTAGTTCACAATTTGTATATAGTGGACTAAAATTTCAAAACATTTAAAGAAGAAAAAGTCACTAAAATGGCTGCCTTTTATGATGTGTTTTGAAATTTGGTTAGATACCTGCCATTTCATGAGAGAGTATGTCAAAAAAAAAAAAAAAAACACCACACATACCGTTAAATCGATGGCGGCCGTGTCGTGTCGTCTTCTTATCACAGTATATGTGAGCACTGAGCAACTCTGGAAAAAAGCTCTTTTTTTATTCTCGAGCAATTTTTATTCTTGTGCTTCTTCTCGCTACTACTATACCTACCGATATATGTGTGTTATCTGAATATTGCAAGAATGTGTGTTGTTTTTATTTTCTTCTTCGGCATTTTTCTTCCAAGTATTTGTAGGAAATTAATGTTTTGTTTGGGTTTTTTTTAATAAAATAAAAATAATAAAAAAAAAAACATTCAAATACCTTTTTACCTATGGATTTCATTTGTATTTGTTTTGGCATTTTTGAATAGATTTGTCTAAATTTTGTTTTCTCATTTCTTTTCACAAAGAAAGAACATTCAATTTTTGAGGGTGAGTTTTGGAGGTACATACCGACATACCTAGCTAGTTAGTTTCCTAGCTTTTTGGTTGTTGTAAATATAAATGTAGATATTGAATATTTATATCTGACGTTGGTCGTAGGTATTATTATTGTTATTATTATTTATATTTATTTGGCTTGTGTTTGTTGATGCAATCTAATGACCATTAACAATTTTGACTCATTTTTCAAAATCATGAAAAACGAATATTAAGGAAGGTACCTATTTTTAAGATTGTTTGTTTGCATGATAGAGGTAGGTATATCTTAATGAGTTTTAATGAATAAATGAAAGGAATTATTTTTGCTATATTTTTTTTTTTTTTGTTAATGGTTTGTGAATTTTATTTATGCTAAATTATCGTTTAGGATAAGAAAAGAATACCTACGTCCTACATATACCTAAAATGGCACGTGTAGCTTATCCACTAAGTTTTATATATCTTTTACAAGATTCTTTATTTTTTTTTGGGTTTTTCTCTGAAATATTTGAAGGTATAGAAAATTTAAACTCGAAGAGTTTTTATTGAGAATTAATAAGTCGATTATTAAGACTGTATGTATGTATGTGAGGTAGGCAACCATATTATAGTTAAATTATACAAAGCTGGCGGCTTATATTTGAGCCTAATAACTAGTTTTATACTAAAAAAAAATATTTGTTCTACTTAAATGTTTTTGCAGGCATGTTGACCTATGCAAATAGATTATTTTACTTTTTTAATCTGATACTTTATATACAAATTAGGTGGCTTTAAAATATAAAAAATGCAGAAAAACTAATTTTTTATCGTTAAAAACGTTTTTTATCTGCAAAAAAGCGTTTTTCATCATTAAAAAGTTTTTCATTTTTAAAAACGTTTTTCATCGTTCAAAAACGTTTTTCTTCGTTAAAAAACGGTTTTCATCATTAAAAACTTTTTTCAGCGTTAAAAAACGTTTTCTTTTGTCAAAAAACGTTTTCTTTTGTCAAAAAACGTTTTTCATAATTAAAGAAAAGTTTCATTGTTAGAAGACGTTTTCATCGTTCAAATCCGTTTTTCATTGTTAAAAAAAGAAGTTTTTAATTATAAAAAAAAAGTTTTTAATCTTTAAAAAAATGTTTGTCATCGTTAAAAAATGTTTGGCATTGTTAAAAAAATTAACACTAAATCTTTGTAAAATATACAAAATTAATGTTTTAAATAAGAAGTCTAAGCCTTAAGCTTTATTACAAAAAAAAAATTGAGAAAAAAATCGAAAGTCTAAATAAAATAATAATAAAAACTTTTTTTTTGTTGAAAAAAAGCGATATTTTATATACTTTTATCATTATGTATTATTTTTTTTTTAAGTCAAATTGCTAAATCAAAAAAAAAATTGTCCTTTGTTTTCGGCTAAATATAGAGACTAAATATAGAGACTAAATATAGAGACTAAATCTTAAAAAACGATTTTTTTTTATTAAAAAGACGACTTTTTGACTGAGGTGCATTTGAAAACTATTTAAACATTATATTCAACCTTTTCCAAAGAAAAAAAAATCAAATTTAACAAATTTCTTTATCTGACATGCCTTCAGGCAAATCAAATGTTTCAGACGTTATTTTTATTTAAAAAAATAAAATAAAAGTAGGTACTTATTAAATATTATAATTTTGTCACTAAAAAGACGACGACCTGCAACTCAGCTTCGATTTCATTGCTGTCCACATGTTTATCATTTTTACATACAAAAACAATTTATTTTTCGTCGACTCAATAAAAAAAATTTAGAGACTTAATCTAAAAAAAACGTTTTTTTTTTGTTTAAAAAAACGACATTTGGATTTTAAAATCATTATGAACATACCTCTTTGAAATTATTTTTTATTTAAAAATTTATTTAAACTGAAAAGTAAAGAAAATAGTTTTTTTGTTGGCTTAACAACCACAATAAAAAAACTTAATCTAAAAAACGTTTTTTTGGTTAAAAGACGATTTTTGGACTCTAAACGCGTTGAGGATAAATTAGATAATTTTTGAACATAATTTCAACCTTTTTCTTCAGAAAGAAAAAACAAACTTGAATTTTTTTTTTACTTTTACATTTGTATTAAAAAAAAAATAAAAAAAAATAATTGTAGATATTAAAATCAAAATTTCGTCACTAAACAAAAAAAAGACGAATTTTGACCGACTCAAGCTTCGATTTGTTGTTTGCTCGTATCGCTGTTCGAATCGTTTATCACAGCTCCAACATAAATACACTCTTAAAAAAGAGATTGCTTAAATAATGTCTAAACATTGTTTTTCTTGGGTTAAAAATAATAACCAATTTTTCTGACGTTGAAAGAATCTATTTTTTAGACATTTGAACAGATTAAAAATCGTGTAAGTCCTTTATCAATCTATTAAAAATAAAATTTCAAAGTGTTCCGACATCCGAAACCAATGAACCTACTTTTTTATCCTGTGAAGTAATATTTTACATTTTTTTTGTCCTGTGTAGTTATATTTTCCATAAAAAAAAACCACTACATAAGACTTAAAAAAAAGGCTTTTCTTCTTTTTAAATTTGTGAATTTTTGTCTTGACAAAAAAAAAATACATCTGTAAAACAAACAATTCTCAGATGAATTAAGATATTGCTCACGAAAAACCTACATAATATACGAGTACTTCCAACAAGGAAGAATGAATTAATTTATTTTTGGGCTCATTGGAATTCCACCGCTGCACTGCGCTGATTGTGTTGCTGCCTGCGGCTGGCTGATGGTGCCACCAAAAAAACCATATGGCAGATAGGATGGATTTATTGAAATTGCACGATTTTTATTTTCAAAATGAATATTTAAATATTTACTTAACAATGCAATTTCTGGTTTACAAACAAATTTTATTACAAAAGATGCACAAGCACATGCTTGTGGCGTATTCTGTTTACTCTGCAAGTTTGTTTTTTTTTTTTTTTCTTCTGAAATTGGGGTATGAGGTTTTCTTTGTTTAAAAGTCATATAACACTATTTTCTTGTTTTCTTTATCTATTTTGTAATTTTAATTTACCTACTCATCAGATGTAATTATACAACTAAGTTGCAATTTTAAAAAAGAACAAAAATGTTGACATGAACATCTGTGGTATATAAAACTAAGCTTTCATATGAAACCGCGAGACAAACAAATTGCTGACGTTAAAATTGTTCCTTCATAGAACACCTGGGTAAATTTTCATAAATTTCATATAAGGAAAAACAGAATCTCAAAGCAAAGAATGCAAACACAAAAAAAAAAAAAAAACTGCAAAATGCAAAGAATATAATATTTAGCACATTATCACAAAACAGTTGACAGAAGTTAGATAGCTTTTAAGGTATTTGAATTGGTTGGGAAGTTGTGTTGTGTTGTGAGGTTGAGTTGTTTATTTCATTTCGTGTAATGAATGTTGTTTGAAGTGTGTGTCATTTTTTAAGAGCTTTTAACGATACGATGATGATTCAGTTCAGGCAAACGAACGGACAATGACCTTGTTATCGAAGGAGATTATTGTCTGTTTGTTAAAGTTGATATTTAATACAAAATAATGCAATTGATTGAGAAAGTAGAACTCAAAATACAGAAATGGAAAAATCTTTAAATTTTTGAAAAAAAAAAAAAAAAAAAAATTATGAATATTTTTTTTTAACAAATACTTTTTCAGTATGATTTCTACCATTTCTAATTTTTCAAAATCTCCGAATTTCGTACCCACACTTCATTATTGCTACTTGCGTCATCTTCATTTATCCATGTCAATTAAAATATTAAATTTTAGAAAACTTTTTAATTTGTATAAGTTATTCAATATACATTTGTACTTATTTGTAATAATTGGCTTAGCATACCACATAATGTAGATAAGCTTCTTGGTTTGTAGCTTGCCAACTTTTTCAAGGAAAGTATTTGGAATAATATGTTTAATATGTTTTATTGATTAAATAAATTTATGTTATTTACGTGCATCGTGTTTTGATTTTTTTGTTTGCTACTTCGATCCGATCTCAAGCACAAAAACCTATTGAATGTAACTAAAAAACAGCACAATTTTTCGTACATTTTAAAGTATACCTACTTCCTTTCTATCTCACAGAGTAGTAACACATAAAATAAATAGGACATAGGTAGGTAACTTCATACTACTGTCAAATTTTTGTGATTTTAATATTTTGCGTCTACACTTGTATTCTTAGCTAGAATGTAGTTTCAAACAACATAATTATTAATTTTTAATTTAACAGGATGATATATTTACTAATTTTGAAATGACAAGACATATTGTTAAGTCAACACTATTTCTAGATTATGTGAATTTCCATTTCATCCACTTATTTACATTAAATAAGATACAATTTTAGAACATCAACTCGATGTTCTGTTTTCGTAGGTACTTATGTTCAAAAATTAACTAAGACAGCGCTAAGTAAATTCAAGACAAGGGTACTTTTTCATAAAAATTGACAGGGGACAATTCTGCTAAATTGGCAATTTATTCATGGATCAGAAATTTGACAATTGCCAACTTGTCACTTTACAAATTGTCACCTGTTACACCTGTCAATTTTTATGAAACAGGGCCCAGATTAATTTCATCAGGTAAATAATTGAAAAAAAAAATAACAATGAAACGTTAATTCATCGTTTTTGAATTCAAATTTACTAAAAGTAAAATTTATTAAAGGAAAAGAAAAAAGGACAATTTTAGTAAAAGTCAACACTGTGTTCATCGTAAAATCTTGACAAATTTTTGTAAGATTTTTTTTTTTGAATTAGCAAAGCGTCTTTTTGATTCAACTATGTACAATACAATGTTAAAAAAAAAAAATACCGTGTTATTTTAACTATGAATACAAAGTTATTGAAATCTTGTATGTTTCTTATTTTTCTGCAACTTTATATCAATAAGAGCACTTTGTTAGTTTAACAATAGACTTGTTAAATTTGATAACCTCATGGTTTTCTCGGATGATTCTTTCCTTAAATATCATATCATTAAATAGCACATATTTGGTTAAAAATCAACACTGTTTTCATGGTAAAATCTTGTTACATTTTGCGTTTATAAGATTTTTATTTTGAACTAACATGACATTTTTTGAATCAACCATGTACCTACAATAATTCCAAAAAAATAATGTGAAGTTATTTTGACCATGAATACAAAGCTATTGAAATCATGTAGGTTGAATTTTCTGGAACTTTTTTTTTTAATCTAAAAATAAACTTTGCTTATTTAACAATAGACTTTGTTTATTTAGCAAAAAACTTTGTTAATTTAACAATAGGCTTTGTTGATATAACAATACATTTTTACCTAATGGTTTGCCCTGAGAGATAGTTCTTTCCTTAAATATAATGCTTAATTTTATTTAAAAATATTTAAATCCTGGAAGTTTCTGAGTTTTCTGGAATTTAATATGGAAAAGTGCAATTTGTTAATTTAACAAGAGAATTGATAAATTTTACCAGATTATGGACTTTGTTAATTCAATAATAAATTTGTACCTTATGGTATTCTCTGAGCGATCATTCTTCCCTTAAATATCGTGTTTTGTTTTTTTTTTTTTGCTGAAACTTTTGAAATAATGTGTAAATTCTGAATTTTCTGGAAATATTATATTTATATGAAAAATTGTGTTCTTTCCTTAAATATTATGTTTTTTTTTTATTTATTTAAAGTCTTTTTAAGGAAACAAGAAAAAATAAATAAATATTTTTTTTTCGAAAAAATTTTTGCATTCTCATTTTCCTTCAAATAACGACTTTTTTTTTAAATAATTTTGCTCTGAATCTATATAATCCTTTTACAAATTGACAGAAAAACGAACGATGCAATTTAATACTGTGCAATTCAAAATAGTAACGAAGTTGCAACTTTTGTCGTAGAAATTCTGATCCAAATTGATTGTCTAATCGTAAAATAAAATAAAAAACCGCTTCACGCCATAAACTTTCATTTTTAAAACAAAATTTTAATTTAAACGAAAATTGGCAATTTTTTTGTTGGAGTCATTTCAGTCGGAATAATCAAATTGACAAGTGGAGATTGTCTCTTTCGACTTTTTCACTTTTTGATAGAAAATTACTTAAAAAATTAAAATTTTCACTATTTTGCAATGGATTTAAGTATTGAATTACGAAGGCTGGTAGGCTTGCTAGTAAGTTTCAAAAACAAAATATGAAAAGACTTAATGAGTTTTCATAAGAAGGTTTTTTTAATAATACAAATTCTATATACTATAGGTACTACTGAAATACAGCAGCCAAGTAGAAGACTTAGCACTATTTTAATGGACTTTGTTGAATTATTGATTCAAAATAGATTTTAACGGCCTTTAAGTCCTACAAAAATTGGCGTTTCGTCCCGGCGATCTCACTTGGACTCATCAGTTGACTAGTGAGGGCCTTTCAATACGCAATTTTTGCTAAGTTCAGTTCATCTTACATAGATTTCGTGACGAATTAATGAGTTTTCATTGAACGACGACGATATCATAGAAAAGATAGCAGAGAAACTGATTTATGTAGTATAGCGAAACTAAGGCTTTTCTATTAAAAAGCAAACTGCAACTCCAAACTTTACTAACCACATGGACTACTGTTCTTTTTATAAGATAATATCTGTAAATATATTTTTTTAACAATCATTTATTACTCCGACACATTACATGAAATAATGACCAATAACATTGTGAATTGCTAACATTTTACAAGCAGCTGAAAAAATAAAATATAAAACAACCTCACACGAGCAATATAACATTTCAAAAAAGGTAGTATATGTATAATAAATTTAATTTCCTATAGCACACCAGTGCCTCACTCATCAACTGACTCATTCGTCAAGTGTTTAAATAAAATGCCTTTTCATAAACCACAAAAAAAAAAATAAGTACGTACTTACGAGTAGGTACCAACATACTTAACAAAACCTAAAAGTCTATTATAAACCATTTCTATAACCATAAACACATCCCACAAATTGGCTGCCTAATTTTTTTGTTAGTTGTTGTTGCGTAAGCCTAATAAATTACAGTTAACAACTTTTACACACCACATGCTTTAGATTTATACTCTTTCGTACACAACAAAAAAAAAAAAAAAAAGAAATCACGTTTTAGCATTTAATACATAAATAATGAAAAAAAAAAAAGAAAAATTACTAAAAAAAAAAACTTTATAACAATACTGGGTTACTTATGACTTGTGTGGTTTAAATCAAGAAACACAAGAATTCAAACAAAAGAAATGAGCCCAACCTCAACCTTTATATCAAGTAAAAAAAATGTTGTTAATTTATAAGAAAAGGAAAGTGAAAGTGTGTGTCTAACTAGGCCTAGTTTCTAACCTCTTTTAATTTTTTTCTTTTCTAAACCATCAAGCTTCAATCAACTTTTTGTTATTTATTCAAAGATGATCAAGCGAGATGCGATGGATGGAATATTTACTGACTGGTTTGAGTCGTCTCTGACGGAATTGGTTCGAAAAGCCGGCTTTTCTGAGTAAATGTAGGCAAAAGAGCTCTCAGAGTTTTATGAAGCGGCAACAAACAAAAAGTGAAAGCCGGAGCTCCTTAATGTCTTATTAGCGTTTTTAAAATTATATGTATATTTTTTTTTTCTTATGAGAAAATCTATAAAAATCATACATACACTCAGTTCAGTCAGGAAAATCAAAAAAAAAAAAAACGAAAAAAACACATGCAATCCTTGTTGGTGCTACTGAGTTGTTTTTTTTATTTATTTTTTTTTTAAGGAAGCCCATTATGCTTTGATTAGTGTGTGCTTAAGTACCATTGCCATAATCATGGGTAATTAAATGTCAGCTCCAACAAAGCATTATTTCTGCAAAACTAACTTGTATTTGTGTGTGGTTGTTCAGGGAAGGAGATGAATAACATCAGTTGTGGGGGGGGGGGGGGGGGGGAGGGGAAGGAGGATGAAAAGAGGAGATATAATGTTAAACAATACGAAATGCAACCTCCGGTGAATTTCATGGATACTATCATCATCATCATCATCCCCATTCATATCCCTCATACCCCCCAATCTTCACCGTCATCATTGCAAAAACCGAATGGGTATAGCATCATCAGCGTATTAGATGCGGTCTGATTGTTTGCTAATGCGCTACTGTGCTGTTTTTAAGAGATCTTCTATGGTAGATAACCATTTTTAATAGTTTCTACTTTAGAGAAAACATTTATTAATATTTTTTGTTTTTTTATTTATATTTAGTTACGAAGAGTAAATATATATACATAAGTTTTTTGTTTTCTGAAAAAGGGGCGTGTAACTTGTTATATCTACTGCACACTTTGCTAGTTCAGCAGCTTCTGCTGCTGCTGTTGCTATTGTTTACAATAATAATTATTAGCACTAACAATATTTATAAATAATAAATTAATCGCTGTATTTAATTTTTAATAACAAATAATTTACCGTTGATTAAGTCAAATATCTATGTGTGGGTATAATTTTGTTCAGATTTTAAAATTTAAATAACCTGAAAGTTATCAAGATATTTATTTTTTTTATTGAAAACTTGAATTAATATTTGGTAAAAAATTATTACTTTTAGTGGATTTTGAAGGTAATAATATTTTATCATTAGCTATATTACGATGTTTTTATAAAATAAGATTCAAAACAATGCGGATGTAGGCTTATATTCCAATATATAATCGTCTAAAAAAGACCAAGATTTTTAGAGCGTCACCGGAGTATCTTTTCCTTACTACCCACATCTGCATCTAAAATTCCATAATGATCCAAGTAACCTTTTTTTTTTTTTTAGAAAATTTTGTATTTTGTTAAAAATAAAAATTATTATTGCAGATGTGACCAAAGTTGCTCAATTCTTTTTTTTTTTTTAATGTTATTTAGATCACTTTTGTTCTTAAGCAGCCATATATTTTGTTTTTAATAAAAGAGTGTTCTGAAAAAAAAAAAAAAACGAAGTAAATGCTCAAACTTCGAATTTTCACAGAAGCTCCAACAAGCGGGTTGGCTATGTTTTCCCGCGGCACGTTTTCCCGCGTCACGTTTTCCCGTGTACGTTTTCCCGCAAAACGTTTTCCCGCAGAACGATATCCCGAAACACAGTTTCCCGTGTAACGTTTGCCCGCACAAAAGAGCACATGCTCCTTTTTTTCATACAACGTATTATGTTTAATAATTTGGTTTTATGAACAAAAAAACGAGTAAATGCTCAAAGTTCGAATTTTCATAAAAGGTGCTTCATTTGGTTTGAATAAAATTCATTTCCATATTAACAAGCACCCTGAGCAGCTTTATATATTGAGCACCTTCTCTGAGTACATGCTCCTTTTTTTCCTGCCACGTATGATTTTTATTAATTGGATGTTATAAAAAAAAAAAAAAAAAAAAAAAAACGGAGCAAATGCTCAAAACTCAAATTTTCACAGAAGGTTTAATTAAAATTGATATGAATAAAATTAATTTGCATAATAACGAAGCACTTGCCCAGATTTTTTTATGTGGAACACAGCTTCTTTTTTTCATGTCACACATTATTTTAATTCTATTTACCTATCATTTTGAATAAGTATAAGAAGTTGATATTTTTTAAATTTTAGATAGAGAATTCTTATTAACCAAAATTTCAACTTTCTGGTTTTTCGTCCAATATTTCAGGGCTTTAAAAAAAACACCCATTTCTTGGCGAGATGAGTTCTTTGTTTCCTTGCTTCTTATTCCAATCAATAAAAAAATTGTTTTGATTCCTTGCGTTTTTCTTTTTTAATCGCAACAAATAATTAAAATGAGAGACTTGTTCTGACTGAGGCTGCATTTCCTATAAAAATGGCGTCGGTACACGAAAACAATTTGAATCAAGTCAAAAATTGAAGAGCTTCCCAAACTTCACATCAAGCTTATCAAACTTGGTACCTACTTTTCAAACTTGGTAGGTACCTACTTTTCAAATTTGGTACCTACTTTTCAAATTTGGTACCTACTTTTCAAACTTGGTACCTTCTTTTCAAACTTGGTACCTTCTTTTCAAACTTGGTACCTACTTTTTAAAACTTGGTACCTACTTTTCAAACTTGGTACCTACTTTTCAAACTTGGTAACTACTTTCCAAACTTGGTACCTACTTTTCAAACTTGGTACCTACTTTTCAAACTTGGTACCTACGTTTCAAACTTGTTACCTATGTTTCAAACTTGGTACCTACTTTTCAAACTTGGTACCTACTTTTCAAACTTGGTACCTTCTTTTCAAACTTGGAGGTACTTCCAAACTGTGAACAGCTTCTCAAAACTTTGACGGCCTGCTCAATCTTTGAACAGCTTCTCAAAAACTTTTAAAGTGACAAATTAAAATAAAACAGAAACTTATGACAGTGTCGCGAATTGATTCATGGAATTCATATTAATTTATATATTCACAAGCTACTTCTAAAATTTTATGATCCTTTTTTTAAGTTTCTCTAACTTCCAAAATGAAAAAAAAAAAAAAATTTCTCAAACTGGAAATTTCGACATCCCAATATATGGGCTCTTCTAAGCTTCTTAAGCTTTGAAGTACACAGTTACAATTTTTCTTGACAGGTTCTCAAACTATGTGAATCTACCCAGAGTTTCCTAAACTTTTATCTTTCTTAACTGTGTGCATCTTTTGTTATAGTAAGCAGGAACGGAGGGGACCTACAATTTTCGGTCGAATCCGAAATTTATCATGAAGCAGTGTCACCGAAAGAGAAAACGAATATTTTCTTGGGTGTCATAGATTGGTAGTATGTATTTGACCAGACCTCCTGGTATGACAGTCCATCCCACTTACCGCATATTAAGTCCGGAAACTCAATTCTTTAAACTTTGGCCTTTGTTGGCCAAAGTGCAGCCTGAAATAGATTTTTGTGATGTCCATAGACATATCATATAGACACCTCATTTTTGCTAATTGTTCTAAAACTAGTTTTATTTAGAGCTTGTATCACAAACACCTTCCTATAAAAATAAAAAAAAATAATAAATTACTTCAAGTTCAAAAACCTGAAAAGTCTGTGCAAACCTAGATTGCCTGACTTTATCATGTCTACCAGGAATTCCTCAACATAGACAACAACCAACCTTCGACTTAATTTCACTTTATGACGACAAAGCTACTATCTCTCCGTCTTAATGGAAAAAACAATTCCAAAACGACATACAGTGGGACATTCTTAATAAAATACTGACAAAGTTTCAAAAAAAATATTTAAAATTAATTACTAATTATTTAATTTATTTATAAATTTTAACAATACATTAACATCTATTATTTACAATTTTTTTAAGAGCACTATAGCATCACATTTTATTTCAGATATGGGTGTTCATAATTATTTTAATTCTTCCAAACAATCGAAGTTATAAACAATAAACAATAAATTCAATTGCATTTAAAACGCATAAAAGTTTTATATTTCTAACTTTGAAAGCAGTTTTTTAATGTAATTTTTAAAACAAGTTTTTTGCAGATTTTTAAAAATATTTTTTTTTTCAAATTCTTCAGCACTGAAATTTATGAAAATATTTTTGTAAAGAATATATTTATATATTTCTTGTTTTTTTTTTTTAATTTTGTCTCCATTAATCCAGAAAATGGGCGTGTCTCTTCGTAGGCAGTAAGTCTGTTAGTCCCCAGTCGTTGGAAAAATATCTTCGGTACCTTCTTTTATTTTTATTACAAGAATTAACTAAAATTGATTAATTTTGTCTTATTAATTAGATTTCGCTACTAGCTCACTGACTAAAGATAATTCTTGCTTAATTCCAATTTATTAATAACTCTACCTACTTGTAAGTAAAATGGACCTAGCTTGTCTACAATGTTAAAATATCTTCACGAAAATTGATTTAAAGAAAGTCCAATGTGTCAAATTCATGATTTAAAAATTGAATTATTTCCACTTTTAAAACTTTCCTTTCCCACTGTGTGTACTGAGGCTGCTGGCAGTTGCAGCGTCTATGACGACCACCCAGTCAACAGAAAAACCGATTTACTAAATTTACACACCATTAAGTGATAATTAACTAAATAAGTAGTGCAACATACTGTATGTTTCGCATTAAGTTAACTTGTTACGAGTATAATATTCCCTTCAACTTGATGCAAGCAGGGGCATAAAATTAAAATTGACAATAATGATGAAGATATGATGATTATGATGTTTACACTTGTGGTTTAATTTACTAATGTGCAACAAAATTGTGTCTATTGCCATTTCTTTAATAGTATAGGAAGGTAGGTACTGCCACTTTGTATTTTTATTCAATTCTTATTTTTGTCGCAATTCAAATAAACTTAACCAAAAAAAAAAAGAAAAAAAAGAAGTCATTTTCAATTCTCGTGTCTGACTATTCACACGCAACAACCACGTACTTCCACTTCAAATACAACAATGTAAACACACAACACTTTATATACCAGTTTATTCTAAGAACCTGAAGCACGACTAGAATAAACCACTTTTCACCCTTTCTCCCCCTTGGCATGAAGTTTATTTTCAAGCAAATGCAATTAGAAAATTTAATTGTCTAAGTAATGAGTTTCAATTTAATTGCTTTTGTGTTCTAGTAGTTAAAATAGTTTATGACTTTTTATATAGAGAATGAGAAAGAAAGTGCTGCTGAGACTCAAGGAAGTGCTGTACGTATACGCACCGTATAATTTAATTTTATAACCAGGCCAAAAATATAATAAAAAAAAAATGGTTTTGAAACGGCTATTCAGATAACATTTCATTTATTAATACAAAATAGAGTAATTCTTAAAGTTTAAGTATTTTTACTTAGAAGCCGAAAAAAAATTATTTTTTTCTTTGAAAACGTTTTCACTCTAATTCTCTATGATGGGAGATAATATGTGCTTTGCAGGGGTCCTTCGCTGATTATTGGGCTGCGTGCGATTTTAATGCATTAATCAATCCACGCAAAGATTCAAAATTCGTTGTCTTTATTTGGTTAAAAGTCTTCGGCATCATTAAATCCTTCCATATCCGGAGCTTTTTCATGCTTCGCAAATAAGTACCATATCCACTTCGATTTCAATAGATTTGGAGGAAAATCATTTCCCAAATCTTACTTTGCAATTTTAAAAATAAATTTTAATCGACTCGCAATAGTTTTCTTTTGCAATTTTTCATTTTTCCTCTTTGAACCTTCAAGCCAATGATTTCGCAAAAGTTCTCTTGCGGTTTCTTTTATCGGATTTTATTACGGAGAAATTTTTTGATTTGAAAAATTTTATGGAGCTAATTTTCATTTCCTATTTTACTATCTCGCATTTCGTTATTGAGCCGTTTCATTATCTTACCATTTATGTAATTGACAAAATGATACTTAATTTATAAAAGTGGCTAATAAATCTATAAGATTGCTTCGAAAAAAGTATGTGTTTTTTTTCTTTTTTATAAGAGTTAAATTTAGTACTGACGAATTTTTCGCAAAATTCTCTAACTTATTACATGTTAAAGAAATTTTCGAAAAAATCGTCCTTAAATATCGAAAGGGAAAACAATTTTAAAGCTGAATATTTAGATGAATAATATGATATAAAATGCGAAACAGTTAAGCAAAGTAAAAAATTGCTAAGTAATAATTTGCGAAATAGTAATAAGCGGGGTAACATAATGCGAAATAGTAAAATTTGCAATTTAAACAAGAAATTGTGCTGTGAAATATACGAAAAGATGATTTTGCGAAAAGATGACGAAATAAAAACTCGCCAAACTTAAAATTTCGAATAAATGTAGATGCGAAATGATTAAATTTGCAAGATAAGAAATTGCGAAATAATCATTGCAAAATTAAAAACAGCTAAACAATATCCGCCAGCTTACCCCTACCCATGTGAAATAATAGTGATAACTTACTAATTTTGTTACGAAATAATAAAATGCGAGGTAAAAAATTGCGATGTGAAATGTGCGCAAATATCATTTTTTGAAAAAATTGCGAAATAAAAATTTTTCACAGCAGAAAATGTCAAATACAATTAAATGCGAAGTGATTAAATTGAAAGACAAGAAAATTGCGAAGTGTTCATTGAAAAACAGCTAAACAAAATCCACCAGATGACCCCATACCCATGCGAAATATTATAATTAGTGCAGTAATGCAATGCGAAACAATGAAATGCGAAATATTAAAATGCGACATAAGAAATTGCGATGTGAAATGTGCCAAATGATGATTTTGAGAAAAGATAACATAGTGAAATAAAAACTTAACAAACATTAAACTTCAAATACATCTAGTTTCGAAATGATTTAACTGCAAGAAACGAAATTTGCGATATGTTTGTTCAAAACAGTCAAACAAAAACCGACTAGACATAATAATAAATGTAGTAACTTAATGCAGAATAATAAAATGGCAGGCAAAAAATTGAGTTACAAAATATGCGAAAATATGATTTTTTGAAACGATAATGAAGTAAAAATTAAAAAAAAAAATGTCAAATACAATTAAATGCCAAATGATGAAATTTCAAGACAATAAATTGCGTAATCACTGCAAAATGAAAAATAGATAAATAAAGCGTTAAAGATGAGACACCTACCCATGTGATACCATGCGAAATAATAAAATTGCGATGTGAAATATGCGAAAATATAATTTTTTGAAACGATAGCGAAAAAAAATTTGCCAAAAACAAAAAATGTCAAAATGCGAAATACAATATAAGAAATTGGCGAAATATTTACCTATTGAAAAACAGCCAAATAAAATTCGCCAGATGAACCCCTACCCATGTGACAAGTAATGTACCTAATGCGAAATAATGAAATGCGAATAATCAAAATGCGACACAATAAATTCTGATGTGAAATATGCGAAAAGATGATTTTGCAAAACATTTGCGAAATAAAAATTTGCCAAAAAATAAAAGTCAGATGCAATCAAATACCAAGTAATAAAATTTCAAAACCAGAATTTGCGATATGGTCCCTACAAAATGAATGAAAAATAGTGAAACAAAATCTGATAGATGACCCACTACCCAAAATAAATCCTTCACAACTGAAAAATTGCTTTTGAGTTTATTCGAATTTAATTTATTCGCTGGATTAACTTAGTCTGGATTAACTCAGAGTTGATTCAGCATTAAAAAACAGGTGTAAAGTACTTCAAACAAACTCTGGGAAATTGAAGACTCAGATGTTAGTCATCAATCGAACTGTCAGCGTAAATTAAAAGATTTCTATAGCCTTTTTGCATATAACTTTGCGGTGATCTATTTATGGAGACAATTTAAATTCCCCACTTGAAACCTGCTTCATGAGTTTACTACTCTGGATTAATTTATATAAAATAAAAACAAACTCGATAAAAAAACTATAAACATTACTAGGCTTCCCTAACAATTTTAATGTCAAAATTCATGTTAGCTTTTCAAGTTTGATCACAATCTCAACTAAATTAATTTTTTTTTTTAATTTCAAAACTTGCTTCTACTTAAATACAATACAAAGAAAAATATTCGATCAAATAATTAATTGATTTCATATTTAAATAAAAAATTATCGTCAACAGGTTTTTTATTTCTTTTAAATTAAATTCTTTTCAAGGACAACAAAATTGTCAAAAATCCCATCACTCAAACTTTGATATATTCAATCCAAACCATCAATCATTTAATGAAAAAAATAAAAACAAAATAAATAAAAATAAAAAATCCTATCTAAATCACTTGACAAAAAAAATCTACAATTTATTACCATATTCACAACATTATATACCTACCTACTTGACAAAATTCATAAATTGTTATCAATGAAAATTTAATATTGGAAACATAAAGCTATTACTCATCTCTGATATAAATTAAAAAAAAATAAATAAAAAATAACAAAAACTTCCTTCCACTTCAATTCGACAATTTTTCAATTTCCTTCTTTTATTGTTGATGTTCCACCCACCCACTTTGTTTAGTGTGTAATACCACACACTTAATCTTCTCCATATCACATCTGAAATATGTATATACATATGTATATAAAAAAAAAAACATGAAAAAAACTAAAAACCAGCAAATATTATAAAACTTGGAATTAAACGTTCGGATAAGAGTAACAACTAAAAAAAAAAAATAATTAAAAAAATCTACAACAAATAAAAAATAAAATATATATATATCTTTTCACTGAAATCCCTGAGCAATTTGTAGATGTAGATACATTTTATTTTTTTTTGTTCACAAAATCCATGTACACATATCTAGAGAGAGAAAAAAAAAGAAAATAAATAAATATATATACACACAGAGAGAAAAACTGAAACTCCATTAATCTCACCGCATTTCATTTCAACCGGAAGATCCGGGAGATGGGGTGAATAATTGTGGAACGAAGCTTGTCGTTTTATAGTGTAAGAGATATGAAGGCACACAACACGAAAAATAAAAAAACAGAAAACAGTAAAATACAACCAAAACGAAAAGCGAAAGAAGATTTAACCAATAATAATGTGTAAGAAGAAAAATGCACACGACCTACCCCAAGGCAAAATTTATTATTATTATATTCTTCCCCTGGTTTTTCTGTTTTATTTGTTTTTTTTTTTTGTTATATGTTCGTGTATCTGTATCTGAAGCTGCTTCTGTTGTTGTTGCTTCTGCTGCTTAACCGCACCGCACCCCATTTTTTTTTTTTTTCAAAAATAAAGAAAAAAACAAAAACATAGTGCAACAGAAGAAAATATTAAAGCAAATGACAAGAAGAGAAATTTTTAAAAGAAGACAAAATGCAATTGAAAAACAAGAAAAAAGAATGATGTGGATAAAGAAAAAAAATGGGGGACGATGAAATATATACACATGACGAATGCGGCGGCCGAAGAGACGACGACGACGACGGACGGACAAGAAACTCCGATGCACAGATTCATATAAAATGCAATAAATTTTTACGACTTCTTTTGGGAATACTCGTATTTTTTTTTGTTTTGAATTTTTTGAATTTGTTTTCACCCAACCATTCAAAATGGATTTTTTTTTTTTTTGGGATTTTATTTTTTTTTGGGAGAACTTTTCATCCAATCTATATGGAATTAAGGGGGAATACATATTTGAATCTCTATCTAAAGTCAAACTGGACTTGCATAGAGAGAGATAAAAAAGTTTTCCACTTGCAAAATGAATTGCGAATAAAAAAAGTTTGTTTATATAGATAGAAAATGCAATGGCAGGATGTGTGTGAGATAATCCTGGAAAAGTACCCTAGACAGTCGCCTTGTCGACTAAATGAAAAACATGCAATAGATACACTCGGAAAAAAAATAATTGAATAGTATTTATTTTTATTTCTCGAAAAACAATTTATCTTTATGTAGATAAATCCATCCATAAAGTTGACACTCTATAAAAAACCTCGTAACCTCAAAATTCAACAAAAAATATAAAGTTGCACCTAAATTGTATTTCAGATGAATAAAAAAATTACTGAACTTAAATATCAATTCTTCGTAGTGTCATGATTATTTTTGCCGCTGTCAAGCAGGTTTTAAACTTTATCAGTATTTGTGGTTTTTTCAATTATATTTTTTTTAATTTATTCAATCGGGTCTGAAAAATTAACAATTTTCGGTTTCTGAGGTTTTGAATTAAGGGCGAATATTTGTCTTATCTTTTTGCGGCTATATAATCATCCATTTTTATTATATTTATACACAATATTTACCAATATTTGGTAACGTGAAATACCATCCTACGATATTAAACCACTTGGAGCTATATTTCCATTTTCTGTAAGTGAAAATAAGACAGTTTCGTGGTATTATTTCAAAGACTGCTATATAACCACATAATTCAACGCTAGAATGTACTAATGACGAATGAAACATTGTGGTTGTATAAGAACAAAATAATTTATTGGGAAGTACATTTTCAAAACTCGTTTGCTAATATTATAAAAAAAATATTTTTTTTTATAAGCTTTTAAGAGGTCAAAAATTTAAATTTGATTCAGCTATATGATATGTTCATTTTCTTTTTTAAATGGAATTTTTCTGTTGACATAAATCATGAACTAGATATTTTAAGCCATTCCAAGTAGATGCAAGCAACAATAGTAGATAATAAGTAAAATAAAAACATGAATAATTTTTTTTTTAAATATCCTTTGAATATTTACAATTTTACTAGCTGGTTCTACCAGATTCGCACGGAATTTTTCATCAATTTTAGCATTTTAAAAAGTAAAACTAAAATTTTAGACAAACCCTTTACAATAAATTTTTTGCCACTCTCCAATAATTTTGTATACACAAATGTAGCAGTGTGAGAGCGTAATTCCATCTGTTGGCGATCTTATTTTCGAATGTCAATTTCGAAGTGTTTGCCATTCGCTTAGAATCAATATCTTCTCCTTTCCATAATATAAAATGAAATTTTCAGATATCGCTCCTAAAAGTATGTAATAACACCACTAAAAGTATGGAATATTACTCCTAAAAGTATACAATTTCATGATTTCACAATTTTTCGACTTTTCCGTTCAAAATTTCCAATTTTCAACTCTATAGTGGTTGTACCTAGTTCAATACGAATCTAACAAGAAAGAAAAAAACCCTCATGTAAATCGGATTATGTCTATCCCAGCGTACAAATAAAATCCAATTAATTTTGTATTTACATATACTTTAAGATTTTTCTAATTGTAAAAATAATATGTAAATACAAAATTATAAAATAAAAAATAAGGTAAAGATTTGCTATTTTAAATAGAAGCATTCGACTAATCTTAAAAATTCATAAATTTTCTCCTTCTTTTCCCATTTCAACTTCACAAGATTTCTTCAACGTACTTTCAAAATTCTTGTAATCTGAGATTAAAACTTGTAAATCTCGATTTCAAGAAAGATTTAATGCTCTGATTGTTGTCTACCAATTTTTTCTTTTCCATTTTCCTTATGAGGATTTCCTTTTCCTTCTTCTGTTTATCCACATAGTAATAGCGTTTTTCGGTGGGTTAAAAAAATATATTTCAGGGGTAAAAATTACATAGTTCACTGTGTTAATTCTAACAGACATAGTCGACTCGTTTAAAATAAATTGTTTAAAATAAAAACCTAAAAAGGTTATATTAATGGAGAAACTTGATTAAAATTTGCAATTTTGCTTAAATGAAATAATTATTTATTTTGTTTCACATATCTCTGAGTATATTGGTTACTAAGGAGCGATTTAATATGTTTCTTTAACTAACTTAATTGGTTATTGAAACCGAGCAAACTAACCCAGAAGTATAGTTTCATAAAATTTGGTACAATTTAACCGAATCAGTGTGTAGATTTTTTTTAATCGAGTTAACTCGTATAATTTAACCTGATGAGTTGGCAGGTTGTATATTATCAATATTTGTTATTTAAATTAGCCGAGTTTTACGTTGTTTTTAACCGATCAGTAATGTCAATAAGGAAAATTCACATGAGAACTCCGTAACATCTCAAAAAATTGCTGATGGAGTTATCGGAATATATTTTCAAAAATTGGATTAATCAGATTGTTATCTGTGTTTATAATGACTTTCGTTCCCTGATTGATTGGCATTTAAGACTATTTAAAACAATTTTTTCGTTGTATCTTACAAATATTTTTATTCAGTTCTGCTGCGAAACCGCCAAAACTCTTGGTACCTAAAATTCAGTATACAAAGAATACTTTCTGGTCTCAAATGGTTTCGAGGTAGTGTTATCTCGGTATCCCGAGACTGAGAATTCTTTCGTGTTGTTACCAGCCAATTTATTTATTCATTGATAAGCTGGGAATATGACAAAGAAAGTCCGACAAAGATGGTGAAGGACCTTGAGATTTATAGACGGATCTTATTGTTTAATGGGATCAAACACAAAGGTGCCTATATACCCCCAGTAAATTTGCTTAATGCTTATCTCTTTAATACCACGAAAGTGATGATAGTAAAATTTCAATTAATTTTATAGATATACATATGTATGTGTCCAATTATTCTTCTACGGCCCTATTAATTAATAAAATCAAATCAATCATTAATAATTTTTTTAATCATCAAAATAATTGTGAAATCTTATCAGTATTCATATGAATTAGTCAATTCATCCATTTTAGGTAGATTGTGGATTAACGGAGTTATAAGGTTAAAAATATGTAAGATCTTTTTGCCAATGGCCGCGACATGATCTTCAAAAATTCGTCAACAAAAAAAAACCTGTAAAATCAAAACCTTAATTATTTGTATTTATTTTTATATAGCAATAAAAAATCAATCCCTATCAAACAATAGTCTAAATTTTTGCCCAAACGTCCAATTTTCGATTTTTAACCTTAGATATATCACTCCATCTACAATTTTCATATAATTTTTCAATATATCTGTCCTTTTTTAATATGAAAAATATATCAATTACAGTAAAATTATCATGTTAAATTAACTAGATATTTTAAACAGTTATCAGGTTATTTTTTTTAACATGGTTGATCATGATAAATATTTAAGAGGGTACAAGATTGCAACGTTTTGTGAAATCATCAGACATTTACTTGAAAATTATACATATGACAACTTTTAAGCTTTTAAGTAACCTTAGATATCTTACTATGTGTATTTAGTTATTAAATAAAGATTTGATTATATTAATAAGAACTTTCAATAAAAAAAAAGTATTATAATTCTAATAATTTTATCAAAATTGGCCCAATTGCTGTCAAAAAAGCTGAAATATCCCTATAAAAATACTTAAAAAAAAAAATTATTCTTTTAATAAATCCAAAGGTTAAGAGATTTTTGCAACTGGTCTTGTATTAGAATCGAGTTAAAGCTTTACTTCGTTAGGCTAATAAAATTATAAAGTTCTAGTTAAATTTACACAGAATTTTTGTTTTGTGTATAAGTATATATTTTCCAATAGATATACTTAAACTAAATTACTTTATCCTGCCAAAGATACACTATCTTTTGCTATATACATACATACATATGTATATAGATATAAACGTACATTAATTTCAACTTAAAAGGATATGCTGGTAATTTGTTTTGACCAATTGCATTTTTTTTATTTCGTCAGAGGAAGGATGAGAGGAAAAAAACTTTCTGTACATAATGCATAAACCATGTCGTACACAGGAATACAAGAAGAAATACATATTATATACGAGTGTATAAAGAAAAAAAAAAGAAAAGATACTTTTTCGGTAATTTCAATTTTTATGGGAAAATACACTCCCCATCATTGTCTGGTGTTTTTTTTCATTCACTCCATTGCACGATTATTTTTTTTTCCTTTCATATTTTTTCATCTGAGAAATGCATTTTTTCAAGATAAAATGCGTGAGTGAGCTTCAAAAATGGAAAAGATTAAAAAAAAAATTATAAAATATCGTATTTTTTTTGTTCTTCTACCCCAAGGCGGACGAATGAAAATATACATACTTTAAAATGTATCATTCTTTTTGCAATTTGTTTCTTTAGATATTTTTTTTTGTTACCATTTATCTTAAAAATAGTGTTTGTTTTAAGAGAAGATTGTAAGTAGGTAGGTACTGCTGAACATCTGTTTAAATATTAAGATAAAATTAATACCTAAATACATTTATATATATAAAGATAAACTTTTGTTTATTTATTTTTTTTTTTTTTTGAAACAAATTTGTTTCGTTTTTTTTTTTTTATTTTTTATTGTTCTGTTTATCATTTTTTTTATTATTTTATTCTTTTTTGTTGTTGTTTTGTTTATTGCTAAACCTTGTTCTAGATTTTTGAAAGTGTTGCTTTTTTTTAAATTTAAAAAAGCAGGTGAAGACGTATTTGAAGATAAAATCGTTAAGAAAATATTACAGACATTTATTTTTAAAGGTTTAACAAAAAAGCTTATTTTGAAACTTGAAAATTGATAAAAGAACAGAGGAATTTTTTTTTGTTTTGAATAAATACATAATTTAAAAAAATAATACCTAAATACTTAGAACATAATTTAATAAATTAATAACAATTTAACAAATTCAATTAATCTCCTAAATTTAAGGGTGATGTATAGGTCAGGTCCAAAATGGATATAGTGTTATAGGTACAGAATACATTTTAATTTTTGCATCGTCAGTTGATCTGAGATAAGAGTCAAGTCAAAGGATCCCTCGACGCCCCAGTGTGATCCGAAAACCAAAAGTCGTGGGCCAAAATTTTTTTTTCTTTGAACATTTTTTTTTGTCTTTGAACATTTTTTTTGTCTTTGAACATTTTTTTTTTGTCTTTGAAAATTTTTTTTTTCTTTGAAAATTTTTTTTTTCTTTGAAAATTTTGTTTTCTTTGAAAGTTTTTTTTTTATTTCTTTTAAGAATACAAATAATCAGATCTTACAAAACATCTACCAAAATATTCATAAAATTCTTTACTTCAAAATCAAACAGCCCAAAACCTCAAATAAGGAGTTACCAAATTTTGGGCATTCTGACACTTTTTCTGTTATTTAAGTCCCCGCACTGCCAATTTCTACCAATTTTTCTCCAAAAGTCTGTTCATTTAAAAAAAAAAAAAAAAAATTGTTTTAAAAATGGTAGAAATTAGCTGTTTTGAGAAGTAACAAACAGACCTAGAATGACAGAACATTTAAAAACTACTCGAAATCTTCCAAAAATTAAGTAAGATATTTAGACTAAGAGCCCACAGCTATTTTTGAGTGTGAGTGATAGCAAAAATTAACTGGTATTTTTAGATAGGTCTTTACTTTTCATATTCATTTCATATTCAAATATTAAAGTCTTGCATGCCGTTGTTGCGGCTCTTTGTCGGTAAAGTGCATTATTTTAGTGCATCTGGTAGAGAAGTGGCCCCATGGAAAAAGTCATGGATTACCATATTATGTTATCAGAGGGGAAGCTTCTGTCAATGAGAAAATATTTCTAAATGCTATCACATTTTATTTAGACACCGTTTTCATACTCATCTTTGGCTTCGTCTTGGATGCAGAAGAACCCACCCAAGATGTCTTGGACCCCCATTTTCATATCTAGGGCGTTCAGATCTTTTATTAAATATAACGATTTAGTTGTTATACTTTTTATCTGGCCTTTAAAAAAAAAAAAGCATTTTTAATGCACCATTACCGACAAAAGCCCCAATCACGAAATGCAAGACTTTCATATTTGCTATCTAAAAATACCAGTCAATTTTTGATATCATTCACACCCAAAATTTGCTGTGGGCTCTCGGTCTACTTGGATAGTCCAAATACAAATTTGAGTATTTAGTTAACTAATTGGAAATTAGTCCCCATTTTTATTTTTGTATTCTTTTACTTTTTTATTATTTATTTTTTAAATAAAAGATATTATTTTAAATAACTTAAAAACACTTATTTTATTTATTTTTTTACTTAAATGCATTTCGGAAGCTATGCTTCCATCGTCAGTAAGTTTTATATAAATAACAATAAAAAATTTTTTTTTTGATATATTAAATACAAATAACTCATTACAAACAAAAACAAACTACACAAACAAATTTATGGTGAATTTAAGATCTATTATAAAATTTTTTGAAAATTGGATCTTTTATTGGTCCATCGTCACTATTCATTAAATTATTTCTATTTTTGAAAATGTAAAGAGATTCAAAAGCATCTAATTCATAATGATTATTTACATTGCGAATTAATTTCAAATTTTGTAAGCTAAAATTATGGTTATTCTCCAGCATGTGTTGTGCTACACTCGACTTTTCAGGTTCATTGTATTTTACATGTGCAAAATGTTCTTTGAACCTTTTCATGATTGGTCTTCTTGTCTGTCCTAGATATTCCTTCCTACAATCGCTGCATCCAATAGTATAAATTCCTGATTGTTGATTTTTCTCAATTTTATCTTTTGAGCCACTAATCACATTTTTGAGTTTTATCTCACTACACTGACTCATTTTAATGTTTTGCCTACTAAAAATTGGTCTCAAATTTGATGTTATTTCTGGATAAAAATTGAATTTTGACCATTTCTTTTGTTCATCGTTTTCATTTCTGATTAAATCTAAAGTTGTATAATTTCTTAAGTTTTGTTTTCTTCTATGTGCAATCGTGAGATCATCTATTAATTGTTCTGTATATCCGTTTATCTTAGCTATTTCTTTGATCTTTCGTATTTCAATGTTTTCTCTTTCTTTCGTCATCGGGATGTTTAAAGCTCTAAAAATCATTGAATGGAAAGCTGATATTTTGTGTTCAAATGGATGAAAAGAGTCCGATGTTATATATCTTAGAGTAATTGAAGGTTTTCGATAAATATCAAACTCGAAATTTTTACCTTTTCTAATTATAGTTAAATCTAAATATTATATTGTTATTATTCTTATTAAATTTTTTATTTTATCGATATTTTTATTTCGCATTCATTTTGGAAATTTTTAAACAAGTTCCTTGACATTTAAAATATGTTTATTAAATCCTTTCTTATGACATCAAAAATATGAATTCATAAATTTCAAAGAAAAGAAAAGACATCTTGAATAAAATTTTCTCAATACGCATATAATGTACCTACCTTTTGCATCAATATACTTAGCTTTATGGTACAGAATTTTAATTTTCAACAGTTAAGTTGCCACAGCTATGTATAATGTAAAATATTTTTTGGATTTATCTACTCGTACCTACATCGCATGTTTACCGAAATAGGTAAATCGTCTCGACGTGTTAAGAAGTTCGTTAGCTTCAATATTATTCGAATAAAATAAGAAAACACACAGAAAATCAATTCAAAACGCGTAGTAAATTACAGATTATACGTGTATTGCATAATAATTTGTAGGAATTTTATTATTAAATATATAGAACTTACCTGTACTAGTTTCTTATATGTGTGAAAAGAAATGCAAAAAAAAAAATAGTTACACGTTTCCGTTACATCATTTAACATGAGTACTAAAATAGTTCTAAAAATGTTGTAACTTGTCTGAGCTGTTAACGATTGATGCAAAATGATGATGAATACAAAATGAAATAAATAAAGTTTTTAAAGCTCAATTATCTTCTAAAGCAATAAGCAAGGCAAGAAAAATTTAATTGGAATATCAGGAAATTTGTGAATTGAAGACAAAATTGTAGGTACTAAAAATAAAAAAAAAAATTGCGTACAGAAGTATACGCTGATTTTCTATGATTTTTCGGTGTAATATCCGTAAGATGTCGATCTTTCACTGAAATAATATTAATTAAAAATAAATATCAACCATACAAATCAACTCAATGTACATAGGTAGATACTTAAAACTTCTTACTTTTATCAAAGTTACACATTCATCAGAATAATATTTATTTAATTTTTTATTTATTTGACAACTTATAAATCGAGACAATGCTTAATTAAGTAAAAGAGGCGGCAACAAAGAACCATATATACAGACACATCAAAGAATGATGTCTGTATTACAAAAAAAAAAAAAAAATAATAAACTGCAGTGAATCAGTAAATGCATTTTATTTTTTCTTTGCCTTACAAATATTTTCATTTAATTGCATTTTAACATGCAATATAATATAGCTTTGTCTTCTTCTAAAGATATTTAATTTTTAAGTGCAGTGATATTTCATTTTGCCATTTAAAAAAAAATGTATCTATATATAAAGATGTATTTTTGATGTTTATATTTCTTTAATGTTTATGTTTATTTTAACTTTTATCATTCCTCATTTGTTATTATCTTTTTTTTTTCTTTTTGTGTTGATTTATTTTGTTGGCGATAAATTAAAAGAAAGGTACTTGAAAAGGTAATTATTTTTATTTTTTTTTGGTTTAAAAACTTAATCCACTTGTAAAATTTTATTTTTCAAGTTATATACCTAAAAGTACATGAGATTAATTTGAGAATTGGTAATGAGATTACAGAATTGAGATTAAGGGTAAATTTATTAACAAAATATGAATTTTTGTTTTATGGAAATTTTAACAAAATAATAAACGATACTAAAAAAATCTTAAATTTTCTGCAGTGTCCCAATATCTCTACCCCAACTATAAATTACTTCAAAAGTTCTCAGATATTTGTTCATATATAAAATTTTGTTTTACTTCATTGTTAATTTTGTATGTTGTTGGTTTTGTAAATTGTTGTGCTTCTTGGCCTCAAGTTATATGACCTTACAGTTGAGTCTAATAAAAAAAAACGGACAAAATTAAACTTTTTCTGAACCACTTACCGCTGATTTTGAAAAAAATTTTGGTCATGGTAATCAAAGACATAAAAATCATCATTTTTTCCGTTCCAACTTTAGGGAAATGTAATCGAATCGTTAAAAATGATTTAAAATAGGGTTATGTTCTTAGTAATAATTTTTTCTTAACAATTCTGCCAAACAAATTTAAATTCCACGCCAAAGTTTTGCCCATTTTTTTTTCTTATTAATTTTTGTCTTAGTTCGCAGAAGTCTGAAACATTGAACCCATTTGGCTGATTTTTTTTTGGTTTGCTAATGCATAATAAAAAGGAATTATTAATCAACGGAAATTTTTGTTCCCTAACAAACCATTTTTCATTTAAATGTACCTAAATCTTGGTAAACATAAAAATGGGTTAATTCTTATAAAAATCGATATTCTCGAAAAATTGTAAAAAAAATTTAAGCATTTTTTTTCTACTTTAAATAGTTTTTGGCTCAATTTAAATTATGTGCTATTACTCCAATCCATAACGACCAATTTTTCTTTATATTGAAGTTCATGTTCTGTCCCATCTTTGTGGTCCATCTGTTCTACACAAAAAATTGTTCAATATTTTTCAACGACTTTTGCTTTATTTTGAAAAAAAGAAAATTTTTCGATTTGTAGAAGGTGTATATAAGATGAAGGTGCCTATCATCATAGCCATCCGGCAGAATATTATAGGTGCCTTCCATTCCTGCCAATAACGCACTGACACAGGAATGGTTGAGAGTTTTAAGTCACTACGCCCTGGTTTTACACGAGCTGTCGCGCTACAAAATAAATTTTTTTAAACCTACCGATTAGTTATGGAATAACGCCTGGCTTTCCAGTAGGCCAAACTGGAGCCAATTTTTGAATATAAATTTGCTAAATTCGATGTTGTTTCAACCGATTTTAGTGAGGTCTTGGACAAAATTTCCCGTAGTATAATAGTCAAACTATCCACACTCTGCCCTGAACATTGTGTAGGTATGTCTTTTCTTGAAATTGATTTCCTCTTACCTGAAAAACAGATCTGCCCTCTACAGCTCCTATTCAGTTACTTTCGGGGTCCACCAAGGCAGCCACTTAGGTCCTCTTCTCTTCATTTTTTTTATTTGCTTTGGACAAAAGTGCCCAAAACATCTAAAAATCATGGACCCTGATATATGACTCGCGAAATGCACGGGTTCAAACTGTTTGAAATTCATTAAGCTCGCCGGGAAACTGTTTTTTTTAATTTTATTTTACTACTGTAAGTTAAATGTTTGTTGAAATGTAACTTTCTCTTTAAGCAAATATGTGTGAACAATGAGATATGGAACAGTGTTCCAACAGAAGGTCATTGTCATTTTGTGTGATTGAACTTGTGGTTTTGTTATATATAGATATTTTTATTTTCCTTCCAAGAATACAAAAATATGTTATTTATTATTTACCTTAATAAGCTTTTGAAATGTCATCAGCCTTTTCAACAAATAAGAATGACTCACACTTTAATTCAAAATTGTTATTTTTTTCAGTTAAACCATGATACTAGTCCCATTCAGAAACTATATCAGGTATCGAAAAAGTAATTACACATTTTATTTGTGCAAAAACTGAAAAAAAAAAAACAAAACAAAATATCCATGTTTCATCTAAAAGATACCACACTGATGGAACATGAATTATGTACTTGGAAATCTCAATGAAACGCCCTCAGACGACAATGTGTCATAGACACTGTTCAAGGACATACATACAGGACATAGAGATACATAGATACATACCTCCCATCCATTTTCTGTTTATTCCTCCTCTTCATTAATTCACAATCAATAATATTAATAATAATGAATTCCATTTTCATTCTAGTTCATTAAGTTTAACACAAGGGAGGAGACACAAACAAATATTCCCTGTTGAGCTTGGCAAAATAAAATTGAATGTTTTTTGCCAAAACATGTTTTCTAATCAAAATAAATTTCATGTCAAGAAAAAAGATAGATGAGCGTTATTTTGGAAAATTTTGAAATATTTTCAAAAACGTTCGAAACCAGCATGGTCACAGACTTCAAACAAACTGTCAGTTCACATGGAGTGAGTATTTCCTTGAGTGTTAATTTGAGCCAAAATAATTTTTATACTTTCTCGTGGTGCTGCATTGCTTATTTATGCTTTTTTAAATGTAAAAAAACAAAAAAAAAAACGTGAACTTCATAATTCGTTTAATATATTTGTCGAAGATATGGGCAGAACGTATATACATATATAGGCAATGAGATACTTTACTTAAAGTCATAACATACTTGTTGATTTTGATTGTATCTTTTTTTGTATTTCAATTTTTTTTTCGGCGGTTGCTTTTGGCAACAAAAACCCTCTACGCATAGCATAATGTATTTAATTCATATATCATTTTCAGTCAATATAATAAAATCGAATAATTAATTCATATGCGACTTTATTATTTAGAGTAACAATAAAAATTGCATAGTAATACAAAACAAAAATGATATATAGACAGATTTTATTTGTATATCCTTTCATTTTTTTTTGTTGGTGTGATTTATTTAAGTGAGGCAATATGTTTATTGAACTGCCCTACCATAACTCAAAATAAAAATCAAATCGAGTGGCGTCAGTAGAGTTTTATAGCATTGCCATATGAATTTTAGCACCTTTTTGGCCAGGGGTTTAATATTTGTTTTCCAATTTATCTTAAAATAATATATTTAAAAAAAAAATAAAAGCAAATTGAATAAGATATAATAATATGTATAAGTATATACATTTTGTGATTTGTGAAAATTTATTTCTTTGATTAGCAGAAAATTTATTTATGATGTTTTTTGTCTAGTGGCGGCGCGGCGTATAGTTGAAAAGAAGTGCGTTTGGTATGGGTGATTTATTTATTTCATAATAAAACTATAAATGTATACCTATATATAAAGAAAACAATAAATTATAAATAAATTAGTTATAAACAGTTTCTATTAAAACTGCAACTATTAAGTTGTTTTTTTTTTGTACAGGAATACTAGTGATTTAGTACAAGATTAGTACTTAATGTTAAAACAATCAAATAACCAATTTGATGGATTCTCTGTCTATTTATGTTAGAAGGTTGTTTTGTTTAAAATTAGGTTGCTTATAAATAGTCGATTTAACTAAATTTTCTAAGTTGATTTTCTAGCTAGACAGCGTTTTAATAGTTTTAGTACTTTTAAATAGTTTTACATTTTGAATAGTAAATAAATTGCTGTAAATAGTTTAAAACAGTTCCAAATTGTTGTACATAATATCTGCTGTTTTTTTTATATAAGATGTTTATTTCAATTAAATGACATTTAACTCAGAGTTCAGAAAACTGCTTTCGTTATTTAAGTTAGGCAGTGCTTAGACAATATAAATAACGTTCATGAATAGTTTTTTTTTTAAATTGAACAAAATTCGAAAAGGCTTTACTATTTCAGTTATATTTATATATAGTATAAATTACGAATACTCACTTGTTTAGTACTGTTTTAGTACATCGATATTTAAAAAAGCTAAATGTTAAGAATGACTTTTCATTACAATGAGATTTCTTTCCTTTGTCATTTATTTAACTGAACTTGGACATTTTTTTGTTAGACTAAGTACCGACTTAAAAGAACCTAATAATTAGATACAATTCCAAGCATAAACTGGCTACATTCTTTAGTTCTTTATGTTTAATTAAAAAAAAGTGGAAAATGTGAATGACATACATTCGGTTTGGTTTTGAAAACCTGTACAAATTTCAAATTGGCTAGCAAAATCATTATGAAGACGAATTCCATCACTTTAGTACTCGAGTCAAATAAAAAAAAAACATATTTCAAAGGATTTTTAATTCTACTTAGTATGTACATCAACATCAATAAATTCCTGGTCCATTTTTAAATTGTTGCATTTTGGTCTTGTAAATGTATTTCACATTCAATTTAGCTTTAAGTTTTTTTATTGCTTCGACCTTGATACTTATAGTTATAAATACTTTCATTACCTATTCAATTGGCTTTGAATTTATCTTATATCTTATGTTTTAAATTAATATTTAGACTAGTTTTAGTACACAAATATTGTTAGTACTATTATTGGATTGGTGCATACTTAAATTATAATTTCTGGTTCATTTCGTTCGATTATTGTCTTTAATGTAATGATTTTAATTAATATTAAGATTAATTTTAGTACACAAATATTTTTTAGTACTTATTCAATTGGCTTTTTGCTCCATGAAGTTATAATTTCTCGTTCAATTTGATTCCTTTATCTTATCTAAGTAATTTTAACTAATACTTAGATTATTTTATTACACACATTTTTTTGACTTAATGTGGTTAGTACTGTTTTTCACACTAAACTATTCTGTAACATTATTTATTTTGTCTTTTTAATCGAAATATTAATATTTAGTTCTGTTTTAATACTAAATGCAAATGTAATATGACTTATAATATTACACTTTCATTTATTTATGTCAAATCATTCATTCGTGTTTCCTTAGTTAGTTTTTAGTTGATATTACACTCTTAGTAGGTACTAATTTTTTATAGACTTTGTCCCATAATCTTTTCTTTGTTTTGTTTCTTAGATTTTTTCTTTTTGATATTGTCAACAATTACGTACCTAATTTAAAAAAACCTTTTTCACTAACTAATCTGACTTAGTGGCTCTCAACAGGTCAATTTTTTGATCAATTTTAGTACAGAAATATTGTTGACTACTTTTCTATAACATTTTTTTTTCATTATTGCAGTTTGACTTTTTCAGTTAAAATTGATAATTTAGTACAATTTTAGTAGCATATAGAATATTTACATATTATCTTTTGTCTTTATAATTTAGTTAATGTTTTGTTATAAATAATTTAGTTAATGTTTTGTCATAAATAATTTGTTTATTTAAATATTATTATAAATGTATTTATAAATATTAACAATAAATTAAAATCTATTATTAACAATTTATTTAAGAGAACTAGGCTCTTGTCTCAAATAAATTACCACAAATACATTTTCCTATATCTGACTTAATTAAGCTCTCTGTTCCTAGCCTATTTTAAGATAAATTTTAATACAGAAATATTTGAGACCATGGTATTCTATATACAATGTTTGTCTATGGTTTTTGCGCATTTAGTTAAAATTGATAATTTAGTACACTTTTAGTACTAAAGTCATGTGTACTACGCACTTATAACCTTTCTTCTTTATGATATGGTTGTGTATTTCGTTAAACATAATAATCTATTTGTTTTCTACAGTTTTAGCTCTCAAAAGATAAAACAACCGTTTTAAGACATTATTCAAATCAATTTTAGTACAGAAATATTTTTTACTTCTATTTGGTAACATTTGTTTTCAATGGTTTTTGCCTTTTTAATTTAAATTGACAATTTAGTACACTTTTAGTACTAAGTGGATATGAATGTACTGCGCACCTATTATCTTTTTTCTTCAAAACATAATTTATGTTTTCTTATATTAAGTTAGTTTTTTTTATTAAGTACACTCTTGTAGTACAAAATGCATTAATTAATTTAAAATACTTTTTCCATCTAACTTAATTTAGCTTTTAACAGCACATCAAATAATCATTCCTCCTTCTCCAATCTATCGTCACTGACATGATTTCTTTTAAATAACTCTCACTCAAAACATCTAAAACATCCTGATGCGCACATTAATCTCGCAACAACAAATTAAAAAAAAAATACAAAAAATATGAAAACTCTTCATCGTCATTATCATCATATCAACCACACCACAACCACCACCATGGTCATCACCACCATCAGCAGCATATTATCATAATCACCATCGACCAACCGTATGGTGTGTTGTGTATCTTTTCTTTTCTCTCTGCTATTATAATCCACACCATATAATTATAAATTTTTTTTTCTGTTTAATTTCTGTTTTTTTTTTTTTTTTTTTTTTTTTTTTTTAAACCAAACGCGATGACTAGTTTTTGAGGTAGCAATTAGCTAATTAAATAAGCTGGATGTATTTTTGTACGAGAAAAGAAGTACTTTGTTGTGCTGATGCGCTGCTGCAAAATTAAAAAGTCCTCAACTAAATTTGTCATAAATCTGACAGTTTGTATTGTGGATATGAATGTGGAGGTGGCAATGGTATGGTGGCGCTGCTGTAGTTTTTGCAGTGTCGGATTAATATATTAAAAGGCGCCAAGTTCTTAATTTTTTTATTAGGTATAAATAAAAAAAAATATATCTGTCTTTTCAATATCGCCTTGATAAATATCCTGCAACATTTAAGAATTTCAAAACTACATAAAATGTATTTCAAAACCAACAATACATTGATATACATTCTTTTGAGGGTCAAAATTTGTTGCCACTGGCTGGGCCTTTCGCATGGGTTTACTTCATCCGTCACTGGGCAAAGTTGATACATGAAAAGATGAATAAGAAGCTCCAAGCTCCATAAAATAATGACGTGCGCGGCTGGTTTGATTTTTTTGATTAAGTTTCTCTCTCTACATCCAAATCTGAATCCCCGAGAGAAGAGATGGATGCACTTTATTAGCACATGCAATGAAATTCATATTAATTTGTTGTTTTTATTCTTTTTTTTTTTTTTTAATAATAAATTTTCAATGAGGTAGGAGTATCTGTGAGTTTGATTTTTTTTTGTGGTTTTGATTATTTGTATGTGGTTTCCCAGTGTTGTCACTCAACACTTGTGGAAAAATATTTTTTAATTAGACTTGAATCTTCTGTATATGCTTGCTTAGTTTTTTTTTTTTGCTTTGCATTTATTCGCGCTCTGTGAAAATGCAATTAGATACTTTTCAACATTTTAGAGTGTCTGCTGTTTCGCTATCAAAGAAACATCACTAAACATGTGGATAAAACTAATTTGATTATTTTTTTTTTTAATTTGCTTTTGGTTTCCTCGAAATAAAAAAAAAAAAAAAACAGCTGCATGCGCACAATTTTTTGCACACATGATATCCGTTTTTTTTTTGTGCTGGGTTTTTGTTTCTAAAGATTGTAAACATTTTTTGAATGTTTTTTGTTATTTTTTTTTGTCGATTTTGTTTAGGTAAATTTTTTTTGTTCGTTGTGTTTCCTTTGAATTTTTGTGCTGATTGGTTATGAGAAAAAAAAAATATTCGAATGATGCACACCAATTAACAGGGCATTAAACTGAGCGCATCAGGCAATGACCTTTGTCGTATATATATTATGAGAGAACTTTGGGGACATTATTACGAGGAGTGATAGAGAGATTATCGGATTGGGGCATTTTTAATTTGATGTGAAGGTGTATTCTTGTTGAAAAAAAAATTTATTTTTTTAATTTACTCAGAAGGAAAATAAATAAATAAATAAATAAATAAATAAATAAATAAATAAATAAATAAATAAATAAATAAATAAATAAATAAATAAATAAATAAATAAATAAATAAATAAATAAATAAATAAATAAATAAATAAATAAATAAATAAATAAATAAATAAATAAATAAATAAATAAATAAATAAGTAAATAAATAAACAAATAAACAAATAAATTAATTATTAAATTAATAAATTAATAAATAAATTAATTAATAAATAAATAAATAGGTAAATAAATAAATAAATAAATAAAGAAAAAAATAAATAAACAAATAAATAAATAAATTAATTAATTAATAAATTAATAAATAAAGATTATTTGTGTCAAAATTTTGTTTTGTATATTCTTATGTCATTTGTAATCATTTAAATTTTACGTTTTTCAAGTTAAAACTGGTTGCTAATACGACTTCCTTTGAAATTATTCGATTAATCCCATTTTGTTGCCTGCTAACACATATTTTTGTCTAATTTATATACAACAAAAATGAAAGAAGACTTTCTTAAACGACGACAAACACTACGTTGTCGTCAGATCCTTTCATTAAAAGCTATAAATCCACACATGTCTTAATTTATGATAAATTAATCTTTGAAAAATATTCATTTTAGTTGTTGTAAAAATCGTCTATTCATCATTTAAGTAAGGGTGTATGGAAAACATGCTATAAAATTGCTTGTAACCAATGACAATAAATGTATTTTGATAAATCTTGAGTGGTATCCTTTACAAAGACATCAATGCTTTTTTCCACCGACGTCGTTGACTCCTATACTCTCTCTCTCTCTGTTTCTCTCCTCAATTTTGTTGGCTTATAATATACAAAATTTCCATTTTAATGTTTTTTTTTTTTTTTTTTTTCATTTATCCTGATGCTAATTCTAAGAGAGAGAGAGAGAATCCTTGAGATTTTTTATTTGTTGTTCGATTATATTTTTCTTCATTCCTGGAAAATATTTCCTAATAATGCTGATTTTTTTTGGAAAGTTTATATAAAAAGTGTTGCTATAGTAGTTTTTATTCTTCGCTTAACAAAAGTAAAGATACTCCATATATATTCAAATTTTGTTATTATTATGCTTAATGATGTTAAGGCAATTGCTTGTATATGTCTTCCTATTTTATCATCCATCTTCTGATGCTTCAATGAATCTTGAAATAAAATAAAAAACAAAATTCAATTGAGAGAGGAGATACATTATAAAAATAAGATGCAGCACGAAGGTAAAATTTCGCAAACAACCGACAACATGAAGACGACGACGATGATGATGATAGGATAAAATTGGGAATCGAGGGAAAGAAAAATTGGTAAAATTAAGACAAAATCTTTGAGGCGTCTATAGGTATTCTTCGTGTAAGCAGTTAAACAAGAGCTTAGCATACATTTTTATATTATTAACGTGAAGTTTTTAATCGTTGAGCAATTAGTATTTTAGTGTCTATAGGTACATGTGCATGTATGATATGTAGATGAAGTTTTTTTTTTGAGAGAGAGATAATTTAGAATTTTTTGGAAAATTTATATGAGAATAATTATGGATTTATACTGATGGGAAAACTTCGGAAATGTATAATGTATTTTTCTTCTTTTATAATTAATAGTGTCGATTATAAAAATTGTCTTTTTTTAATTATTATTATTTATTTTTTAATTATTATTATTTATTTTTTAATTATTATTATTTATTTTTTAATTATTATTATTTATTTTTTAATTATTATTATTAAGGAAAGTATAATTGTTCAAATAGATAAGAAATTAGTATGTGTAGGTAATGTAAATGGATTGAACATTAAACATATTTTTTTCTGTTCAAAATGCATCAGATACATAGATTGAAAAAAAGGCCGAATGTTAATATCTTTGAAGTGAACCTTTACCTTTCTTATACAAAATTTAAGGACTTATCATCTACTCAACTTGTTTTAATATTTTTTCCATAAAAAAAATCTAACGTGTTATTATTTATTTGAAAACTTCTTTTTATGTACTAAATAAAGATCTATTGTACTAAATTCGTACGCTTCTGAATAAATTCACTGGCTCAAATAAATTTAAATTTGTATCTCGCTGTTAGCAGGTATTCTACATTTATTAAGTAGGTAGGTAATAAATTGTTTGGAGATGCTTTTATTCAAAAACTGAAGTAGGTATGCTTTTTGGGTCTTAACCAAAGAACCAACATATTTTAGTTTATGAAGATTTAGATTGTTCTATGATTTTTTTTTAGAAAGTTCTCTTCATTTTTTGTATTCTAATTAAATTGTACTAATTTACACTCTGATACAGCTGCTGCCGCTAAATTAAACTCTAAGATAGCAAACGTCTTTGATTTACAGTCAGAGATTTTAATTGAAATAGAACACTACAATAAATTACAGTCTGAGGTATCAAACGTTAAATAAAAAAAATATATTATTTTAAATAACTTAAAAACACTTATTTTATTTATTTATTTGCAATAAAACTTACTGACGATGGAAGCATAGCTTCCGAAATGCATTTAAGTAAATAAATAAATAAAATAAATGGCGCAAAATTTTAAACAACCTATTGTTAAGGGCTTAGCATATTACTAGTTAGCAATTTGCTAAAACATTTAGTAATTTACTAGCTGTTCCAAAATTTTAATCCTTTTTTTCGTTTTACTAACTAGTATAATACTAAATCCCTTTTATTAAAAATGGTGCAGCTGAACACGTCCAAACAATGACAGTTCGGAAAGAAAAACAAAGCAAACAAACCTAAACCTAGGGAACGGACCTAATAATTTGCAATGTCAGAAGTTAAAGTGACAACCTACAATTATTTTATTATTTTTTTTGTTTTTATTTGTGACAACAATACAACTAGTTTGTTATTTTTTTATTGTAAAAGAAAAGTTTCAATAAAGTGAAATTAAAAAATTGTTATTTTATTTTGTGTTGTTGCTGTTCCTTATTAAAGGTTGCAATGAAGAAAACACAGTACGAGCAGCCGCAGTCAGGGCTTTAGCAGTTTATGTGCTTTTCCCATCCTTACGTGAAAATTGAGTTTTTGTTGCAGATTCAATTGTACAACTTATTAAAGATTAGAATCTATACCTGGAGTAAAATTCTCCATCGTCCAGCTCTTCAAAGGAATTTGCTCGGGACTTAAGACATCGCACTTTTCTGCACAAAGCTGAGTCTTCGAACATATCGAAATCTGCATCTTCCGAAAACATTTTTTTTTAATTTAATTTGAAAAGTATTAGCACACAAAAAAAATACAATTTAAATCTTTCAAATAAAATTGCCAAGAAATTATTTTCGAGGACAATGACAGATTTCATATGGATTTAGCAAATTACTAAAATTTAAAGTAGCCATTTTCTGATTTTAACTTTAGTAAAATGTTAAGAGTTAGTAAATTGCTAAAATCGTTTAAAATTACCAAAATCTTCTTTTTAACTTAGTAAATTACTAAGTTGGCTTTAACATTTTACTAAATCGTTTAAAATTTTGCGCCAATGTTTTTAAGTTATCAAGTTGAAAATCTCCAATATCAAATCAATCAAACGTTTCTAAATTATAGTTTGAGATTTAAACTGATGTATCAGACTTCACTTAATTACAGTCTGAAATATCTGTAATAATATAGGAAACCTCATTAAATTCTTAGATAATAAAACTGATACAGTAGTCTTCATTTAATTACATTCTGAGACACAAAAATACAGTCTGAGATTTATAATTCAGCCCTATCACAAAATCCATCGTGGAAAATCTCCGAATGGATTATTCCACTACGAACCCCGAAAAAAAGGATTCACCAAATCCGAATGGAATCGAAAAAAGCAATGCCTCATTAAAAGAATTAATTCTGAATTTCGAAATCAGCTGTCCTATGTCACAGCAATACTTGGAGCTTTTAAAAACAAAAATCCCTTAAACTTTTTAAAAAGTCCCATCTTTTTTCCCTTTTTATTTTACACAAAAAAGCTGAACATTTGTGTTAAGTATGGCTAGACTCTTTGTTTTAATAAATATCGCAAATAATCTCAGAGCACTATTACAGCTGTCTAGTTATTGATCGTGAAAAAACTATGTTGTTGATATTTGTTTATTTATTCAATGTTTTAGCATTTTTTCCCAAGAAAATAATTTATTCAGCATTAAAATAAATTGAAGTTAAAAAAATAAAGTGGTTTCAAATGTACTGAGAAACAAATTTTAATCCGGCTTGTTTTAAAAGTGATGTGTTCTTTTACTTCCTTTGTTTTTTTTAGCGCAATTGTTTTGTTGCGACTTCTTTGCAATGTTTCTCACTGGCATTATTTAAGAGTTTAAGAACTTTTAACAAAATAAAAATTGAATACTTTGCATTTGCAACCATTGCAAATTTTAGAAAAAATTAATTATATTCATTAAAAAAAACTATTTTTTTAATGAAACACAATCGTTTACCACTTGGCTACGACGTAGAAAAGGAAGTCATATTTCCGTTTCATTCGGAATTTGTGATAGCAAATTTCCCGAATTTCGAAATTCTTAATAGATTTTCCACTACAAATGGATTCTGCAATACATTTTTCGTGATTCGTAGCAAGTTTTCGATTACGATGGAATTTGTGATAGGGCTGATTATATGAGTTAATATTTCAAAATATTATTATTATTCTGACCTCACTAAATTATAGTCTAAGATTCAAAATGTCACTTAATTACAGTCTGAAATAAACTCTTCACATAATTACAGTCTTAGGTTTAAATTCAAATAGAAAGCGCAGATTTCACGAATTTTCAGTGAAAGCAGACGTCACTAAATAACAGTCTGAAATTTAAATTGATATATAAGATTTAATTAAATTACAGTCTGATATTGTAAAGGTGACTTAATTACAGTCTAAAATGCGAAATTACAGTCTAAAATAGGAAATTTACGAAACTTTTTTTTTTAGTAAATCAAGGCGCTTTTATTAAAAAATGATTGAAAAAATTAGAATTTAGCATTCAAATCTTCGTAAGAACAAAACTTTATAATTTGTTATTTATTATCAATAGTCATAATTCGAGCTTGCTGACTTCAAAGTAAATTACAAGTTTTTTAGGCGCAATCTTCTACTTCAGGGTAATAATAATAATAAAAAAAAAAGATTTTCGTAAATTACAACCTAAAATTTCGCAATTAGTGATTTTTTAATTATTTCCGTGTAAGTGTCTGGATTAAATCAAATTCCCTTAGAAATATAAAATTCACAGTATATTAATTATGCTGTGAGTTTTATAAGTGTCGGTAAACATCGACCATAATTCGCGTCTTAGAAGGGTACGACATCATCTAACTGATGAGCCCAACTGTCGTACTTGGGCGAAACACATGAGGTCATTCGCACTTATAAATTGAGGTAAATATGTATTTTGCAATTTCACTAGCTCGTCAGACTTTGTAGGTAAGTCGGAAATTATTTTAATTTAATTTGTAGCAAATCCATAGGTTTAAGTTGTAAATCACTAACGAAGATTTGTTATCTTTACGAAAAATTGTTCTTGAATCTCGACGGGATTGCTTGGAAATAGAAAGTAAATTAATCTTCGGCAAATTGCCGAATAACCTGTTTCAAATTATGACTAAAAACTTGCAATTTAAAGCTAAATAAGTATATCAAAACTATAATTGTCATTTGCACACTATTATAGTTGCTCCCAGTTTGAGAAAACAAGGGTTTGAATTTACCTCTTGTGTTTTTTGGTATTTAAAAACATGAATCATAATCTACAACAAAACAATTTACAATCAAGAAAAAAATGAAATTGATACAAATCGATATCAAATTGCAATTCGCTGAAGGCAATATTTTTTTTTCCTCGATCCAATTTTTGATACTCAAAAGTGTTGAAATATGATTTTTGAGTGTCAATATCTTCATTTCGCACATTTTTTAAAATTGCAAACAAAAAGTCTTAATTTACTAATTTCCAAGCCAATGTATAAAACTGGATTCATTTTTCGTGATTTCTAGCTTATTTTTCTTGATCTGATCTAAGAATTCTTTCCGTGTATCAATTGTGGTCTCAAAGTTTTTTGGGGTCAGAAATCCACAATTCGTCAAAACAATAATTTAATTCTGACCCACCTGCATGAGTTATATCAATTGTGAACTTTGAAATTTGTATGGACTTTTGGTCCATTAATTCTGATCTCACAAATCACTTATATGGGGTCAGAAATCCACAATGCATGGCGTAGTCCAAAATCCACATTTGCCAAAAATTTAGATGTCATAGAAAGAAACATAAATTTCATCAATCACTTTTGTCCAATGTATAGCATTATTTTTTAAGCCTTATGGTTTGGTAATTTGGTTCTTTACTCACTCTTCTGTAAAATTTATCATAATAAAGTGGCTAAAGCAGTTTTGCACAATTAACCGATGAATGGCTTCGAATGCATTTTGAAAAATAAGGAAAAAGTAAAATTTTCGAAGTAAGCCCTAGTCCCAAAGGTATTTTCTTAGTGATCTTCTTTAAAGCACTATATGGATACTGCTCCACTGGCATATAAAGTAAGAATCCTGCATCGCTTATCCAGTGATAAAAAAAAAAAAATTGGATGTCTCAATTTTTCTAAAACGGTTCCAAATGTTTGCATTGGCATTACCTACCTATCTAAAGATATTAAAATCATAAAATACATATGTATACCTATCTACTCTCTTAATAAGTTTAGGGAATAATGAATGATCTAATACATTGTGAGTTTTTTATTCATTATAGAGTAGGTTTTATAAGTCCACAATTTATTTGTGGATTTATTACCAACTCAGGTGAGTCAAAACTCAATAGACCAATGTGGAACTTATGACTCTGCTACATAATATGTATTAAAATGTATGTTGAATTGAAGACTGAACTTTATCATTTATATTCTCGTTAATATATTTGTACTAAATTTTTTCCAAGTTGTTTTTGTGTCCAAAACTAACAACTTAACAGAATTTTAATAACTAATAAAATTTCTATAAAAAGAAATAAGGGGATAGCTGTGAATTTCTCTTTATAGACATTTTGTAAGTATTCCTTCCCGAGTCGTTTCTTTATCCTTTTATTTTTATATTTTAGTACACGTTTTCATTTTTTAGTACTGACAAAATAGTTGTCATTTTTTGAAACCATAAAATATTGTTTGTTAACATGAAATTAAGCATTTATTTCCTGAATATTTTCTATTTATTTCCTTATTATGATAAATGTACTAAATTAGTTATAAAATTTGTTCTTATTGTTGATATCATTTGGAATATAGCTAATTTCTTGTCCAAAAAAGTGTGAGTGCCGGGACTCACGGTTAAGATGTGTAAACATACTTAACTTAACGTGAGGCTCCGAATCACAATCACATCAGAAGATACGTTACGTTTTTTTTTTCACCCTACCGCCTGTATATTTGTTTACACATAAAACCTTAAAAAGTGTCCACATTGTTTATTATTAGTCAAAGAAGATTTTATAGCTTCTATCGGTGGACAAAAAAAAATAAAAAAATTTTCTGCATTCGATGGTTTTCCCATAAAATTTGATTATTTTTGCACTTCAAGTCTCTATGGCATTTATGTTAATTCAATAAGAGACAAAAAATATATACTTATATTCCCAAAAGAACCACAATAACTGTCTGTGGTTAAGTATATTTTTTTTTTTTTGTATTCCCAAAGAATTGTAATACCAACAAAATAATATTTCTCAAGTATAAAGAAATATGAAAATAATTTAAATTTTATAGCAGATATGAGTTGCTGGGAGAAGAAATTCTTTTCTTATATTATAATATACCAATGGGAAATCCTTGAATAAAGTGTGTGGTTTGTTTTCAAGGAAAATCTATGGAAACGAGAATTTTTATTTTTATTATTTTTTTTTGTTTGTCTTCTCACAGCTTTATGATATTCACACAAAACGAAGCCAACTATAACAAGTTAAACAAACACCTTTTATAAAACGATTTGATTTGGTATATATATATGTATTTTCTCTAGGGTGCTATATTGTATGATCTATTTTTTGAATATTAAAAATTGTCATTTTTCAGTCACGCAGAAATGACAAAAAAAAATCCAATTTATAAATTCAGTTCATCGAATCAAACTCTAATACCAATCAAAGCATTAATTCCTCGTTCTATATAAAATCGAAAGGCCATCACATCACTGCAGAGAACAGAAAAGTGTGAAAATCTTATGAATTAGCAAGATATCATGTTTTATTGAAAATATCACGCACAATATTATAAAATTGTATCATGAAAAAAAAAAAAAAAAAAGAGAGAGAGAGATAGAGATATTGACAAGTATAAATGTATCTCTATATATAGGTTAGGTAGGTAGAATATATTGATTGATGTCATGGTGATAATAAATTAAATGGAATTTCAAGTTTTTTTTTAAATTTTGTTTTTGTTTTTGTATTGTTACTCCTTGCGCGTTTCGGTTGCTGTGTTGCGAGAGAGTGACATGGCTGATAAACGCCACATCTGCGATGAAAAGTTGATTGATTTGATTTGATTTTTTTTTGTGAACTGTGCATATACAATGTATATATATAGAGGTATAATGGTGATGAGGAAAATTTGATTTAATTTCAATGAAAAAATTATTAAATTATATAAAAATCAATTTAAAAATTATTTAATACTAACAAGTTTTATTTTTTTATTTTATTTTCAGGTAAGTCTATGTGTACCTACTTTATTTAAATGCAGTTTAATTTGAATGAGTGAGTATTGGATAATTTGTTATTTAAAAACTTGGGAGTGTTGCAGATTTTGAGTTTTATCTTTAATTTAAAGCAAACAATTTAGTTAAAATAAAATAAATAAAAAAAATAAAAAAATAAATTAGTACCTACTAAAGAAAATGTTAAACCTTTTTACTTTAATTTTTCAATGCAAATTCGTACCATAAGTTTCTTGCCATTTTACCCGAAATTTTGTAGAAGATCTGGCTATATTTTCAACAAACTGTATTACCAAGAATTATCTGCTTGAAAACAACGGTACCGACGCGCGTCGCTTAGGAAATAAATTGAGTACAATGAATCGTGTGGCTTTCTAGCTGTTTAGTGTGTAAACTTTTTCGGTTCCACTTTAAAAAAAAAAAAAAAAAAAAAAAAACACAATTTTAAATACAAAATTTTTTGTTCGCTACTTAGATTATTTTTCTTTTTTCAACATTAGAGTTCTTCACAGGACGCTTAAACTTAATGTTTCATACATCAATCCCTCAAAGGATCTCTGCCATTTTGTTTTAAAGTGTGAACTTAGTTTTCGCTATTTTATAAAAGCGAGACGTAGATAATTTTGTTTTTGCAATCGATTGATTTATGAGATACATATGTAATAGTCGGGGGCGACCTTAAAATTACCTTAATCATCGAAGCTGTTGAAAAACATATCACTAATCGTTTAACACCAAACAAGTTTATTTAGTTTGCTTTTATTCCAGCAACTGAATACATTTGACTCCGAAAAAATCGTTAGAAAACTGGATTTTTGTATAATAGCCTCCTCAAGGTGTTCAAATCGATATGAGAGCTGTTAACAATTTTACAGGTGTTAAAATGAAAATTGATTTTAAAAGATAACTGATTTTTGAACAAAAACTGATTTTTGCACAAAAACTGATTTTTGCACAAAAACTGATTTTTGCACAAAAACTGATTTTTGCACAAAAAATGATTTTTGCACAAAAAATGATTTTTGCACAAAAAATGATTTTTGGACAAAAACTGATTTTTTGCACAAAAACTGATTTTTTGCACAAAGACTGATTTTTTCACAAAAACTGATTTTTTGCACAAAAACTGATTTTTGCACAAAAACTGATTTTTGCACAAAAACTGATTTTTGCACAAAAACTGATTTTTTGCACAAAAACTGATTTTCGAAAAAAAACTGATTTCTGAACAAAAACTGATTTTTTGCACAAAAACTGTTTTTTTTGCACCAAGAACTGATTTTTTGCACAAAAACTAATTTTTTGCACAAAAACTAATTTTTTGCTCAAAAACAGATTTTTGAACAAAAACTGATTTTTGAACAAAAACTGATTTTTGAACAAAAACTGATTTTTTAACAAAAACTGATTTTTTTTTTTAACAAAAACTGATTTTTTAACAAAAACTGATTTTTTAACAAAAAACTGATTTTTTAACAAAAACTGATTTTTTACAAAAACAGATTTTTTAACAAAAACTGATTTTCGCAAAAAAAAAAACTGATTTCTGAACAAAAACTGATTTTTAAACAAAAAACTGATTTTATTCCGATTTTTTCCACAAAAACTTATTTTTTTTCACAAAAACTGATTTTTTTCACAAAAACTGATTTTTTGCACCAAAAACTGATTTTTTCCACAAAAATCTGATTTTCGCACAAAAACTGATTTTTTCCACAAAAATCTGATTTTTCCACAAAAAGAACTGTTTTAACGGACTGTTGTAACGGATTTAAATGGACCACTCTCGCGAGGAATAATTGACATTTAGCAGTATTTTTAGACTTAGAAGTTTTGATATAGCTCTACCCTTGTGTTCAACAAAAGTTGTTTGGCTGTTTTAGTTGTAAAATTATCTTTAAAAGTAAAATCAGTTTTAAACCATAACCACCGACTGTAGATATACATAAACTTAAACATCTCCTCGCTCATGGCGTCTTTTCATTACTTTCGTATTCTTGGTAAACGTTTCAATTTTTGATAGAAATTTAACTCAATTAGACTTGACTTAATAATTTTGATATTCTTTTCAGTTGCTCATAATTCATAAGCAAACAAAAACTTTTTTGGTTTTATTTAACTTAAAATAAGTTAATTATACTTCATAACCATTCCCAATCGGCTGTATAATATTTTTATAGTTGTTCGTTCATCTTAAAATAGGATATGAATATATAAATTAAAATAATAAATGACTTCTACTTAAAATAGCACTTTCAGACTCACTTTCTTTGTTATTCAAGTTCAAATCAATAATCAATAACAATTTTTAACAAACATTATAGAATAGAAACAAGAAACTGCGGTTAGATATACAAAGATGTTATTTTGATTGCAATTTTTGTTTTTTTAATATTCAAGCTACAATATGATTCCATGAAGAAGGTGCCTATACCACTGGAGTTTATATATAAAATGCTCATAAGAATATTTTGCAATAAATATTTATATTTATAAAAAAAAATTATTAAAAATTTTAATGCAAATTAGATTGTTATTTGTTTGTTTGTTGTTTTTTTTTCAATTAATGTGCTATCAATTTTTGTGTAGATACATATTCGAGAAACATTTGATGTTAAAATTTTATTAAAAAAAAAAATAATTCTATTCTGATTTATAGGCCACTTAAAATTCCACGAAAAAAAAATTTATATATTAATTGAAAGGTTTTTTTTTCAGTTGAATTTATTTATAATTTTATAAAAAAATATCAAATTAATTACACCACAGTGGCATCGCATTTTTAATTGAAAACAAACATTTGTGCAATATTTTATTTATTTTTAGCATCAAACTATTTATAACAGTTTGTTTTCAAATAATTGTATTGTTAAATTTATTAAAGTTGGATGTGATATTGAAAAAGAGTCCAATATTGAAAGATATCATGCAACCAACAGAAATTGAAACGCGGGGTGAATATTTAATACAATAAGAGTCAATTATTGATAGACTATTTGAAAATAAAATCGCACTTAAAATTTGTTTATGTAAATTTTGTCTTCTTGAAATATTCACAAGAACTAGTATTTAAATTGGTATATTGGAAACAAATTTCCGTTTCGAAATCAAATATCGTGAATTTTAAAAATCAGAAAATCGGAGGTCTGTAATATCATTGTAAAATCAGGAGTGTTAAAACTCGTTGCGTAATGGTTCGTCAAGCTGCCGCTTGGAGGTTTAAAATCGAATCGCAGAATCTTCCACTCAAAAACAGTAAAAGTTGACAAATTTTCAAAGAGCATTCTTGCATTGAAAACAGTCAACCTTAATACGATTGTCATCAATTGATATTTGACAATCTTAATAAGAGTGAGTACCTATCATCTTAGCATTCTGATTTGGCACATTTTCTTCCATTTCTGCCGACTATTAACAAGCACATAGGATTTGTTGAGAGTTTCAAATCACTAGGCCCTTGTTCTCTAATTTTATTGAAACAAAGCAACATTTTAAAATTTTTAAATTATTTCAGGATATCTTGGCGACGAACTTTGAATAAACATTTTTTTATCTTGTCTGTTGTCAGTCTTTTGTAATCCGAATACTTGAACTTGTTTCACAATGATTAAGTTAATTTTTAATGATATCCAATAAATTATTTTTTTCCGAAGAGTTGTTTAAATCAACAGGTCAAACGTTCGAAATTTGTGTATTTTTAAACAACTGAGGCGGGTCAAAATGTCATAGCATAGGCTTATGACCCTGCAGCAAAATTTTAAATTTCTTAACTATAGTTTTGTAGAGATTTAATGTTTCACAGAACTATAAATCAAAATACATACATACTACATGGACTCAGAAGTGGGATTAATTAAAAAAAAAAAACATTGCAGAAAATCTTACTCGAAAGGTTACTCAAATGAATAGAATATCATTTCTTTGATGTGTGAGCAATGAGCATCTTAATAAAGCTTCATTTATGATGAATGAAGATACAACATTCCTGATATCAAATTTTAATGCTTATGTATATTTCACATGAGAGAATAATTAATAGTTTATTTTGCTAACAAATAAAAAAAAGAAAAAAACAACACAGATAACATTATATCTAAATATTAGCAGTAATTTGTTTCTTCTTCAACATATATACACACTCATATTTATGTACCAAGGGAATACTAATATGTATAACTAAATTTCAAAAGACAAGGATAAATCGCTAAAAAAGGGTTGTTTTCTGTCAGCCTCTAAACATACATCTCATACGTACCCAAAAAAGATTGAGATAGAAAAATTAATCAAAAAGTTTTGTAGGTATATAGGTAGCAGTTTTGATTGATGCCCCTAGTCCCAATCAATTTATTAGACATCACCTAGACGATATTTATGTTTGTCGAATTAACACCTGTGACAAATTCCATCATCCATCTTTAAAAAAAAAAAAGATATCTTGTTTATCTAATCCATTTTACACATATACAACACAACTCAAGTAGGTTTTAGAGAGCTTGTCAAAAAAAAATAAATTCATGTTGACCAGTGTCCCGCTTTAAATTACAAAACATCAAATAAATAATATTGACTTTTAAGTAGGTATACAATATGATAAACCTTATAACAACTTCGTCAGGCTTTGTAATATTATAGGTAAAGACAATTGAGAAACGAAATCCACTTAAGAATGACAACGTTGCAACGACCGACGCATGACGACGACACTTCATAGCTAGTTGTATTTTGTTTTGTATGGAAATAGATAGGTATATCATCAGCATCAAGTTGACATCTCTAAGTGGTTGCATTATTGTTAAATGATGGTGGAATGACGTCGAGGATGTACTAGAAGTATTGTTTAAATAGTGCAGTTGAAGATTTTAAATGAATAGATCAATACTTCTTGAGTTATTGTTGAGCCTTTAAAGAATAGTTTCTTTAATTTCAATTTTTGTTTTGATGAAAGATGACGACATTGAAGCCTTAGATTTGAATTTCTCTTAAAGAATATAGGTATTTTTTCAAACCGAAACTTTCAACGAGAGAGTTTGTGGGTAAAAATTAATTATTTCTAAAAATAAAAATGAGAGTGTTCGTGGGTAAAAAAATTATTTGTAAAAAATATTTTATCCTTTTCAAAACAGAGTTAAATTATTGATCTTTGAAAAGTTTAAATGAACGTCAGCTTATGTGTCCTATATGCATATTTTTTCTAAGTTTCTTAAGGGCTCAGTTACAAAACGTTGGGTTTCTAGTGATTTTGTTAGAAAAAAAAACTTAAATAAAAAGTAGGCGACAGAGGGCGGATTTGCAAAATAAAATCTCAAGAGTGTTCAATTTCAAAACGGGCCCTGTTTTATATCTGTTCATCTTTTTGAGTTTCTATTGTAACAGATTTCTATTGATTATAAACATGAATACACTTTAAAGAAAGGTAGGTAGGTGTGGCTGTGGGCGGATTTCCAATTAAATTTCAATTATGCTTTTTGCATAGCGAGCTTAATTACAAAAATTTAAGCTTTCTATGGTAGCTAAATAAAAAGAAATCTCAAATATAACAAAAATGGGCGTGGTAGTAGGAGTATTTTAGTAGAACCGATTGAAAAATAGTGCAAATAGATCAGAAATAATTGCGCAAATCAAGGCTACTTTTCAAATTTATTTTTTCATACAAAAAATTATTTCAGGCTATTAAACACATTTCAATAAGAAATGAGCAAAATCGGTCCAGCTTTTCTCATGTGATGCGCTTACCAACGAAAAGCATTTTGTTATCAATACATAAATTGACAAAAACAATTCGAGTATATTCCATAAAAATTGAAAACTAATTTGACCGATTTTGACAAAAAAAAAATTACCCAACAAACTAAAATGGAGGCGATGGCGAATTAAAAATTGTTAAAAAATAAAAAAAAAATTAAAAAAATTTGTCGATTTGGAACCACTGATTTCGTATTGAATTTGCACTGTTTTCTTATTGAAATTTGACAGGTTCAGCTGTTGGGGGCGTTCACATTTCCATGTTTGACAAGCATGTCATCGTGATAAAATATGATAAAAATCAGATTCTTCTCATTTTTCAAACATGCTGTAAAACCTCAATTCGAATTCAAATTTTAACCATCAAAAGTAATATTAAATTAATTTTATAAATTAAATATCATGTTTACTCGAATTTTGGAAGATACTTTTAAATTTTAATAATTGAAAAAAAAATTCTTTAATTTCCTTTGTTTACATCTTTGAAAGACTGTCTCGAGTGTTCAAGTAAAAAAGTACCTTCACATCCCATACTCTTTATTTTATATATTATTCAACTTTATCTAAGGGTATATTTGCTGAATATCATTGTAAACAAAAAAAAACAACGAAAAATTGATTTTTGTTTAATTAAAATCTTATACTCAACCCACGAAATTCACAGTAGGTACACACCTCATGACCGAAATCTAAAAAATAATTTTTTTCTTAATAAATCAGTCTCAAGTTTAATTAAATAAAATGCCACTCACAAATTCAATTTTATGTTTTTTTTTTTTCTTATTTACTTCCAACTACATACTTCTAATTAAAGATTCATTCTTTATAAATCACTAAAATTCACTAACAGCCATGTCAATCAAATTAAGTTTTTTATAAAAAAAAAAACATTAATTTACAAAAAATAAAAAAAAAACAAAAAACGGCAAATCATTTGGAAATTACTAGAACTTAGATTTTATTAAAATTATTAATTTTTTTCTGACATTTCGAGGTCGCAATTATGTCAATTATTATAAAAACAGGGTGATTCATAAAAAAATAATTAAAATAAAATATAAAAAAATAATTAAAATGAATATAGGTATTACGTATATTTATTTTTGTTGTCAGTTAGAGTGGAGTAGAATATAATATAAATATATATGTATGCAATTTAGTTTATTCTTTTGTACAAATACAGTGGGTATAAATTCTTTTAATAATAGGAGAATATTAAACATCATTTTTGGATTTTATTGTATATTTATAATGAAAAATAAAATATATTCTCTAATTGACCCATTTTGCTTTTCTCAACACTGTGTCTTGTTGGTATGGTGTAAAAAAAATTTGAGGTTATATCAAAATTAACACTACGAGGATGTAGAAGTCCAAAAAAGTGGTTTTCGTTATACAGTCGCGTCGCTCGTCGATGTGCCTGTGTGTATTTCCGTATGTGTGTCCGTGCTTCCTCTTTAATTTAAGCTAGAGCCCAAACGGGTAGACCGATTTGGTTTAAATTTGGTTCAAGACATGTTTCTGTGATTCCCTAGAGCACATATTCGAATTTATGTTTAAGCTCATCTGGAACGAGTAGCTCCAATACACCGATTTCGGTTTTTTTCAAATTTTCTCAAAAACGTCTCTATAACGATTTTGATTTAATTTATTTAATTTGATTAATTAAAGTGACTGCGTTTCAGTTTTTTGTCAAAAAATCCACTTTTCGGAAATAGTATTTGGACATTTTTTCAGAAAATTGCCTTAGTTTTGAGTTACATAGATTTTTAATCACTTGGCCGATTTTGGTATAATTTTACAATAGAATGCACCATAATTATTCAAACAAAATGCATTTAAAAATTTTGAAAATAATTTTTTTTAATTTAAACAAAAAATCTATTTTGTTTGTTAACCACAAAAGTAAGTTCGTGTGATCAAGTGTGAATATTTTGTTTCCTGTTTAAATTTTTTCGATTCAAGGCCTATTTGTATATCGTCGTGGAAAAAATTCCTATTTTAATAATTTTACCCTGTTGGCATTTTATTTAATTTGTTATCAGTTTTAAGGACAACGCTGAAATTGCCAAAAGGTGGCTCCGATTCTGTTGTTTTTTTTTTTTTTGATATTTCGACTTACGAAGTCCTGCACCCGTCGATATGTCAAAAATACGTCTTCCCTTAATTCTTTTTTTTTTGTCTTATTTTTTTTGTTTTTTTTTTACATTTCAGATTCTTTGTTGTAGTGAGCTTAGATCAAGGTGCAAACTACAATCAGAGGCTCATCATACAGTGGGTGATCAAATTATTACGGCCACCACAAAAAAATCTTATTTTCAGGATTTGGTTCGAAAAAATGCATTAAAAACTAACTTAAATTCTTTAATTATGTAGTGACTTTTATTATTTTTACTTAATACATATATTATTTTTACTCCGAAACTATATTTTAACCAACTAACTTTAAACCTTTTGCATCTTTTCATCAAGGCCAAAAGAGAGACTGCCTTTTTGGAGGAGAAGAGTGTGAATGGCCAGGTAACTCTCCAGACTTGAACCCCATAGAAAATTTTTGGGAGCTCATGAAGAGAGAAAAAATTATAAATAAGGGGGCATTAATAGAACGCCTCATTGAAGTATGGCACAGAAGTGAAAACATTAAAAAAATTGCTTCAAAAGCATTCAAAATATGCCAAAAAGTATTAATTGTTTTTAAACTTTATTTGATACATGTGTTAATGGTTAGTAAATTAGATGAGTTAACTCATCAAATTTGTATTCATTTTCGAGATTTGAATTGACTAATAAACACGTTTGAAGAGTTATTTCGATTTTGATCTCGAAGCTTATATGATCTCGCATTAAAAAAATCGGTCTTTATGTGTGCAATAGATGTTTTCATTCTTGAAAAAAAAAAAAAAAAGATAAAATTAAGCCTGATCAACTAGCCCGCCAGCTCTGCTTACTTTGATTAGGTACTTATATTCATAAAATTGAAGACTGTTCCATATTCAACTGGATTAAGACAAATTTTAATTCAATAAATAAATAAATTCGGTGGCGTGCCTAATGCCTAGCGAGTTACAACTGCCAACCATTTCTGTGTTTGTGTTATAAGCATAAATATGGAGGGGACCTATAATTGTCTCCGAACGGCTAAATTGAGAAGCATTTTTGTATGACAAGAGGATGTTTTGTCATTTCCTCGGAAGACACAATTTTTTTACGAAGTGGCAGACACTGGGATTCGATCCACATACATACCTTATCGTCGCGTACAGTGGCAAGTTTATCCAACTCTGGTGACAATTATCATTTTTCGGGTGGGTCTATAATGCAAAACTTTTAAGTTTATTGAATTATCAAATGTTTGGACCATATATTAATAAATATTTTCGTTTGGATGAATAATTTAGCTTGTAGAGCCAGTCAAAGTAGACACATTTTTAGAGATGCCGAATATTACAGCCACTATTCGGCATTCGGCCTATTCGGCCTATATTTTTAATATTCGGTATTCGGCCGAATAGTTCACAATATTCGGCCGAATACCGAATAACAAATGGAGAATAAAAAAGGCTTATTATCTTACAATAAATGTTTTCTTTTATTCAAAAATTTTTATTTTAGTATTGAAAATCTACTAATGGTAAGTTGTGGTGAATAAAAACTACTACGGCATTCGTTGGTAGCAAACGATTACGTCTATTTTCGTAAATAATTCCAGCTTCTGAAAATATGTCAAAAGTCACGTAGGAGATAGATACACATCGTTGGTCGAATGTTCGGCTGCCGAATATTCGGTATTCGGCCGACGAGTTTGGCCGAATATTCGGTATTCACTATTCGGTATTCGGCCGAGTCACTATTCCCGGCATCTCTACAAATTTTTATGGTGGCAAACAAAATTTTTTTTTAATTTATTTTTGTAGTTTTGAGCCCGAAAACTGAAGGAAGTGCGTGAAAAAACTTGTGATTTTTTTTTGTTTTACAATTGATATTTTTTTTTAATTATTAAAATAAAAAATGATTTTTTTTTTCTTTTTTTTATAAAAAAAAAATTAAGTTAAAAACAGAATTGATGGATAGAATCTTGGGTTTAAAAAAGGTATAACATGACATTGTAAGTGTTGCCGTTGATTTTTAATATTTTGTTTTCTAATTGAAGTCAAGTTTTCTTTATAAAATTGCCCCATCCCCCTAAACGGGGGAAAATAGATTGTTCCATTTCGTGGAACTTAAATGTCAACGAACTTGTGATTTGTGCAGTTTAAGGATTTCCATTTCATAATTTAATTTATTTATTGAATTTTTTTTTTTGTTTAAAAAAATATTAATTCCATCGAAGTCAACGTGACTTTAAGAACACATTATTAGGATTGAACTAAAACTGTCAGTTTCGTCGTGGTCTAAGCATCAGAAATGGAAATTTAACGAGATTCTCGGTGGTCTCGTCTTTCTCGGCAGGAAAAGGTTGGAAATTAAAAAAAATATATTAATATTGAAATAATTAATATCAATTTTCAATGTAAATATTTAGCAACTCCTAAATTTATACTCTAGTTTGATATTTCTTTCACAAAAATACAAAAAAAAATACAAGAGATTGATTTACAAAAGTCTCGTCTTTGTCTTATCTCATTGCACAAGTGAACAAATTCGTTCGTAAGTTTTCATCGACATCCAATTTCATTTGTCATCCAAAAATTGACAACTTAAATGAAATTTACAGTCTGTTCTGTTTCATAAAATGCGGTTTACGAGAAGAATATGTATCTCCGTCTGAACCAGGCCTATCTTGTTTCGACTTTAAGGCACCCTTACAGATTATGTTAACCTCATAACCTTTGCAGGGAAATATAAGGCAAACACTGTACAAAGCATACTTTTTGGCGCTCTTTTTGCTATCAGGAAAATTCTAGCAATTTTTTTTAGTACAACAAGTCATTCTCGAAATATTGGTTTAAATAATAATCGTTTTTCAAAATGGCTGTTGAAGCAAATTACTGTTTTTTTCTTTTTTTTTTTTAATGGTCAGAGACGAATCACTTTCCAATTTTAATCATAAAATTTGGTTGAAATATTTGTCCCTTATGGAAGATTTTTTCTCCCTCTCGACAGGCTTATCAAAAAAGTTGTAATATTAAGATCAATAAATGTCGATTTTATCGGGTCTAAAATTTACTTATTGAGTTGTTTGATTGAGTTTTACATGTAATTATATATTCCTTCAATTTTTACATAAAACACACCTTAAATTTATTCCCATCATCTATTGTTTTAAATTAACTATTAAGAAATAAGAAAAACTACGCGTTACCCAGAAGAGAACTTGATCACACAAACAAAAAAGTTTAAAACTCCTACGCCATAATTGTTAACACAATACGCAAGTGGGGGGCTAATTACTTACATAGAATATTGTTTTTTTTTTTTGTTTTTTGTTTTGTTTTTTTTTTTTGTTTTTTTTTTTTTGTTTTTTTTTTTACATATGAATGCAACCAACCTTAAATAACCCAACCAAATTGGGTTCCTTGAAGTTGAAAAGAACAACAAAACAACAAAAAAAATTCCAATTTTGTGAAGCTTTTGTTGTTTCCTTTTTTTTATAATATACAAAATCGATGATTATAGAACTCTTGACAATTCCCGCAGTCTTTAATTAATGCACCCACATCCAAAAAAAAAAAAAATAAAATAAAAACAAAATACTGCTTTGAATAGAATAAATATCTATCGCAGCAGAATAAACAGTACCTAAGTTGGAAAAAAAAATATAATTTTTTTATTCGTATCCCATTGAGCTTCATTTTACCTAACAACTTTTCTAGCGAGAAAAACCAGTATGGTGTTCATATTCAGCAAAAGAATATCGCGCCTATGATGGTGGGGCTCTGATGTGCCTCTCTTTTTTTTTTTTTTTTTGTTGTTGTACGTACTTCCAATTCCTCGTCCAGAAAAGATGATGATGATGATGGCTATGAATATATACGTTGATAATAATGGCGGAGGTGCTGTATACTAGTGGTGGTGGTGGTGGGGTTCGAAGTGGGTGTGATGTGGTTCTAGGGGGAAACCGAGAAATTGCGTCGTAGGTATTTCGAACCAATTTCATGTGATATTGGGGAGGAAAGCAAAAAAACAAAAAAAAAATAATCTATTTTAACGGAGAGGTTTCAGTTTGAAATCATTAAGTACAATATTGGTTCACAGTACACGAAGCATTAAAAAACAAAAAAAAACAAGGTTAATAATTTTTGTCTTTTGAAAAATACAAAATAAAGTTAGGTGTTACTAAGAATACTGCAAATAAGGGTAATTAGGGGTGACAACACAAGTTTTTATAGTTAAAAATGTTCGGTTCATCGAATTTGTGGCTTATACATTTTTTTTTATAATTTTAGATTGCTGAAAAAGACAATGACACTTATTGGTCTCTTCCAGTTTTTGGTCATCAAGCTTGCAAGGTTTATCTTGTTTGGGTATCTTCCGAATGGTTTTTCCCCAACTTTCCGGTAATAAACAACTTACCCTTTTGCGCGTAAATTGGATTCAAATCCATGGCAGACAATGAAAGTCTAATTACTTTGCCTGTGTATCCCAATTAATTTCTATCCGATTAACACAATAGGTTTTTAGTAAATTAGCTTATTTGCCCGACTTAGTTTGTCGTCTTAGCATCAAGCGCACTATCAAGCTTACAAAAATTCCTTATTTAGCCGTACTACACGAATGTGGAATGATTTTCCGAAGTTTTTTGTATCCAATTCTTTAAAGAGTGTCATTTTAAACGAAAGAAACTAGAAGACATAAATTAATGAAGCTATTCATGATTCTTCGAGTATTTTCGATAGATATTTAAATAGTGAGCAAATTCGTTCGTCAGTGTTCATCGATATCTAATTTCATTTGTAGAACAACAAATTTCTTCAAATAAATCAAAACAATTATTAGGGATTTGAATTATCATGCTTAATTACCTCAAAGTCCTTGAAAACTTCTGCAAAATTCGAACACAATTTCTACGATTTCTAATAGAAATTCAGATGGTTCGAAATTACTGCTTCCAAGCTATTCATTTGATATTCAATTCGATTATCATTCGATAATTGACAAATCATCATTCAATAATGGACAAATTTTATGATTAATTAATTGTCATTTAAAAATTGACTAATCATCATTCGATTACTTAAATGAAATTTACTGTCTGTTCTGTTTCATAAAATGCGGTTTACGAGAAAAATATTTATCTCCGTCTGAACCAGGCCTTACTGTTTACCCAAATATCATTCAAGTTTCGATAGAGTTTCCTGTAAACAACCTTTTTCAATTTCTTCCTCATTTCCTTCATTAGTTTTGATTAGTTATTTCTAATTCGAAGCAAAATACTTTTATTTATACTAATTCCATAAAGAAGTTACAGTTTCTATAAAGTTTTGGAAAGCTTTTGTTAATTTAAAACTAGATGGAACGTGAGGGTTTTTATTTTCATATGAGAGACGTTGAACTGCTTGAGAAATGTGCATGCAATTTGAACACAAAATACAGCCAAAAGTGCTTGTTAACTCCAAATGGCGTTGTATGTCAAATGGAAACTTTATCGAGCTTCAAATTGTCAGAACTTTGTTGAGCAATTCTGTTTAAAACCTAATTTCTTCCCAAACTGAATTTAACGATATTTTAAGTTAAGTAACGGTGCTTTACTTTAGATGGGTCCTATTCATTTCGCCCCAGCACGTCGCTTCAGCCAGCCTGGTCCTTAGCTTAGTTGCCTCTAGATACTCGTATGTAGTGTTGTGGATGAAAGTTAAGAAAAATCGCGTCGCCGAGTGTGCACAAAAATCAAGTGTACCTTGTTGCAAACTGCCATTATTTACTTTTGAATAAAGATGTTTCTTTTTCTTTGAACACTTTCTCACAAACTGTAACAAACGTACAAACAATCAGAACAGGAGGGATTTCGACACACCACACCACTCCCTAACACATCATACGAGACAAATGTGGTTCTGACTTGAAGTCGTTCTCCCTTTGTTGGGCGCCATCTAAGACTCATCGGGCTGGTAGGGCGCTTTTCATACGGTCCACCTTTTCCAGCTTATTTAAATAATTTTTATTTAGATTTTGACCGGGTTGACATCGCTGTAGTTATAGCCGACACTGTCGTTGAATCTTCTCCTCCATATACATTCCATAGACACTGAATCGAAAAGGAAATCGAATCTTCCTCTCAAAGCAACCAAGCTAATTTTCATTAATCCTTGACAAGGTCCATGTTTCTGCTTCATACAGTAGGATTGAGATAATCAAGCAAGTCTTGCATAGGGTCTTCTAAGTTCTTTGCCAGATACCTAATACCAAACTTCTTAAATGCCTTCTTATACTCTTGAAACACCGTTCGTTCTTTGCATCTGTACTGATGTCATTTTGCGAGGCAGCAATGGGGCCCAAGTAGAAAACTTCCCTGACTACTTCGAAATTTTACCATTCCATCGTGAGGTTTTTCCGTCTAGAATACCTTTTTCTTCGTTAAGCAGTCTAGAAAAGTGATCTTACCACATCCACAAGACCAACTGTCTAATAATTACCCTATTCCCACTCTCTTTTCGGCATGTTTACGTTCTGTTCTGACAGATCTTTTCACCTCTTGATAGAACATTCGAACATTACCCATCCGTAATAACCCATAATCTCTCGTGCTTTTTCTTTTTTCTTCTGAGAAATTGGTGTTCCTTCCGTCTTATTTGCCTGCAGAGCTCCCGGGCAGCTCTGGTTCTTATCTGCAGTTCTTGGCTGCGTTCCGCCAACCGGCATTTTTAATCCAACCTGGTAAAATCCAGCACATGATTGACGAAACTTCGGATTGCAAATTGGAGTGTTTCCAGTTAATACTGGTGGTGAGCTTGCGGAGAGGTTAAGAAGGATGCGGTCAGCGAAAGTTAAGATGGTCGATCTCTTGCTATAGTCGATCACGACGACAAATTTTCACACAATCCGCTTAAGGTATTACCTATAGCGTACTGGTTTCTCCGTTGAAATGTCAAGCCAGAGGTCTGAGAAATGACCCAGGCTATTTCTAAAAAATATTGATAATGCTTCTTTGAAAGGAAATCGCTTCTAGCGAGATATTGACAAATTCTCTTAACATCCAACTTTTTTCATGTAAAATCGCTCCCTTCTTAGTCGTTCGGATTCCGTAAAAAATTGTAGGTCCCTTCTATTTCACCCAGCCATTTAGGCCGAGTTTATTCATGAGCTGCTGCGCCACCAAATTTATTTATTTTTTTATCCGTTCAGTTGTGTCATGGATATCCACATCCGTACCTGTGCTTCGTTTAAGTATTGCTCCGAGTCTTAGGTGGGACATGGGAACAGTCGGATATCCAAGATATTGAAAGAATGTTTGGCATCAATAGACCTGGAAACCGAGTTTACTTGTGTATATTGAGGTGTGCGAATTGAGTCATTCTAGATGTTTAAGTTGACGGAGAATTTACATAACCCCAAAAAATTCTTCGAAGTTTTATAACATAAGTCTTATTACAGGAAAATTCATTTTTCAAATTCAATAGTCAAATTTTTTCAACTCAACAGAATTTCTCCATCACGTCCTTCTTAACTTAACTTCCCGAAGTGATAAAAAGGCTTTTATAGTCTTGTGACCAGGGCCTACAAAAAGGAAGACAACTTTTTCTAAATTTCACCAAAATCTGAATTTTTTGTATGGCTATGATTACTTTCTAAAGTTTTTCATTTAAATTATCCACGAAATCCTGTTTAAATCCATTTAACTAAATCAATTTAAATTTCAAATAAGAAAAACAATTAAAATTCAATTAAACTATTTAATTAAAATAAATGTAAATCGATGAGACAAAAACATTCTGAAACTGTCATCCTAATCTCCAGCCAAAAAAAAGTATCTATCAATTTCTCCAACCAATCACCCAGAAATCATTTTGTTGTTGTTGTTATTTTCCCAATTATTTAAAATGAATTGCAATAAATTTTCAAAAGTTGAAAATGAATCTTGATATTTCATTTCTACAAGTATTAAAATACTAAAATAAATTTCCAACAATCTAAGAAAAAAAAAAAACATGAAGATATAAAAATTCAAAGTATGCAATTTATCAAAACTTAACTGAAATAGTTTATCAAAGTTATCATATCTAAGAGAAAAAAAAACAACAAAAAACAAAGGATACACTTTTCATAGAGCAGGATTTATGTATCTAATATAGATATTGGTATATACAGAGCTTAAAATGATTTATTTCTTTTTGATAAATTGCTTTTTTTTCTACAATAAATAAAATATAATAAAAATCTTAAGAAAAAATTAAAAAAAAAAAAATCAAACCTAAACTTCTTTCCATAAAAAAGAAACAAAAAACTCACAAGTTGTTGTGTGGCAATTCTTTTTTACTTTTTTTGTTCCTTGTTGTTTTTGTTATGAAGTAAAACTTTCCAAAGGACATTGACACTGAAAAACACTCATAACTCTTATGTATACAAAAAGAAATCCCCGTTCCCATTCCCCACGTTCCACACCGCATCCAAGAACAGAAACCAAAACTCCCGGTAAAAACTGTGGAATAATAATAATATTTTTCCAACCCGAAAAAATCGATCTCTACTTCTTTGAAAAAAAAAAAATCAATACAACCGAAGGGCGCGTTTCACCACCACCTCCCCCATGCCCACCCCAATCAGCAGACTACGACAACGAAAAAGAAGCTTTTTTCTCTCTTTCAAAAAAAAAATAAAATACATTTTTCCACATGGCAACACTGTTAAACCAGAAAGAAGAAATAAAAACAAACTTTTTTAATGTTTTGTTTTTTTTCTTCTGTGTTCCTCCTTGCCTTTCCCTGCTTCTCTAACTTCATCGTCGGGTTTTCTATATTCTCCTCTACATTTTTTTTTTCGTGAGGGGTGGGGGATAGGTGTACATTTTATTAATGCATTGGCCTGGCACCAGATACACACATTGGCGTCGTCCCACTGAACCTGACTGTATTGGAGAGCAGTCGGTCGAGTAACATTTATACAGATTCCTCTTCATCTCTGGTTCCTTCTTCTTCGGTTTCTCTGCTTCGCCCAGTGTGTATTATATTCACATTTGAATCTGTGAGAGATGTATCTCGCGCTGCTGTGCTGATATACACACAGATATATGGATATGGAACGAACTTTTTCCTGCCGATTCGATTTGAATGTTGGGGGCATCCACATTTATGAAATACCAACAAACCTACACCAACCGGCTTAGTTGTTCTCTGGTTGAAAGTTAAAATTGTGCAAATTGAGCTTTTTCTTATTTGTTTTTTTTTTTTTTTCATGGTAAGCTTTCATCCAGCCCTTGCGCTAGATAAAAAAAAAATATGAAGGGTTTTTTGTTTTGGTTGCAGAAAAAAGAAAAACGAAAAAATTAAATCAAAGAGCGACTATGCGCGTTGGGCGGAATTTATTTATTTTGTTCCTCCTTTATATATATATATTTTTTTTTCTGGTAGCAAAATAAAAAAAAAAACACTCCCACGTGCGTGCAAAATCCTATTCGAAGAAGCCGGCATAGGATACCTATTTATTTCTATATCTCTCTATCAGCATCAGGGCGTAGATATAATATTTTGAGATCGAGAATGTATCTTTCTCTAGAATGGACGCCATGGTTTGTTCTTTTTATTATGTCTGTCTGTGCTGTGCTGTTCCGCAAAATCTGTGTCAAGGGATAGAAGGGAATTTTTCATAATATTAAAAAAATATATACATATTATGTATATAAAAATGTGTGTGTCCTGCCTCTGGTGGTACAAGTGGGAAAACGATAGCACAGGATGATAACGATGTGATGAATGTTGATTGTTTGCTTGGCGATATGATATGCCTAGACTAAACTTTGAAGGAGGCGAAATATATAGGTTTGATAAGTTTTTTTTTTTTTTTTTTTTGTAGGTATATCTATTTGGATATCAATCAATTGGTATAGAGTTTTGTTTTTTATTTCTTATAAAGTAAGTCGCGAAAGGTCGAGTTTGTTTTTTTTTTTTTTTAAGTGGTGGGTAGACATTTCGATAGACATAAACATTTAGGGAAATTTTTCTTCAAAACAAGTTGTTGTTTGTTTTTTTTTTTTTTTTTTCTTGGCGAGAACGTGTGTGTTTTTTTTACATCTTTTATTTAAAGAAATGAGTATGTACTTAATAACTAGTTAAAAGTTTCATTCTCTAACGGCTAATTTCTTAACGAAGTTATAACTCCAAAAACTAGGTTTAATATTTTAACTTGATTGAGTTCTTAGTAATTTCTTCAATAGGTTCTTATGGGTAAGATCTCATATCGCACCCTTAGAATGAAATTGACTTAACTAAAAAATTATAATTTGTGGGAAATGAGTAAGAAAGTCTACAAAAAGTGCTTTTAAGGTCAGTTTATTGCAAAATCAGAAGTTACAGGAATTTTGAGTTAGATCACTTTTATTCTAAGGGGCGATATATAGATCTCCAGTTTGAGAGAGAACTTCGAAAAAATTGAATTCTTAAATTCGACAAAAATATCAAAATACATAAAGAACAGTACAAGGGTTGTCCATTGACAGAATTAAAATTAATAATATAATTTCGGAAATTTGTGCCAAAAAATAATAAAATAATTGAGAACTTAATTTCATTAAACCGAGCTCTAAAGTCTTTCAAAATCAATTATGATTATAAATACCTACCGAGTTCTGATAAAATGTTTAGAAGTGAAGAAATTTTCGAGTTCTAAATATTTTTAAATCTAAGTTCTAGAGTTATTAGAAACTAATTTTCTAGAAATACTAGTTTTAAATTGAATTTTAGAACTTTCTCAAGAATTTATTGAATTTACTAGCGCTACAGTTCTCAGTTCTGGTCTTAAAAAATAAGTAGGTAAGGCTTTAATTCATCTTTAGAACTCTTCTGGTAATACTGTTTTTAGTTAAACATCAAAAGCCTTACAGCCCGAATAATAAAAAAAATCTCCACTCATGAGTTTACTAAACCATGGAATAGGAAATAATTCACTATTCTCCAATAGATGGCGTTCAAAAAGAAAGGCTTTTAACCCCGAAAATGATTTTCTTTGCTCAAACTTGACTCTCCGAAGTCCCAAGACAAAAAAAAATAAATAATCTTTTCCTGTCAAAAAATGCAAAATTCAGACAATTATTTTGATAAATAAAAAAAGAATTGTCACACATCGGTTGCTAATTTCTTCGCTAAACCACCTTCTTCTGTAGGATAGCTCACACGGAATTACTAAACGTCAATTAGCAGACATTTTGTTTTACTTGTGAGATTTTGCACTTAATTCCACGACTTCAAAATAAATCTCCCGTCAATTAATATTGGTGTTACAGTTTATACCGTAAATCCCTACTGGTTGAAAATTGCTCTTAGAAAGGTACCCGCTAACAAACGCGATGGCGGTGGCGATCACGATAAAAATGTGGATGCCGATTATGTATAAATCAAAGGAGAGGCACACTCCAATCGCGTAGATGTATGTCATCCATATTTGTATCGAGATCGCCATCGCCATCGTGTCGGCTTTGCGCGTACCTTAAAAGATTCTTACCGTTATTTTTGATTCTTACAAAGGCGATAGTTTTGAATAGGTATCTATAAATTAGTTTTTAGCTCATGTTTTACTAACATTAGCCTTTCAATTCAGCTTAAAGGCTTAATTTTTGTGGACTAAAGACTGTTAAAAGCTTTTTTTGAATCAATGGGTGTGTTTTATTCATTGCGCAGCACAAGTCTGAATAAAACGATCACTCACTCTACGTTCATTTCAATAATTAAAAACTCTATCGCCAGCACAGCCATCTTTGTTTTTACTTACTTCTTTTTCGCCAGCAATCAAATTGATTTTGTTTGCCAAGGGAAATTTTGCTGCGCTGGCTATGCAGCAATGAATAAAACACACCTAATATCTCAAATCCATTTAAATAGTGCTAACTCTTCTACTTGCCTGATTTATTTTAGTAGTAGGTATATAAAATTTGTATTATTAAAAAAAAAAAAAAAACATTCGTCTTAAGCATTGTGTCATTCTAAGATTCCTGCCTTTATGTTGATATTCACAAAATGCCTCAATATAATTCAGGGACACTTCTGGGCTCATTTAAAAGCTTTTATAGCCACCCATAAAGTTGTATCAGCTGTTGTAAACAGTCGTTCTCTGATATAGCTGGACTCCAATTTGAGTTTTGATTTTTCCTAAAATGCTCCTTATTCTCAGTATAGCCAGTCGCATTTAGCTGCCTTGTTGACTTTTCCTTTGCTGGTTTTTCCATAGTTTGAAGAATTCTTAAGGTAGCCATTTAGTATTTCAATCCTGCACTCCGAAAAAAAACATCATGTAAAATTAAACAGACAATAACCAGTTATAAGGTTGATCAATGATCTTGTTTTATAATTTGACAAGATACACGAATTTAACAATAAATTAAATCAACACTCAAGTTATACTTGACAATCTATAATCTACAATAAGTAATCCTTGTAAATAAACTTGAAAATCTAGATAAATTAACTTGGATTAATGTTAAACTGACAACACTTGGTAATCTATACAGTAATCCATGTTTAATCAAACAATAGTAGCTTTTTACGCTTGGTCGTTAACCAGAATGAATTAACATCGAACATTGTTACTTCAACCTTATCCACTTGCGAAATTTACATGAACGCAGAATTTCTATCATTGCAGATTCTACAGAATTCATATTTTTTTTTCTTAAAATTAAATGTTTTATTTTGTTTTTGTATTAAATTGAAACGGTTCACTTTTATAAAACTCGCTAGTTTCACACAAGGTCAAATTAAAAACATCAGGTATAAAATTGTAGAAATATCAAATGCAACGTTAAGTGAGAGGGTTGTGCAATAAAATTGAAACTAAATTAAAATGTTAAAATAACATAGATTTAGTGAAAATTTTCACTGTAATCATGATTAAATGTGTCAAACATATTCAATAAATTTATTTAAAATCAATTATGTACATGTAATGTTGTCAAAGACCCTGCTATAATAATTTTACATTGAATACAATATTATTGATGTCGCGGAGGTTTCTGAGATTTCTTCAATTTTTTTATGGAAAACCAATATTAATTTAACAAGAGACGTTGAGTCTCTGAGTCTATGTGTTCTTCATCTATGTTATGCATAGTCTTTTATACTACATAGTAATAAATTCTCTTTTTTATAACGTTTAGCAAAAATTTGCTGATGTTATTGGGAAAATAATCATAAAACTCGATTTTTTTTAACTTCATAAATAATTTTAAAAATCTGTTAAATATTTTCCCATTGGTTATAAAATAGTTTTAAAATTTTTGTAAAATTTAAAATAATGTTGCGTGTATTTAAGCAAGTTGGATGGAACTAATAAATTTGTATAAGTTAAAGTAACATATTTTGTAGACTCATTTAGAACAATGTGATGAAAATTCAAAAAATCATGTTTCTACAATTATCCTGATCGTGATTTGTGAGCCGTTGTCAACCAATTGCGCACTCCTAGGCCTTGTCTACGTCATCTTTGATACAAAAGGGTTTTTTGACACTCGGCTTCTGTTGGTTCGTACCTACTATAGATTTGGATAGCATAGAGTTTGTTCAAACAAAATAACAATAGTTTCTTAAAAATCGCTTTTTCCCACATATGTACAGAACTGGAAGATTTTTTCTCTCAATCTAGAACAAATGAATGACATTTTTAACCTTGGGACGCAAAAGTAAGTCCCATTTTGATAGAAATCGTTCTTGAATATATTTATGAGGCGTTAAAAAACAGAGTTAAATATACACAGTAGACACATCAAAGACACAACACACAGTAGTTCGATCGTCCGATTAGATCTTTAAGGTAGAAGAAAAAAAGGATGCAGAAGAAAATTTACAAAGTTAATTGGAAATATTTGATTTATTTTTTCCTGAGCTCAAAACCGATGGAAAAGTTTGAACAGTGGGTATTTTTATTAATACCAGAACTGAGAAAAAAAAATCTATAACCTAAAAGTATATTAAATGCTCCCGACATTTTGTCTTGATTTTCCCATATGTAATGTAAACAATAGGGTAAATTATTTTTGCATGAGATCCGGTACTAAAATTAGCAAAATTTTAAATTATAATCCATGAAGTAGAGGATTTATCCACAACATAACTTTAAAGGGTCAACATTTCAAAGTTCCAATTTAACTCCTTATTTCTGCTGAAAATTAGTTTTTGTTTTACTTAAAAACCATTATCACAGCCTTATTCCGTGTCAAAAACACTAAACGTAAAGGGTGTTTTTTTTTTAGACGTGTGGTCTCCAAGAAGAAATAAAACGCATATAATTTAATGGTATGGCCAAGAATTTAGCTTTATTATAAAGAAAAGGGTTTGCCATTATGTTTTAAAAATCATTTTGGGCAAGTGGCCGCCCCTACTGGCAAAATCTTACATAAAGTGGACGGGCACAGCTAGATATTGTTGCGCGCGATGGTGGATGGACTCATTCGGGTCTTTTCTATACTCTGCTCCACAGCAGCAATAGCGTCTTCTGTGCGCACTGTTTGGCGTCTCTGAGGATGCGCATTATCCACTAGAGTAAACGTGGTGCGAAACCGATCCATGGTTGCTCGAATTACCGACTCTGCTGGGCGATTATGTTGACCGAATATTGGACGCAGCGGAACCGAACCATTATTTTGGTAATAAATTTGCACGATTTGCAAACGTTGTTCAGGAGTAAGTCTATTCATTATGAAATGGCAAACCAAACTGAGCATAAATCAAGTGACAGCTGTCAAAAAAACCAACTCCGAAAAAAGTATTGCCAGATTGAAAACCACACGTCTAAAAAAAACACCCTTTATATAAGAAAAGTATGTCACAACACCAAAGTACTTTGAAATATTGAGTTTTTCTAAACTCGACCGCAGATAGGGCGTCACTCAATTTCCATACAGTATTGGTGTAAGAATTTTTTAAATAATGCATATAGAATAATATAATCCTAGTTTCTAAACACCGTTGTATTACAACATTACCAACAATACTAACTTTTCCATAAAAATATTTCAAACATCTATCAAATTTGACATTGTATGCATATACAGTATACTCTCTGCAAATGGACACCTCTCATAAGCGGACACCTTTCATAACCGGACAGATTTCAAAGAACTCGATCCTCGGAAGAAAAAAAATCACAAAATTTTTTTTTCGACAGAAATTCACTCATAGGTGAAATTTTGTTGTATCTCGCAAGCTATATTCTGTTTTTAAAGAACATTCTAATTTTTACAATACGAGAACGCACTGGGATTAGAATAGAAAAATTCTAGCATATGAATATGTTTATGTCTTTTTTAAAAGGTTTTTTAATTTCATTTTTTTGGATTTCTCTTAAGCGGAAAAATTTGTGGGTACCATCAGTGTCCGGATATGAGAGAGTTCACTGTACATATATATGTATGTACCAGGTATCTTGTATATGTATACATAAATATCCTTCATATTACATAATGATGTTAATTTTGACATTTCCGTTCCGTTCTGTTCTGTTCTAATTTCAAATTCATCCGTTGCACAAAATTTTACAGTAAAAAAAAAACATGAAACTCTTTCAAAGTGAAGCCCATTAAGTGTTGTAGATATATAGATAGATAAAGGTACTACAACTATACTTATATATTACTCTACCTCATCATCGTTTGTGCCTACTTCGTGCGTTTTTACCATAAAACTTGTTTAAACTTTCATAGAGATAAAACTTATCGTCGTAGTCGTCGTCAGCAGCGTCAGCCTGTGTGTATAGTTGAGAACTTACCTTACACAAAAAAATTACAAAAAAAAAAAAAAAAATGGAAAAAGACCTGCTTTACCCTAATAACCTGTTCGTTTACATATTGGAATCACTATATCTTTATATACATATTTGTTAAGTTCATATGTATCTAGAGATATAACTATACATATAATATTTGTCTTGCAACAGTAGCAACATTTTTAATTTATTCAACCAACTTGGCCTGGCTTTTCTCGTACATTAGTAGTTCGTATATATCGTTAGCTTGTACCTGCTCTAGAAGCCCAGAAATACACAAAAAAAAAAAAGCTTATATTTTAAACGGGAAAGGCCAAGGTATAGGCCAAACCAAAAAACCAAGCCAACTTACTATAACCAACCAACCAACTCTCTCGTAATATCACATCGGTCGGTCGACACGGAATATGCTCCCCATAATATCATATAAGAGTCATAGAGTAGTAGGTGATGGGGTAAGGGAAGTAGATATCATCATCATCATCATCATTGGGGCCATGTTGTACACTTTGTGCTGCCTGATGGTTTCCTACTTTTCGTCGCAGTTAAAAATGATAGTCAAGGTAGCCACCGTTGCAATTTTAAGTACCACAATGTACATACATATACTAATGATAGAAATTGGTGTACCCCACATTAACTTTTTTGAATTGATATTGTTCACTCAATTTGACAATTTATTTCGGATGTAGTGTCAGAACTGATAAACCACTATTATTCCGTCTGGGATTTCTTACTGAGCCAGAAGCCCATGTTTGTCAAATTTTTTTTATTTCCGTAATTTGGGTTTTTAAAGTTGAGGAGAAACTATTTTCTCAAAACTCATGTTTAACCAGAACTTCAGCTTGCTCACTAGTTTTTCGATTTTCGGAGAGAAGACGTTTGATCCTGAGCCGAATTACGACAATCGTCGACTTTTACAGTCCTCAAATATTGGCCTGCCTACTTCATCACTATAACGACTTCGACTTTTTTTTGATGATAAGTGGAATATTTTTGTTGCTTCGGGATTTGTTACGCCCACGCACTAGTAGGCTTATATATCCTCGACTAATTTCGAGAAATAACTGATTATATTTTTTTTATTGCGTCAACAACAGTGGTTCCCTTTTATACGTTAAATTTTAGCTCGAAGTAATTTTCAACAATTTACGAATAAAATCTGGCTCGCCTTTATTTCATTGAATGTAATAATTTGAAGAAGGGCTAAAGAGCTAACGTTTGGTTAACCTTTCGATCTAAAGACTACTGTCGTTTTGACGTTACCGCCCACTGACACGCCCATTTTTTTTTTGTATTGTTATTTTTTTCTCAAAGTTGATAAACATAATTTTTGTGTTCTTGAAAAAAGTTTTACATATACAATATACATGCTGTGTTGTTCCATACAAAATTATTTTGCCACGCCCACTTTTGTTTTTTTTTTTTTTACTGAAATGTTAATTATGGGAAAAAATTTCTAAGAAAAAAAAGGAATTGTAAGAATAGCTATATAACTTGTGAAAAACAAAAAAAAATCATTGCAAAATGTTTGCCACGCCCTCTTTGTGGGGGCATTTTTGATTGGGCCCCTGTGTATGTGGTCATTTTTTCAGAAAATTTAGAAAATTATACTTACATAGAAAAATGTGTATTGAGAATGTCTTTTTTAACAATTCGTCCATAAAAATTTTTTTGAAAGTGGGCTAAAAAAGTACATGCTTAATTGTATTTTTTTTTCCATTATTTAAGCAAAATGATCAAATAAACAGAAATTTTGTAAAAAAAAAACGCCATAAAGGTAGGCGTGACAAAAATTTTGCATGGTAGTTTTTTTCTTAACATGTTTTTATGGCGATTGTAAAAAATAAATTTTGTAAAAAAAACGCCCCCAAAAGTAAGCGTGACAAAAGTTTGGTGTAGAAAAATTGTTAGAAATCACATAATCTACAACTTTTTTTTAAGAACATGCACCTAATTTGTATCAATTTTCACTATTAGATGACATCTTTTAAAAAGTAGGCGTGTCTGATGGCTAAAATTTACTCTGATGATAATTTTGATATGTTTTTAAAATTTCATCCTCTAACATGTCTGAAAATTAAACCAAAATCAGTTGACTGGTTCAGATTTTATAGATTTCTGACTGCCTGCCCATACAACTTGAACTACTGTATACCAATCCGGTAAAATAAGTCATTCATTTAAAAAAAATTCCGACAAAGCTGAATTTGAGTTGACAGCTTTATTTGTATATGCTAAAAATTTCCTAAAAAGAATCCAACCAGGGCTTTTGATTTTTTGGAGCAAAATGGTCAAAATTCAATTTTTTGTTAATTTGTCCAAATTTAATTTTTTGTTAATTTGTCAAAATTTAATTTTTTTTGTGGAAAAAATAAGAAAGTATTGCAATTTTTTTTTTGGGTCGGGGTCCAAAATTCTGTAAATTTAAGATTCTGTATTTCAAAATTCTGAAAATACAAAAATCTCTTAATCCATAATTTTGCATTCCAAAATTCTATTTCTACAAATTGTTTTAATAATGAAGAAAAAATTTGCACTTTTGTGTAGAATTTTGAATATCACAATTCGTCGTGGGATGCTTTCAAAAAAACTGATTTACAAAATAAATTAAATCATTTTATATATGCAACACTACTTCCCAGACTATGTTACTCGTCCTCATCATCATGTTGAATGATAATGATGATAATTATGCTGATATTGTTTGAACTTAAACAAAAAAAAAGAAGGGTCGTTACGTGTGCAATTTACATGAATTGTTATTGCTTGTGTTACACTCGGTTTACACTATTTACTTTTGTCAGTGTATAGTCGTCGTCGTTGGTTTGGAAAATAGAGTCTCAGGCACACATAATAGCCATCCTTCCTCGTATAGAATAGACGGATAAAGTAAGCCTTCGAATCATATTATCATATCGAGCCCTTGCACCACTTTTGGTCCTTTTAACGTGTTTGTATAACTAGATATGTATATGGAAGGGAGAAAATGTGTGCTTATACCGCTTTTAAGTTTAAATTAAAGCACACTAACTTGCTATACATTTATATCCACATCGAATGGGGATAATGAGAAGGAAATAATATTGGACTAGGTCAGGAATGTTGTTTTAAAATGGTGGGAAGTTACCCTGAACAAATGAACAACATAAAAAAAAAAAAAAAACTAATATAACAGGTGCTTTTTCTCTATTTATATATATTGAATCAGTTTCCAGGGTTACCATGATGGTGTATTTAAAAAGATACCAAACAAATTAAATATTTTTTTTGTCTTATAAACTAACGTCGAACAGGGGGAAATATCATTTTGTTAGGGTCGTTTTACAGGGACTAGGTATCATCTCCTTTGTTCAAATTGCAGTGAGGAGGATTTAAAGCTATAGAGTAGTTCGTTTATGTGTGGGTGGGCTGTATGGGAAGGGATGTGCTGTCACACCGCTTTTATTTCTAATTAATTGACAAGGTTCTTCCTATAGCGCGATATGGCTTTGTTATATAAAACTTGGATATATAAAACATTAGAAAACTTTTGTGTAAATTGAAGGACTTTGTCGAACTATGAATAATTTAAAGTAAAAGTTTCTCTCATTATGAAGTCTCTATATATGAATGGATTTCAGGTAACTATAATTTAGGTAACCTTTATAGAGAATAAAAGAATAGTATAACAATATCGTTTTATTTGTACATTTCTAATGTCACTTTTACTTCAAGTGGATATATGTTTGATGTAAGTTAGAAAACTGGTCATTATATTTCTTGGTTCTTTTGTGTTTTCTTCATTTTAAATAAACCATTAAAGTTGATGTGGGTATATTGTACTCGTAACATTGTTCTTGTTTTTGTTTGTATTTCAAGTTGAAAGCTAAGAATTAGTTTAAATGCTTGTTCTTTTTTTTGTGTTAGTATTTGGACATACATCATCGAAATGTATATTTTATAGAACCCAAGGTTCTTCAAAACCTTCTTCTCCAAAAAGATTTTTTTGATTTGTATTTTTACTGATTTAGACATGATCAAACTCTTTTATATCCGAAATAAGATAATGAATTGCCCTCTCATAGCAATATTCTTTTAATTCCTTATTAACTCCCTGTTATAATCCCACTGATCCAAAAAAAAAAAAGAAAATGGCTAGAATGGCGCCCAATGTGAGTTACAGTCTTTGCGGATTTTCTAATTTACACGGCAGGCCAAGAACCATCATATGAACTAGCACCCTCCAACGAACATTAGTTTAATCATGCATGCATGTATGTATGTAGGTACTGATCCTAATAAAGTACATTGCAATAACAGCCCAAATTACAAAGGCAAATACCTAAAACACCTGTTGTCTTATGATGATCTTGTTTTTTTTTTTTTATTAATTATATGATTTGAGAAGATGCTGGTATTTAAACTTAGTTATACCATTAATCAACGTCATGGCGAAAAGAACAAAAATTGTTAAAACAAATATTTGCAATAATTGTGAATATATTAATCCACGTTGGGCGCCATTTACTCCGAGAAAAAGCAAAACAAAAAACTTTAAAAAAAAGATTGAGACTGGTCATTTTTATGAACATTGAATCAAATGTCATCAAAGTAATTCACAAAAATTTTATAGCCTGCGTTGGGCGCCATTTACTTCAAGAATGGGCTAAAATTCAAAATTTGAAAGAGGTTGAGAATTGTTGTTTGTGAGCGCTGAAACAATTATCATCAAAGTAACTTTCAAAAATTTCATGTCCCCCGTTGGGCGCCATTCGTCCGGAATTTCTTGGTTCTGAATTTCAGGTGTCTTTAATCTTTAATGTCTTCCTCTTCACATATATCAACTTGCTGTAATTATAAAGAAAATGTATGCAAAAGTAAAACCCACATATTAACAATCTTCCTTAGGAAACTAAAGAAAAGAAAAAAAAAAAAAAACAAACAAACACCATTCATCATTTTTCGTCAAATTCATCAGAAAAATCATCAATCTTACCAATTATTTCTTCAAAGTGTATTTGGATATTGATCTATTGCCAACTAATTATCTTTCTAATAATAATTGTTGCTATATTATTAGAAAGATATTCTATATCTATATAACAACCTACGTAAATTCTACACCGAAAAAAAAAATGAAATGAAATGAAACAAAATTTCTCAATTCCGATGTGGGCAGATGTAAAAATATATAAAGACTGGAAACCTTGAAACAAACGTATAAAACAACGTCTGCACGTCTTTTGCAGGTGCTCCAAGCGATTCGATGTTGATAATAATGATGATGTTGATTAAAATCAAGTTAATTAGAAAATAGTATTCTTACGATGTATATAGCGATATAATAGCTATTTTGAAAGGATACAAAGAAGTATTGCGTTATTTGTTTGATGTTTTTTTTTTTTTGCTTTGGATAGATTTCTCTTTGAGAAGAGTAAATAATTCACTAGATTTTATATATAAATCTCAATGTTTTTGGGTTTAAGGACAATGACAAATCAGAATCCTAAATCTAATTGTATTTCTACTTTCTTGTGGCATTTTTTTTTTGTGTATAATTAAGATTTGGTTTGACCTTCATTTTAATGATTCAAAGCTATTGGCTATTTTTTTTTTTTTTTTTTTTTTTTTTTTTTTTTTTTACAAATCGATTGAAATATCCCTTCATTTAATTCGAATTCAATAAAGGTTAATAAGATTAAGGTGGATTTTTTTTATGAATATCTCGAAGAAACCTTTAAATCTCATTAATCTTAAATCGGGACAAATATTGTAAGCAAGCTAACGATATAAATTTGTTGGTAATAATGACACTAGACGTTAAGAAACCAGACAAGATCTAAAATATAAATTAAAAAAATAAATTATCTGCTAGAAAGATCTTATAAATTAAGCACCCATAGCAAAACTGATGAAAAATACACAAAATTCCACAAAAATTCTTCAAAAAAATGCTTTAATTGAATTTTGTTTGTGCATTTAAAAGTGTTTAAGATTGAAATGCCCCCAGTCTTGGTGAAGTACTTAAATTTCAGTTATAGTTTATTATGTTTTGGAGTATAGAATCTTACCAGCCATTTTTTTTTATTTTGATATCAAAAAACAGAAATTTCGAACTTACCTCAAAAAAAAAAAAATTGTTTCATAGCACCATCGCTATCGATATCAATTTTCACGTTCGGAACTCATTTGGAAATATTTCTGTTAGGACGGCAGCTAATCTATTATGACGGAGTTTGTGATAAGAACGTGTTTGCCACTAGATAATTAGCATTAAAAAAAAAAAAAAAAAACAGGGGAGCCATTTAGGACCTCTTTTATTTTTTTTATATTCGATTGAGTAGATCTCATCTTTTCTAAATATGATGGATAAGATTCATGGTAGATTTGTGGCCGTTTTCGAAAGCGTTATTTGCGTCAAAAATGCAATTGCAAGATGTTCTTAAACATTGACGTTCAAAAGTCGACTGTTCGAAAAACCGAAACGACATTTTTAATCCAATGCATTTTTTTCGATAAAGCAGTCTGCTAAAATTAAAATATCATTGACGTTGATTTAATATTATCGAAAAAGTCTCTATACTTATGCCCTGCCAACACATTTTTTTTGTTGCTGCAAACGTTGCTGTATCTCGTGCCAAAGCTTTCTTCATAAAAAAGAAAAAGAACAAGCTCCGAATTCGTCTTCAGGAACAATACAACACAAAAAAATAGGCTGGGTGCGACCCACACTTGTAACTTCCCATTGGTTCATTTGGAAAGTAAAAAACCAAAGTTATTTTGTAATAAGAAAATTCACAATTCAAGATTTTTGAAGAACTTATCAGGGTGTTCAATATGCAATCAAGTGAAGGCCAAAAATGGGCCGTTTGTTATCGAGATATTCGAGACGAAAAACATTTTTTAACAATTTTTAGTTACAGCATTGTGTGTCAAATAAAATTTTCCCAGAGTCGATAATAATATTTGTTTTCGAGATATTTGAGTTGGTCATTGTGAATTTTATAGTAGTTTTTTTTCAACAATTTTGTTGTTTAAAAAAATTGTGAATTGTTATTACAAGTTTTTCATTGTGAATTTTTATTTTCGAGATATTTCAGTCGAAACACATTTTTGAACAATTTTTTAGTAGTTTTCTTCTACAATTTTGATGCTTTAAAAAAATTGTGAATTGTTATGACAAGTTTGTCAATATTTTATGAACTGAAAATTTGTCAGGCAATGCGACAAATTTTTTAGAATTAACACGTGCATCCCCGACACAAGTGAGAATTTGTCAACATGCTGCTTTTTGAACACCATTGATACCCTAGAGGTTTCACAAAATGATATAAATGCATCCATTAAGGCTCATTTGACACAGTTGTGAAGAAAACGCTTTGCAGAATGATTCCTGCGGTAGCAGCTCGTCGTCCTTTGAATTAGATGTCACTGTACCTATTTTTGAGGTAAAGTACACGGTTGTTTAGCTTGTGCCGGTAAATTCAGGGGTCAGATTCCCAAAGTAGAGAAACAATAAAAGAAGAAGACCAAGACGAAGACCGGTCGTGCAAAGAGAAGGATCCAATACAACAGACGTTTCGTCAACTTCGTTCACGAATTCGGTTGTCGCTTAAATTTATTAATCTTTTTTGTGAATACAAAACAAAATATTTTATAAAATAAAAATAACACCTAACAAGTTCAGCCAAATTAGTCAAAATACGCTCGTTTTTTCGAAATAAAATTATATGAAGATTATTGTTTTCATATTTCGAAGAAATCTGTTCTAGATTTTCTGGATGCCATTATACTCTAGAGAAATCCGCAACATTGAAAAAAGTGAATTGCTCTACATCTAGTAAGCTATTGGTTTTGGCGAGGAAACGGTGAAGCACAAAATTGCAAAAAATAAAAAAAATATTTTATTTGTAGCTACATTTCCTACATAGCTCCTTGGTGCAATGGTTAGTGCATTGGACTGACATGCAGGAGGTGTGAGTTCATTTCCAAGCTTTTCCACTGTAAAACAGAAATATGTTTCCACGGGAACTGCCTCTTGCGAGGAAGTGAAAAATACTCCAAAAGTATCTCCCTTGTTATGAAAATATGCTTCTCATCTTCCACTCAATTCTTTCCTAAGAACACAAGCTAGGTGTCACCATTTTTTATATAAATCCTGTTTTCTACGTTCGTTAATATTTTCCTAATTATGTTGTTTCATTTTTTCAACTTTCTTTCACCTAAAAAACCTAACGTAAATCAATCCCACCATACAAATGCTCAATCGATGAATTTCCAATATTCTTATTTCGAAGACAGTGATAGTCTAAAGTTAGCTCTAGAAATTTGCTGCGTTGCTATTTGAATTTTTAAAATATATGGGATCTTGTGCTGCTTCGCTAGAAAATTGTAATATGGTAGTCAATTTAAACCTTTTTTTTTACGGATTTCTGAAAAGTCTAAATCAAAATTCTTCTAGTAAAATTCCTTCACTATCGTATAGCGGCACAAGTAGAAATTGTTTCCCAGCTTCAGCCCTTGTCAAGGTACAAGTATCTCTATTAATTTTGATTGTTTCTGGAAAAATGAGAACGTTTCTGCAGAATTGTTATTGCCTTTAACTGCCAGTATCAAATATAGCAAAAATATTGTGTGTGCCAACGACAAATATTTTAAAGAAGATTACACATTATTTAAAAATGGAATTTTAAGGAATATGGTGGGAAAAGTGTCAAAAATTATTGTTTTTTTTTATCGGTTTCAATAATTTCATTTGTGAATTAGGTACGGCATTAATCCTGTACTAATAGTAAAGGAAGATCTTTATGCGTTTAAATACTGATGACTTCCTTTGTGAACTCAACATCCTTTTGAACGATAAAGATGTGCAAATTTTCCTGGGGCCTCAGCAAGTAAAACGAAACGATCGCACGAGATATCGTTCTAAAAATAAAAAAAATTTGATTCGCCTTAAATGTCAAAAAAAAATTTTGAGTTTGATCTCACTCTATTGTGGACTGTGGTTATCGAATGTTCATTGATTTGAACGTCATTCGTTAGTTCGCTAATGCAAACATCTCACTTCGAACGTTCGATTCGCCAACCGTAATAAATAATTATGAGCCTCTTGATCTAAAAAAAAGAAGACCTTTACCATGTTTCTATGGAAGATGATATGTACAATTTCCTTTGGTTTTACTTTTCAAAACAATTGCTTAATGGTTTTATAAGGTTTCCGTTTTTATATAGCTTATAAAGTTTTATAGTTACTTTATCGAAGTAACAGTTTGCCATCGCTCATAAAATATTTAAGATGGATCTATTATAGTTGCTTTATAGAAAATATAGTTTTTCCCTTAGTTGAATTTCAAATCACTGCTTTGATAGGATTTCCAATCCATGAACAGATATTTAGAGATGGCCTTTTTAATGGGTATCTATCGAAGTAACGACTTCTCCTATTGTCAAAAACGAATTTTCGGAAGTAAATATTTTCCTGATTATTTTGTTATATAGGCACTACGACACCTCTAAACTGCTCCGAATTCTACCTTTAGAAGTCATATCAGACTTAATCAACGAAAATTAAATTTATTAAATTTAAAGCTTTCATATTCAAACTTTAACAAATCTTTATCGAAGAAATCACTTCCTATAATATAAAAAAATTGTCTGAGTACCGGGATTCACGGTTAAGATATGTTAACATCAACATCAATTACAACGTAAAGTGTGACAAGTAATGTGTGACACGTAAGGCTACTGTCGGCATAGATGTTTAAACATCAAAAAAAAAATCTAGCAACTTAAATTGTTAGTTGATAAATGACCCTCCTCCAAACAAACTTGTTTAAGTCTTGATTTTTTTTTAACATTCCTGCACCAAGTTCCAGTTACTAAGAAATAAATTTAGCAAAATGAGATTTAATCAGATCCAACTAATGTCCTTATCACCACGTGTCGTTTTTTTCTATTACAAATAAAAATCGTTCAATCATTCTTCTCAAAGCTATTATACCGAAGCTCATGTCAATTTAATTTGAACCATCAATCTATCCAACTGAGCTAATATCTAAATTTTTGCTGAATACCATGGATTCATACATATACTATACAAATATAAATGAACAACACAAAAAAAAATAACCTAATACAATATTCATCAAAATGTCCGTTTTTCATATCCTTAACAAATCATTTGTGTTTGCGGTGTCCTTGATTATGGTCGTCGTCCATGGTAATTTGTCTAATGCTAACTTTTGTATGTATTTTTGCTTTTATTCTGCTTGATGATTTGTTGACAGAATTTCCTTTTGAGCCTGTGTATTTTTTTTTTTTAATGGATGTCTCTAGTCGTTGGTCGTTTGTTTCCAAATAAAAGGACTCCTACTGACGCATAATGAAGCTATTCAGAATAATTTTCCGGGGGCAAACAAGCGACCAAATGTATAAAAAAAAACGAGTAAAACGATTCCAGAACGAAAATCGTTCCATTAGGCCCACAACAATATAGATATAGTCAAATACAAATATATGAACAAAATATTCACACAAAATCATTATCATCATCATCGTGCAGTAATGGTTACTTAAATTTATTTATTTTTTTTTATCAAACCAAAAAACAAAAAAAGTGTGTAAGTATGTGTGACAAACCCCAAGTTCCCTGTCTCTCTGAGGTTTGTGTGTTTTTTTTTTGTTGTATGTTAGTTTGTTGTTGTATTTTTGTATCTGGGTAAGTAGGAGAAATATCAGCACAACACATAATACTTGGAGAGCTGAGTGCGAGGAGTCTTTGACTGGGTCAATGTACACCCAAGAAAGTTCATTGTCGCCTTTTCGGAGCGAATGAACGAACAAATCGTGCTGTGTACGAGTGTTGTGTCGTAAAAGTTTTTCGCAACTTTAGTTTTTAGTATCTACTTTTTTTTTTTTTTTTTTAAGAAGAAGATGCTTTTTGGGAATCCTGTTTTCTTATTTTTTTTTATAGATTTTTTTTGTTTTGATACTTGTCACTTCATATTCAACCTCGACCCTGTGTTGTGGTGCTATCTCATCCATCACTGTGCCTGTGTGCTGTGCCTAATGTCAAGTTCAACATATTTCCTTCGAAGGACATTAAGTGGGCGTTGATGTGTCCTCTCCCTTCGTCATTGTCGTCGTCGGGGTTCAGTTCAATATGCAGACCAGGCTTAAGAGGAGTAGAGAATTTGTGAAGAGATTTTATCTGGTCCTTCTTCCCGACAAAAATTAAGCTTTTTCGGTATGTTTTTTTTTTTTTTGGAAAGTTGAACAACCTTAAGGCTCCGGGCATTCACACTTTTTATTTTTTGCGATGGATATGAGTGTGCACTTGGTTTATTGCGTTGCGTGCTAACTGCTTCCACCACATAATAAATGATAACAGGCTGGTGGCAGCAAGCGAGCTGCTGTTCGAGAGTGCAAGCCGCCATCACATAACATCACACACTACGACCGACCCCCAAAGAAGAGAGAGAACTGGCCATATTGTCATTGATATAATAATCAATTTTATTACATGTATTTAGCTTTCAGGCTTTTATATGTTACACAAAATACATTCTTAATCATTCTAGATGCTCAAAGAGCTTTTATTTGTTTTTTGATTTTTTTTCTTCAAGAATACAATTTTTGGAGGAGTCAAAGTTGTAGACTTTTTTGTTGTTGTTGTTATAAGTGGCTGATTTTTTTTTTTTTTTTTTGTGAATGAAATTTAATTGACCGTGTATATATAATCGAAGACCGCTAGTGTGATGAGGGGGCATTGCTATTTCACCCACTATTTCGTTTGGTATTTTCCATGAAAAACTCTTCGGATTGATTGACTGATTTTATGTAGTTAGTTTTTTTTTTTTTTTTTAATTTATATTGACATAATAATGTTTGCCACCTTCCATGGAATTTAATTGATTTTTAGTACTAATTTTAGATTTTCATTTGTTACGCACCTAATTCAGTGATTTATGTTGCGTATAAAATTTCGTTTAATGTTTGGTAACATTTTTCAAGGCAATTTCTATTTTATGTTTATAATTTTACTATTTGGTTATTATTAACAGATGGTTATTAAATATAGTCTGGACATTTTTTGGGTATGGTTTTGTTCATTTGGAATACATTGATAGTTTTGAGAACCCTTTTTTTATAATTTATAGATTTTTTCTGAATTCCGGACATTATAGAGAAATTTAAATTACCAACATTTATGATTTATGTTTAGCAGAATATTTTTTGGCAGTTTCAGTTTGACATTTCTTATTAAGGTAGGCTTTTAATTAAAATCTGCCTATGTTTTCCTCTAGTTTTAATGAAGAATAGTTATTTTTAGATATTTAAGATATTTTATTTTTATTTTGTAAAGTAATTTTCATCAATTAGAGCATTTTAGTACTTGTTTAGTACATTTTTTGAGATTTTTCTTAATTTTTACCTTTTTTGCGCAATAAATGTTATAAATCATATTGTTTAATGTTCAGTAAAATATTTTAAAGCAATATCTATTTGACTGAAGTGATGATTTTGTTTATTATAACACAGACATAGGAAATCTGTTAGTTCAATTAAATTAAATACATAATTCCAAAAGGAAAAAAATAATATGTTTTTTCTGCAGCTTTTAATGTTTTAAAATTATTTGTGATCATATAAACATTTTGCCGACATTTTTGAAATGATTGTCTTTGTTTCCAAGTGATAGGTACATAATTTAGTAATAAAGTTTTAAATTTCGTAGAAAATTCTAATATTTCAAAAATCCTTTCTTTTTTCCCTACGGTGCAGTTTTCAAACCGAAAATCTCAACGTGTGGCATCACTGTGTGTATCATGTTTAAAAAAAATTGGAACATAAAAATAGCAAAAAAAAAATTTTAATTTTTAAACGGCAATATCTTCAGAACTGGACGTGATAGGGCAATTCTGAGTTCGGATTCGCATTCAGGGCAACAAAAATTTTCGAATATGTAAAGTATACACAAGGAGAAAAAAATTCTATTTTACAGATTTTGTGGATTTTAAGTACTTATTTATTTCCCCTCCTAGCTCTTCCTCCTCTTAAAAGTCTTATTTTAGATCGAATTTTAATTTCTTCTTTCTATTGGTCGAACAGAAAAAAAAATGTGTACTCAAAAACTATTCAACTTGCACTTTTGAACATTTATTTCAATATTAATAAACGCGAGTTAGCGACGAATTATGTTCAATTCTTGGATTAAATGCAAAATCTCATTAATTTTAAAACAAAATGATAATTGACTTTAATTAAATGCGTGTGGCTTATTCACAGAAGAAGGTGATTTTGGCGATGGAATAGCAACAGATTTGTCAAATTTAAGTTTCACAAATAAATTCTCTAAATAAGATTGAATATTTTTTTAATTTCGTAAGAGTACAATATTTAATATACAAGAATTATTAAAACATGGCTTGTCGTCTATCTGATTTATTTTTATTTAAATCAGCTTTACTTTTTACCTGGAAATGTAAAAACAAAAAAGTCATACCTACATAAAATGTAACAGAAAATAGATGGCGAAAATAAAGGAATCCTTGAATTATATTTTTCTTGAGAATTTTTCAATTTAAATGTAAAAATAAACCATCAATTCTGTTCAAAAACATGTAAAAATTTGTTTCTCAGATTTGTGACTCAAGATATCATGAAAACAAACTTTTTTTACCGTCCCCTTTTCAAGACAGTTAAATAAGGGGGTTATCAACCCTGAATATGATTTTGAATCACTCACACAGATCCTCCCTCTGCATATCTTAGAAAAAAAATTATGTCAATGTAACATTTCAATCAAATAAAGAGAATTTCTATGTACTTATTGTAGTAGATTTTTCTAAAAGATTTTCAGTAAACGTCAGTTTGATATTTCACAATCCTTTTGTTTTTATAAATAGGAAATTTAAACTTGCGAGTTAAAAAATGTTCCATGATAAAGTAAAATAGTGGATTAGAGGTGAGTTAAGTTTTTGTTTTTTTTAATAAGACTATTATTGTCTTCTCTGAAAAGATGCAAAGCTTCCAAAGCTCATTCAGGTCCAACACATGAGAAAACTGCTGCTTGTAAATTTTGTCATATTCATTAATTTAACATTTAATTTTGTAAAATTTTGTGAATTTTGTAAAATTTGTGAATTTTGTAAAATTTTGTGAATTTTGAAAAATTTTGTGAATTTTGTGAATTTTGTAAAATTTTGTGAATTTTGTAAAATTTTGTAAAATTTTGTGAATTTTGTTAAATTTTGTGAATTTTTAATAATTTTGTGAATTTTGTAAAATTCTGTGAATTTTGTAAAATTTTGTGAATTTTGTAAAATTCTGTAAAATTTGATTTTATTGCATTTCCAAAACAAAGTAAAGGAAATTTCAAACTGTCAGTATTTATCTGCAGAAATAGAACTTGAATGTGACAGTTTTGTCGAATTTTAACTTCTACGAATTCGAACTTTTTTCTCCTCTTCGACCAATGGAAATTGAAATAAATTAATTTAAAAACTAAAGAAGCAAAATAGGATCAAACGCTGGCTGGGGAATATCCAAAAATTTTATTTAATGCTTTAGATTGTAAGAAACAATAAAATGCGAAGTCCAGCCTTTGTTACAAATTATTGCGATGTCAAATCCTAGATTGACTTTGCCAACTAAATATTTTCCACGAAATTAATTTTTCATTTTTTAAAATACCATTGATAATAATGTGTTTATTTTGATAGATAAGTTTTAAATTTTATTAGAACATGTTTTTGTATAAATATTGAATTTAATTCATATTATAAACCCGTCACAGATTTAACATATGTTAAAGAACCCTTAACATCTTTATTAAAATATTCAAAACATAAAGAACCGAAAAACCAAAAAATAACAAAACCACCTCCTTTTGAACTTTATGTGTAGGTATATGTTATACTCTTAGGATGTAGGTAAATACCTACTGTTTTCTTTGAAAATTATAATTTGTCGTAGGTACGTGTCAGTTTTGGATGAAGGTGGGCTCGTGTGGGATGTACGATATGTCAAATTTTGTTCGATTAACAAAACACGAGTATCTTTTTCTTATTTTTTTTTTCGATTAACGTTGTTTCATTTTCTGTGGTAAAAATCAATTAAAATTAAGGGTTTTATGGTAATCTTAAAATAATGTTATAGGAGTTTAGATGAAAAAAAAAACTTAATGTAGACTTTCCTTTCATATAATGAGGCTTTATCATCGTGGTGAAGAAGATGAAAGTTGTAAGTTGCATCTGTAAATATATTTAGTGATTTATTTAAAATCGATGTATACAGATGTGGATATCGCATACTTAGTAACAGTTGAGTTTTGGAAATAGAAGCCAATCAAAGTTTTACAAAAAAAAAACAGAAAAAAATAGTTATATAAAGGGTGATTTTTTAGCTGGTTTGGTTTTGGCAACACTGGTTTTGACAGCTGACGTGTGTTTAGTACCTTGTGTCACTGTCAAACAGCTTCAGTTTGGTTTGCAATTTAACCATGGATCGTCTTACAAATGAACAACGCTTGCAAATTATTGAATTTTATTATCAAAATTCGTGCTCGGTTCGAAATGTTCATCGCGCGCTTTTTATCGAAAAATTGTGTTCAGCGATGAGGCTCATTTTTGGTTGAATGGGTACGTAAATAAGCACAATTGCCGCATTTGGAGTGAAGATCAGCCAGAAGCATTGCAACAGCTACCAATGCATCCCGAAAAAGCCACTGTTTGGTGCGGTTTATGGGCCGGCGGCATTATTGGGCCCTATTTCTTCAAAGATGATGCGAATCGCAGCGTTACTGTCAATGGTGAACGCTACCGAGCGATGATAACAAACTTTTTTTTGCCCGAAATGGAAGTTCTTGACTTGCATGATATGTGGTTTCAACAAGACGGTGCCACATGCCACACAGCACGCGAAACAATGGCGCAATTGCGAGGCGAGTTTGGTGAACAGTTAATTTCACGTTTCGGGCGGGTCAATTGGCCGCCTAGATCGTGCGATTTGACACCATTAGACTATTTTTTGTGGGGGTATGTCAAGGCTAATGTCTATAGGGACAAGCCCGCTTCGATTGACGCACTGGAAGCCAACATCCATGCATTCATTCGTGAGATACCGGCCGATATGTGTGAAAGAGTATGCCAAAATTGGACTCAGCGGATGGGCTACCTGAGACGCAGCCGCGGTCAACATTTGCATGAAATTATCTTTAAACATTAAATTGCAAGGTTCAAACTATCGATTTTTTCGAATTTTTTGTGTTTTTTTAAAAAAAAAAAGTTCTAAACCTCTTAAAAAATCACCCGTTATAATACAGTTCCAAATCAATATACAAAAAATTGAACATATGTAAATAATAAAAAAAATTAGGTACGCTAACATGCCCAATATGTCTTATTCCAGCTGATAATTTTCTCTGAACTTTGTCTTTTTCATCAATTAATCAAAAAAAGAAAAAAAAAAATGGGCTTTTTATGTCTCCAAAGGCGCTTATACATAATGTACTAACCTCATTGAGACATTTTTGTTAAACCAACACATGTATGGAAGTCAATACTGTCTAGAGATGGATATCCTTTTTTTTGTTTCGACCTTTTCCATTTGGTATAGGTACTCAGAGCAATTCAATGTCGAAAAATAAATGAAATATGTCATTTTTTCATGTTCACTTTAGCTCGCAACATCAATTTAATTGCATTTTCACTATCCCAGCCGTAATTTCCTATTATTCTTCGAAGCCAAACCACTTGTATGAAAAATTAAACAAAATCAAGTGAATTACGATTCAAGTGACATTTAAAGAAACAGATGTTCTTGAGACTTTAATCGGTAATTGAAAGCATTTCGAGTGAATTCATTTCTTGAATTGAATGATTGGAATAGTTGTAGAGCAAAATTAATTGGTCAACAAAAATCCATTTTTATAGTTTATGATGCAAAATAAAGGATCTGCGGTCTTAAAACCTGGTATAACCAATTACAAGGTTATCCATTATCTACTGGACACCCAAATTTTGTATATGTATGTTTATATTTTATTTAAAAAGCTTTGGTTTAAGAAAAATACTGTAGGTAAAGATGACTGATGTTTTATAAATTGGAAATAGTCAAAAAATTACTGTGGTCAATTAAGTTCAAAGTAAGAATATTGGAAACGTCTTCAATTGTAGTTTTTTTTTTTAACTCAAGTACCAAGTCAAAGTTTTAATTTTTATTCCACGATTTTAGTTGATTGACTGTGACTTTACTGGTTGAAGTTGTTTTTTAAGCTTTGTCATCTCTAGATAACAGTTTTAATTATTTACGGGATAATAGGTATCATAACACCTATTTCCAAAACTTACTAATTAAATCTCGCTCTGCTTTGTTTTCAATGTGTCTTTACTTTAAGACAATGCATATTTTATGACACTTGCAATTATTCCTCCATTACTCATTTGGATTGATTTGGATTTTAAAGATATGAAAATTTTTTTCCAAAAATTATATTTTTGAATACCAACGATCAAAATTTTATAAGTGAAATATTAAGAATTTATACGATTTTATGAATGAGGCTGCCTTGACAGTTTTGTAAACCATCTGCAAGTCTAAGCTATTTTTTTATCTTTTTTTTAAATTCTCAAACTTCTTCAACATATTTCTTGAGCAACTGGAATTCTATTGTAATAAGTTACATACAAATTATATGCAGTTTTATTTCATTGAAAAATTTCTCTAGAGTACCGCAAAGCAGTTATCATGGACCACTTTTTTTTTTCTTTTTTTTTTTTATGGGTACCTTATAATTTGATCTCCAAAGTACACTCCAAATGTCATGCTTACGGATAACTTTTATTGGTTTGCTTCAATGTTTCTACAGATTAAGAAAGGTAAAGGAAATTAGCTTTGCTTTTTTAAAAAATAATTAATCATCATAATATTTATTCCTGGAAGGCTTCAAAAAACTAAGAACTTGGAGTGTTTTTTTTAAATCTAAAGTAAGTTTTCGATTGCAAGTTTTAAAAGATTCTTTTATATTTAGAAATACATAGATAATTGACGAAAAAAATTAAGTTATGAAGGCCCATTTGCTGCAATGAAACTTTAATAATCTAAACGGGTTTACAAGTAGTTTTTACTTTCAATATTCTGATAAATTTTCAACATTTATGCAAAATCTTTGAGTGAATATTGATATCTAAAAAAAACTATTTCAATTTGTCTTTGAATTATTATTTTTTTTAAATAACTAATCATAATTTTTTTCTTTATTTATTTTCAGGTAAGTTTCGAATTTTTCAAAAAGGATAGTTGAACATAAAATTGAAAAGCTTCAAAGTAAGTTTTAATAATTTTTGTTTTATGAAAAACCTTGCCTAGAATTTTCTTACAAAAGAAAATACTTACTTAAAGTGGCGCTAGAGTCTGATGTAGACCCCTACGCTTGAGGAATATTTCGGAAGAGTCAAGGCTTGATCAAACTGTTAGTATTAGCCTGCAGAAATAGAAATTGAATGTGGTATTTTTGTCGTTTTTTTTAAACGGTTTTGAACAACGTGTACCGATCATCAATTCATAATATCTCTTAAATAAAAAAAAAATAAGAGCAATCATTGTATCAGAATGTGTATGCATGTTATCTATATTGTAAAGGTTCCGTTCGTTAGTCTAAAATGAATTCTTTTGTCAGAAAGGTCAGATGATTTTTACCTAAACTCAAGTTTATTTTACATTACCTGAGATGATTGTTTCCCACAAGATAAAATTCGTGCATATTTTTCTACTACCCTTGGCCCAAATTTATAAACATTTATATTTTATTACTGCTTCGACAGCACTGGTACAATATAGTTAAGTTTTTGATAACTCAGATCAATTTTCGGTATAGGATTACTCAGATTCAAATAAGAACTTTTACCTGTAGAGATGATTCATTGAGTGTCACAACAGTGTTCAATGCCTTTTTCTGACAAAACAGTTTGAGTAACACCGTTAGTTATTTAAGGAACAAAAATTTACCTCTGCGGAGGAAAAAAAAATAAGAATTACAAAATGTACTTAATACGGATATTGGTATCCGTTTTGTAAAATTTCTCTTCTTAACTTTGTTGACAGATGGCTTACCACAAAGAATATAACGGCTTACAAATCCGGCTTAGCCCAATTAATGACTCAAAATCCTCGCTACCCAGATCCAAATTGAATCCATAATCTATTGTTGGTTGATCACGAAACGCTTGAGTTTACGTCATGTATCGATACAATTGACTCTCTTTTCCACGTCATTTTCTAGATAAACAATTAAATTCAATATATATTTTTGTATCACTCAACGTCTTTCTTAAAATACGCCTTTCGTCAATTAAAAAAGATTAAACCCAAAATATGTTACACGATTAATTCAATATACATAAATAGGTAAAAACCTCCATTTTGCAAATCTTGCATCAAGTACACTTTTCTATTCCTCCATGGATTCTATCAGGATCAGATTTCTCACTCCGTCCTTATTAGGTGCCAAGTCACTTTTCGGACCGATTGGTAGAACATGTACCTGCTTTTCTCAACTTTTTTCAATTCACTGAACGATGCAATTTCGTTCCCTTCTCTCTTGAAAAACTAAAGAAAAACAGAAATCAAATTTCCTCATGTTAAATGGACCATAGAGGAACAAACATCATGTTTTGTGAAACACTTTAACAGATGTTGTTTAAAATTGTGTTAAAAAAAAGTAGTTGCCTCAAATCAAGTGACGCTGAATGAGTAATATTTTTCATGTCGCTCAATTCTTTAATTTGTTATTATTCACTTTTCTAAATTGTTTATTTGAAAAGTGTTTTTGTTAACATGCGAAAAAGTTGTTCTAGTTCGAAGAAAAAAAACAACACTTCTCCTATTCTCCCTTCTCTGCTTGATCCAATCATCGAATTTAATCGCATCACCCACATGCGTTATTATTTTTTTTTTCGTATATGCGATGATTTATTTGAAGAAAGACGCAACACACCATATACTTTACTTACCTACATATATTTTTTGCAAGTGTCAAAGCCAAAATTTTATTCCACCGCCTACAAAACATTAATCACAAGTACACACATTTGTTAAATTATTTCATCAAGTTGGAAGAAATGTAGGTAATGAGGATTAATTGATTTCTATGTACGTATGTAATCCTAGAGAAGATTAAATTGTGATCTATTTTTGATGTTTATTTGTTTTTTCATACTAAACAAAAAAATAAATAAAAATTTCACACAAAAAATAATTGTATCTGTCAAAATAGATTTCATTTTGATGTATGTATGTCAAACAAAAAAAAAAAAACAAAAAAATTAAATTAAGAACCAAGAATTATAGATAATGTCAACTTGTCATTAATTATTATTTTTTTTATATAGGCGAAAGTGTATAGGATGGAAGATGTCTTTACGAAATAAATTTTCTATAATATGACGCAGTCTATAAGGTCAGAATATTTTAATTGTGGGCATTCTATACCAAATATTTGTCCTGTATATTATATTGCATTTATATAATAAATATAGTAAACATCTAGGGAATTAAAAGTGTTAAGTGCACATTAAGGCCTTACTATACCTAGATACAAGGTTGCAAAGGCTTAAGCTCTTTTTTAGCTTAAGCCCTCGTTCAATTCACAAATCAGTAATGGACTCGTGAATTGAAAACAAATTAATTCATAAACTAATTGGGATTTGTAAATTGAAAAAATTCAATTCATATAAAATAGTTGGGATTTGTGAATTGAAAAATTTTAAATTAGGAGAATTTTCAATTCATAAGCTTAATTAAACTTGTTTCATAAGCTAGCTTATAAATTGAAATTTTTCCTCTTCATATATCACCAACTACCTTATGAATTAATTTTTTTTCAATTCACAAACTCCAAAAAACTTGTAAATTGAATATTTTGTCAATTCAAAAATCAAAAAACGGCTTATGACTTACGCCCATATTATTCACTCGATACATCCAGATTAAAACTTTAAGCCAGATGTAAAGTATACAAATTCAATGTAAATGCATCCGGATTTAAGTTCCAATCTGGATGTATCGAGTGAATGATATGGACGTTAATGTTTTTTTAATTCATAAACTTACAACCCTGCCAAGATAATATAAGCTTATTTATTTCATTAAATCCAAATTTAAAATGCAAAGTAAAAATTAAAAATCTGGGAAAAGTCACAAATTATTAAATCGACAGGTGGAGCTAGTAGTGTTTGCAGCTAGACTCATTAATTTTAATATTAGGTACCATGAAATTTTAATAAATTGTGAATAAAAGTTAATAATAGGTAATAATTAAAAAGATGTCTTCAATACATGAAAATAAATTTCAATAACAAAGCAGCAATTAGAGGTAAGTAAGTTCTCTCAGTCTCGCGGTCTCGCAGTCCTTTTTAAAAGGTACCTCCTCTTTTACACCTACCATGGTTTTTCCATTTTTATAGACTTCACTGTAGTTAAAATATTGATTTCTTTCTAAATCTTAGAGAAAAAAAATATTTTTTTAATATAAAAATATCACACTTTGGGGTTAATTTATTTTTAAATACTTTAACTATTTTAAGCACAATTTTTGCTAATCATTGTAATTAAAAAAACTGACTTCAAGTTTCTTGAGGTTACTGACCTAGGTATATCTTGATTTAAGAGAAATTAATTAAACATAAAAACAAATAAAGTTTGGACTTATGTCTAATGTAAATAATTCGCTAAAAAAAAAAAGTTCATTAATTAGCACCACAAATAAATCAATTAATATGAAAGATATAATCTGAGTATAAGCTGTTGATTAAAACAATTAAAATAAATTCGAAATGAATAATATAATTTAAAGGCATTTGTTGTTTTAAATTATTGTTAATCCCGATTATGAAACTTCCGGGGCGAGGCGTACAGTGGAACGATCAGTATAAAATAACGGTCATGAGGTGATTTTTTTAAGATATGGATATAATTTTGTAAGGAAACAACCCTCTTATGTAAGCAAAAATTTTATTTTTTGGAAACACAACTGTTCTCAAGATATAAGGTCAAAAGTTCAGACTTTTTTCTTAACAGAATAAAATGTGATATTAAGCTTTATTTGTTTTTCGTTTTGTTCATTTTCAAGATAAGATACAAAATTCTTATTATTTTACTTTGATTTTACATTTTCAACACTATTTATACGGTGAAATGGAGTTAAACAAAACAAAAAACCTTTAAATTTATATTGAGAGAATGGGCTCGTTTTTTTCAATTTAAGCTCCCTTTAAGGATGAAACAAAATATTATTATGAAATATGAGGTAAATAAAACACAAAAAACGACTCATATATCATTTGTTTTGAAAAATTCAATATATATCGAAAATAGAGATTAAACTTTTTTGAAGAAATTGCCTTATTTTTGGGATATTGCCGTTTATCTTGTTAATTGCTCATTCGTTACAATTTTGCAATGTATAGTATCTACATTCAATGTCATTTTCGGTTGCATTTTGGGAATGTTCATTCCCATCGAAGGAGTAAACAAATTTCCCATATTCGATAGAAATAAAAGACTTATCCAAAATCCAAAAATATTTTTTTATAAACAAAAAAATTTATAAAAATAAATTGTTTTAGTACTTTTTTTTACAATTTCTGTCTTACAAAATATCTTAGCATTATTACACAGTTATTGAATTTTCAATATATACATACTCACATTATAGTTTTAAACCACAAGAACAAGTTCGTGCCATTCATTCGTACATTTTATTTTATTTTTTTATTTTATGTATTTTATTTTATTTTATGCATTTTATTTTATTTTATTTTGTTCTAATATATTCTTTTATGTTATTTCCAAAATAACAATAATTTTATTTTCTACAACAAAACCATCAATAATTTGTATTAAATTAAATACATATTTTATTTATAGTTGCAATCGTTTAACTGAAAAACTAAATTATAATGGAATCAACAAGTGTCTCATATCTTCTTTCAAAACATTAAATAAAAATAAAATTATTTCCCAAAAGTCCATCAGTGACAATATTCTATATAGATAGCTATACTATACCTACATTTCGTATATAGGTATATAATAAACCAAGTTAAAATTACTTTGGCTTTTACTTTTCTACGATTTTTTTTATGTGAATTTTATTACTCAATGAGGTTATTTTATGTCCAACCAACATCTCAAATCCCACCTGAATCATATATGTATGTATGTTTGTATTGTATAGTCTATAGGATTTTAACCAATTGTCTCTTAAGTTGTCTTCTAAAAAGGGTCATAAATTCTTTTATGACTATTTCTAGGAAAAACAAACAAAAAATAAAGCAATTAAAACTTCAATTAAAGGAGAATAGTTTTTTTTTCAGTTTTATTAAATTACAAAAATATGTATAGTTGACAAAATAGATTTGACAGAGGTTGTCAAAATAATACCGCCAGGTGCGGATGTATAATGGTTGTGTTTGGGCCTCCCATGAAGTTTTGGGGTTTAATAAAATAGCACATGATGAAAGTTTTTTTTTTTGCTTTTAAGGCAGGTTGATATTAGGAAATCAAACTTGACATTGACAAATTTAAAGAACTACAAAGCAGATATAAAATAAAAAAATCACTTAGTTATAGTTTCTCGTGGAAAGGAGTCGTATTATTCCTACGACGAAAAAATTATGAAATTTTGTACAATTTTGGATTTTCTTTCCTTTTCATTTTTTTTTTTTTTTTTTTTAAATAAATTTGCATTTTATATAATTTTTCATAACGGACTTACCGCGTTTAATTAATTAATTCAAAATACTTGAATTTTCATTACTCCCGACGTTTCGGCAAAATTGCATTTGCCGTGGTCACGGGTCAACTGATGGCTTGTGGGTGGTTGTTGGTTTTTGTTTTTATTCTTTCTTTCTCTTCCGCGGTAAGTCCGTTAAGAAAAATTATATAAAATGTCTAATAATCGCGAAAATAAATGTTTAAAATTTGCATTTATTATTGTTAAAATTGTTAAGAGAGAAAAATTATAACAAAATTGGTCAAGCCATTAAAAAAGTTATAGTTAATTATAACTATAACTTTTTGAATGGCATACTTAAAAAAAAAGACAATTTTCTCAAAAAACGTCAAAACCCTATTTCCGTAATTCGATTTTTTTTTTGGCAAAAAACATAAAACGCTGTGTTCTTACAATAACTTTGGACATAACTGGTATGAAGTTTTCGAAAAAAAATTTTAAAAATAAAGGAAATCGTTATATGACAGCTCGCTGTCCATTTAAGATGAGCTAAAACAAAAATTCGAATTTCCACTCTAGAAAATCAAAAAAAAATGTTCTGTGTCAAATTTGAGGAAAATAAGTTCACCCGTTTAGACTCTAGCTCAAATTAAAGTGAACGCACAGATGCACAGACGCACAGATCTAGGTACATTATGACGGAAACCACTTTTTTGGACTTCTGCAAAATTAATTATCATTAAAACCTTGAATGTTTTGTTTTTTTAATTTTTTTTTTAATAAAATTAAAAGATACCTGTCCTATAGAGCAATTAACAAAATTGTCTTAATTAATATAAAAGAGTTGAGTAAAAAGTTCACAACAAATAACAGTTTTTTTTAAGTTTTCTTATTTATATGTATTTTTGAAACCCTGTCTATCATTTTTATTCATATATACTCATATATTTAATGTTTGCATTCGTTTTTATTACTTCCATTTTGCATAGAGAGTTTTATATGTAGTAGAAGTGCGTTAGGGTATACTTCAAATAAAACAAATAAAAAGGATCATCATTTTTGAATGTGTATGTGTATGTGCTTTTATGATAAATTAAATCCTTTGGTGCACAAAGTGTAATAATAAAAAAAAAAAACAAAACTGAATCCTGCCATCCAGCATGAAACTTTCACGAAGAGTCGTCATTTGTTTATGAGTTTTGCAAAACTTAACTTGAATGCATTGCATATATGAATGTAGATTGATATATGTACTCCTAGATAATTATTATATATACATATATATGATGAGAAAGAAAAAGTTGTCTGTCTTAGCAAAAATTTAATTAATTGTAAAACTCCTTTGGGGATTTTTATTTCTACTAATCAAAATAAAACTTCAAACAAAAATTAAAAAAAAAAAAAAAACATCGGAGAAGATTTAAAACTCAATTATCTTATGTAGTTTAATTTTATTTGAATTATTTTTCAGATTTCAAAGTTTTGCACAACGATTTTAAACAGCAAATACGATAATTTGGCTCTTTGTACACTGAAATTGAAATGGAAATTTACTAAAATGTTATTTCTTTCTTATAACCTATTCGGACAACAGGGCGTATGAGTAATATTTCTTAAATTATTTATTTTTACTCGATATATGTATTTTTATGAAACTTGACTTTCTGATTATAATTAAAATTCGTACCTGTAATGACCAAAGCTTTTATTAGAAAATTTTGTTTCAGCTTTTTTTCCAAAACAAAAATCGCATCAGGGAAATAGGATTTTAATGATTTTTTTTAGAAAACTGCCATAGGTAACAACAATAGGTAGCTTTTTAATGCCTTCATCGATTTTGTTGTAATTGTGTGGCCTGGTGCTTCTAAATAATTTAAACTATATTGTAATTAAAAATTTTCAAAATTATTTTTTTTTCAAATAAGTAAGGTAGAAATCAAACAAAAAATGCATAATTTGTAGTAATTCTGACTTTTTAACGTTTAACATAGCTTCATAATAGTTCGTGCGATTCAGTCATACATGTTTTTTCATTACACATTACAGAGTCTTATGATTAATTTTATTTGTTTTAATGGATAATTAATGATTAATCGAACTTAAAATTAAATCAACTACATATATACATTCCTGAAATTCATAAGTGATGTAAAATATTCGAAGGTATATTGACGTCAATATTTCAAGGCCACTGTCTTAATATGAGAAAAGGCATCGTTAAAATGTCAAAAGAGAGACACATTTAAAACAAAAATTCTTGGAACATGAAACGCAAAGCCAAACTTACTAAAATCTTATTTCTTCTTTATAACTCAACCAGACAACAGGGCGTATGAGTAATATTTGTTATATTATTATTTTTTTTTTTACTCGAGATTTGGATCAAACCTAACAACCTGAAAATTGAGAAAATGACAACATTTTAGTTCCAAAATTCTGTATCGCTGTATGTACCTGCAGTACCTATACCTACAAGAATTTTTAATAATTTGTTTGAATGAAATTAAAAGGATGGACAATGAACAATGACGTATATACATAACTACCACCTTAGTATGTACAATTTTGTTTGAAAAGCAGTTCTTAACCATTATTAGACTTAAATATTATTTTTTATTTCGGCGTACAGTCCGTTGGTCTGGGCATCTGTGCGTCTGTATGCCTGTGCATCGGTGCGTCCGACGCGACGAAGAGTGGATTAAGCGCGGAAAAAAGGTCTTTGGAGAAAGTCATACGTAGCCTTTTTATTTTAAGTCTAAGTACCTACTCTTAGATAACTCGAGCGTATGATTTCGAATTATTTTTTAATATATGTACATATATGTAGGTATATATGTATTATGTTTTTATTTTAAAGTCGCCAACCATATTTTCAACAAACTTTTCAAAGACTTTTTACGAAGTTTCAAGTCGCGAACTATATTTTCAACAAACTTTTAAATGAATTTTTTCGAAGTTTCTTAAAATAATTTATGTACATAACTTTACACATCATTTTATTGGTCTATTCTTGAGTATATATTAAATAAAAAAAAGATAATTCATAAAAGAAGCTTTCTATTAGTAGCTTCAAACAATGGTACTAAAAAAAATGGTTTTAATGAAAACTTTCTGAGTTTTAAATTTTCAAGTTTTAACACAGAAAAAAACAGCTTAACATTCTTGCACTTTTCGGAATTATGTTCAAATTTGTCTCACTGAATCGGGTTTCAAAAAACTCATTTTTGAAGGTCTAAGTGTCAGAAATAAGCCCATTATTTTTAGAAAAAATATTTACGTTTATTTTAAAAATAAAATAAATTTAATGCATTGAGCAAGGTTTGAGAAAATTTTTTGAGAAACCATATATTTTGTCTCCAACTCACGTTTTTTTTCTAATCATTTTTTCTCAATCAAATTTTGACTGAATGTTTATAAAACTAACCTTAACATGTGTGAATTTCAATAAAATCCAATAAAATTCAGATTTGCGAAATCGACTTTCTGAATTTTAGTAACCTCAAAATTTAGAAAAATGCCAATAACTTATTTTTTTATAAGTTTTTCTTACCCAAATTTTGACCAAATATGTATGAGGCTAATCTCAACACGTTTGCCAAATTTAATTAAAAACCGTTAAATGATTCAGATTTAACCGACTTTTTTCTGCTCTCCCATACAAACCAAACCACTGTGCGACGCCTGTCTACTGTTACGGATGGGCCGATTACCTTCAAATTTAATGTGATCCTCTAGAGGAGAAATTCGACTTTTTATTTAAATTCATCTATAAAGGGTTGCTGTCATACAACGATTTTGATTTCTTCAATATTTTTCTAAATCACATCTAACGATTTTGATTAAACTTTGTACGTGTAGTGGCTAAAGTGATTGCAAGAAAACTGCGTTTCAGGTTTTTGTCAAAAAATTCACATTACACAAATAGGGTTTTGACGTTTTTTTCAGAAAATTGTCTTATTTTTCAGTTTTTTATCTATAACTTTTGAATGACTTGACCGATTTTGTTATAAGCAAAATAAGCAATCTGATGCTTCTTAAAAGCTCAAACAATATTGCATTTAAAAATTTTTAAAACTATTTTTTTTAAATCTAAAAATTCAATAAAACAAAAAATTCATTTTATATTTAAGTTCTGGCTTTTTTTAAAACATTTTCACGTTAAAATGTAGCCCCAATAGTCATTACATGTTGTTAACTACAAGAGCAAGTTCGTGCAATCCAGTCGTGCATCTTTGTCATTTTTACATTTCTATTGTTTTTTTTAGTTTGCAAATACAGTAGAATCTCAAAAAAATGAACAGATATAAAACACAGCCCGTTCATCTTTTCAAATTGTTCATCTTTTCGATCATCAACATTTTGTTGAGGAGGAAGATACGGTTATAAATAAAAACATTAAAACTTATTTACATAACAAGTAAAAATAAGCTCCAAAACACTGTTCATGAGGAACTAAATGCAAAGAAAAAGAACATTATTATGTTTGGAATAAAGTTTTCATCTTTTCGAGTATCTACAAAATTTCAACCTGTTCATCTTTTTGAACACTCAAAAGTGGAAATATTTCGTTCATCTTTCCGATATGTTCATCTTATAGAACCGTTCATCTTTCCGAGATTCTACTGTATTACTATCCTATAAAAATTTTATGTAGGTGTATTTCTATTTCAACCAGAGAAACTTCTACTTTTATAATACATAAATTGTTTGCAAAAGAAACAAAAATATCATAATCAATTCTTTTCTGGATCAGTCTGTTCACTGAAAACAACAGACTTTACGGTAAGTTCAGTTGGCATTATGCATGCGCCGATAAGCTTGATATAAAAATTTTACTATTTTTGTTGTTTATTCGCAAAGTTATTCCCATAAAGTAACCAAAGTTACCTCGTTCAGCATCATTCATTATTCGAGTTTTTTATTGATACTCCGAGTACAATTCGGCAATTCGAACTAGAGAAGCACTACTGTATAACAATCAATACTTACAAATCGCATTTACAAAATGTAAAACAAAAATGTCAAATAAAAAAAACTGGCAATATACAATTCTTATATCTTTTAGATAACTTTTAGTACAAACAATGTAATTTACCCAATTAAGGTTCTAAATTAAGAAATTACAATTTCGTGTTTCGCTTCCCTCTTCAATATTCTTTTTTTCATGTGACCTCTGAACTCAGTCAGTTAAAATCTAACACATAGTGCAACAACAGCAAATTACTTCCAATTACTTTACCTTTTTTCTTCGCTCAAAATTTAGTTGCGCTGAATATTTTGGTACAATTCAGACAAATGAAATTTAAATAAATTATCTACAATAAGAGCTTTATATAACTCAAATTGGTTCCGCATCGCTTTTTCAGAAAGCTTTTTAGTATACTCAACAATTCTCACGAAAACACGAATAATCAATCTATTAAAAAAATTTATTCAATTTTTCTATATTCCATAAGAAATTCCTTGACAATTTTCTTTTCAATGTGTAATCAAATTAAATGTCCATCTATTGTATTCCTAACCTATGTACTTACCAATAAGGAATTTTTATTTGTATGTATGTATTTCGCCTTGTCTTTCATTCAACTCATCATAACTGTAAAGTAAAAATCATTTTCCATTTTAAAATGCAATTTATTTTGAATAAAACCTGCGGCTAAAAGTTCTTCACCGATTCATTTATTCATCATTATCTTTTCTGTTTGTTATCATCATTCTTTTTCGTTATCGTCCTTCATACACAGTACGAATATTATGATGATGATAATGATGGTTCTTATTCTTCTTTCGTATTTATATTCTATTTTGAAAAAGTCCATGCAAATGACCCCGTGAGAACTTTGAGAACAATAATGCAACTGGCATAAAACAAACACACACGTGCGCTCAACAACAACCACACACACGCATACGTAAAATAACACACTTCTCTCAAATATATGTGTTTACATTCACTCAATACAAAACTAGCAAGCAATAGAAAGAAATTTATACTGCAACGCATTGCTTGCAGCAACAGCATTGCCATCGGCGGCGCAGTGGCGGCAAAGAAAATAAAAACCAACCCAATAGCATAAAATGAACGAACGCATGATGATAAAATAAGAAACAAGCAACGCAAAATAAATACAAAAAAAAAAAATATTGAGAGGAAAATAAAAATTTGCATAAAATCACAACATAAATTCACACACAAAGACAAGACGGAACTTTTTTTGTTTTATGCAATTTGCAAACAAGTCGAGAATGGGAGAATGAAAAGAAGATATATACAAACTGTGAACTTAAAGCACAGAAACAAAATAAAAAAAATTGCAAAATAAAAGATACAAAGCAAAAGTTTTATGAGGAGGAAAACGTGTGTCCAAAGAAGAAGAATACAAAAATAAAGCAAATGAAGAGCAGAGAAGAAGGCATATATTGCAATAATAATAAAGCAATGGAGAGGATGATGTTCATGGTGATGATGATGACGTAAGAACATAAAGGGGCCAGTAGGAAAGAACAGTTTTGTGTTGTTTGCTGGTCTAAACATTATATTTTTTTTTTCTTTATTTCTCTTAGTACTTTTTGCCCCGCAGAAAAGTTATCTTTCTTCTTTAAACAGTATGCAATTTTCTTGGGGCTTTTTTTTTGTTTCTACTGCCGTGTTTCTTTTGTTTTTATCTTTTTTAAATTCTTGCTGGCGTTTGGTTTTTGTGCTATAGGAATTTTTGCAGCTTTTCGAAAAAATTTGCAATGCAATGCAACGTTATGCGTGTGCTTTCATAACATACAAATACGCACACACACTTAATGCACACGTTTTTCATATGCCCTGTTGGCCTCTGGAGTAGAGAATGTTATTATGGCTAAGTTTTGTGCGAAGTTTTATGTTTTATTCTTCTATTACCGATTCAAGACTTGGATATGTGTGCTTTGGCAAAGATAGGTATATGGTGTTAAGAAATAAAATCAAAAGTAGTGACACAATAAGGAATGAATAGTTAAATTGTTAAGTCGTTGTTAGAAAATTTCGCAATATGAACAAAATAATTTTTTGATAAAAAAATATTATTTTCGCAATCTAACACCTTTGCTTGATTTATTAATCTTAAAAATTCATTCAGAATTCAAGTATTATTGCTTTTGTACAATTTTGTTTGTTAAAAAATATTAAAGAAAACCATTTTTAGAACTTATTTAGTACATATTTCAAATGGGCATTTTTATTAAGTAGATAATCTCAATCGGTACGAATTTACTTCCAAGTTTAAGTAATAGAAATATCTATTATAGAGAAGAAATATCTATTGTACAAAATTTGAAATAAAATTCAAACTAAATTTTTAGTACACATATTTTGTAAATTAATTTTGCGTCCTTCTTTTATTCTACTATTTCAAATGATTGGCCCATTTCTTAGTTCTCTCGTCTATCAACAAAACCATTAAACTTAAACTCGAAGTCTTATTTATAAACCCATTCCAAAGTATGTCTAATTTTGGACAGCTGTCCAACTCCAAAACCTTATTTATAATCATGTTCCATCGAGTGTCTAACTTAGACACTGCAACTGGTTGTCCAAGCCTATATTCTGAAGTGGGTATGTTCAATGAACCAAAAATAGAAAATTAGATGAAAAGTTCACCGAACGAAGCCAAATTTTCACGAAATTGACAGATTCCAGAGATGTCGGTGAGTGTTTGAGAACATATTTAGACAATTTTTGGATTGCGTTTATAAACAAGGAGATGTCCAACTGTTTAGACACTGTCCAGCTGGACGAATGTCCAGGGGGGTCATTCCGTAACTCGATTATCGTCAGACGATATCGTTTGAGCGATAGTGATATCTTTATTGGCTTCACGTAAGTCGATAATCGCCGAAACGCTATCGTCAAAACGATAGCGTTTGGACGATAGCTAAATTGGTATCGTCTTGCATTAATTTTGAAGTTTTTAGGGGACTGTAGTTGAGTGATTGAGTTGTCACTGTAATTTGCCATTTTGTGTGTCAACTGTTGCAATGAAAAATTGAATTTAAAATGTTTCGGCCAAGCTATTTTCGAGCGATATGTCTATTCAGTCTATACTTTTTTCCATTTGCTAATGCTCTTGCCCTATTAAGTATTTGCATTTATTTTTATTTGTAAAAATATAACAAACAAAATTACAGTTTACAATGATCTCTCCTTATTTTTCAATCGGCACCAAACACAAAACAACAAAACACTAAAAATGCATTTTATTTTATTGACAATTATAACAGCCAATTTTACTCTTCAACTACAGTTTGTGTTGCTGAAATACACCAAACGCTCTCAAACTGCGAACGATAGACGATACGATATTGGCCGAGTAACGTGAAGCGAATAATGGACGATCTCGTCGACGATTATCGTTTTGACGATTATCGTTCAGAAAATGTTCTCAGATAGATTATCTAAATTAAATTTTTTTTGGTACCAACTAAAAAATGTTTTTTATTTAGGAACTATTAAAAATTATTAGCACATTTCTTAGGTCTCGCGTCTTTCGACAAAACCATTAAACTAAAACTCAAAATGTTCTCAGATAGATTATAGATAGATACTCAGATAGAGATAGAAATTATAACTTTGTACCGACTAAAAATGTTGCTACCGATGACAGTACTTATTTTAAAATCAAAAATGAATCAAAAATGAATAATCAATGATATTATTGTCTAACTGCAATCTAGTACTAAAAGGTAATTTTTTTTTTTAAAGTCAAATAGTTAACAAAAAAAAAAATAGTACACACAAAATTTTTAGTACATAGATACTTCATTTCATTTATTTCTTTAAAAAAATTATTTCATTTATTTCTTTAAAAAATCGAAACAAGATACTGTTTTTGAACAGTTTTCTCTGAAAACGCCTTTACAAGAAATTTTGAATATATGACAGTGTAGTAAGCAGAAGTTGGGGCCTTGTATTCTTAGTTTTGTCGTCAATTCCAAAGATATAGTATTTCAACATTAACCCTGCATAAAAAAAATTTAATTGACTCGATTATCCGCATCTAGTTCTTTCTCCTTTTCCTTCTATCTGTGAAAAGGTACACTCGTACACACTTCGTTTTGTCCTTGTAGACCTCACGGATTTTTTCTCTAAACATTTATGTTCTAATTTTCAGCTTTGGTTAGTAAGCCACGGCTGGTATCACCCTCTATTTCTTATTGTTTTATTTACCACCTCGTATCTTTAGGCACTCACATAAATTCACATATTCACCGTTTTTTAGTACACAAAAAATAGTACTAAAAAACGCTTAAAGCACTTATTCTATTTTATTTTGGAAAAAGCGTCATACTGCTAGTGTTGATATGTGTACATCTACAAAAACAAAAAGATAAATTATTACTTTAGTACAAATTTAACACAAAATTTATAAAAAAAAAAATGTTTTTTCAATCTTACTTTTTTAAATGTTCCAAGAAAGATCTCTATAAGGTTAATTTTTCCTTGATTTAGTGAAGGTAATTTATAAAAAAAATTATGATTAAAACTGTGTTGAAAATTTTTATTTAAAATTAAATAAGACATCTTTTCATAAATCAATGTGTAGGAAAAATTTGTTAAAATCATTAATTTTAATTGTTTTGAATATTTTGTTTATATATTTTCCTAGTTTGTTTTAAAACAAATTTAGTACATGTTTTCTTGTTATCTTCTAGTTAGGAGATTATTTGTTGAATGGCACTTATTTTAATCCTTTTATATGGTACAAGATAAAATGCCAAAGAACATTTTTAGTACACATTTAGTACATGTTTTCTTGTTATCTTCTAGTTAGGAGATTATTTGTTGAATGACACTTATTTTAATCCTTTCATATGGTACACGATAAGATGTCAAAGAACATTTTTAGTACATATTTGATAAAAATAGTTTATACATTATACATTTTATGTTTTTAATAATTCGATAAAATAGCGATTGCGTCATTTATATCTTCTAAAGTGAAGTTCTTCTGTTTTGCTGGAAGTAAATTTACGTTTGTATGAACAATGAATGTCTAAATTTTACGCCATTCCGTAGATTATCATATTATTTTATTTTATATATTATTTTATTTTATATATTATTTTATTTTATATATTAGTTTATTTTACATATTATTTTTTTAATTTTGTTTTATTTTATTGTATCTAAAGCTATGGCTGTGGCTGTTTCATTCCATCATTTTACACTTACATCTACATAAATTTTTTTTTAAGTTAAGGATTTGCAATACTTTTTTAGTACACCATAAGTTCTACCTCTTAAATGGTACTTTTTCATTAAAAAAAACTCATGATTTTCGTTTACTTTCTTTAAATAACTTCATATCTATGACATCAATCGCTTAAGAATTTTGTCCTTAATCTCGCTGATGGACCCTTATGGTTTTTCTTGACATTTCGTCACGTTAACCAACTAAAAGAAAATTACGAGCAACCATGCATTGCTATCACACATAAAACAAACAAACATAAATATATTCGTAATGAAACATAAAAATGCAAAATGCATCTTCTCCATCAATCATACACACACACACTCCCAAAAACACACACACACACGCTAGGTTAACCACCCTTTATTCTAAATTTAAGTGTATAAATGACAATGGCATGGAGAAAGGATTATAATACCGCGGTTTTCACCCTTTTTTTTGATAAAATCTGTAGAAGGAGATATTCCTTTTTTGTATTTGACGTTCTAACTGCATTCACTATAAAAATAATATCACTCTTTTATTATATTGCAAAACAATGACGCACCTCAAAGAATGTTGTTGGGATATTTTTTTTTTTTGTTCGTAGAAGATTTATATGAACATGAACTGATGACTGAAAAAAACAATTCGTTCGTTTCTTCGCCCCCAATCTTTAAAACCTAAAACTCCTGTTTTTTTTTTTTTTGTTATTATCATCTTTTTATTCCTTGCACATCATGACCCATAGGCGCTTGTTCTAAGAACAAAAAAAGAACAAGACAAAAAAAAAGGGTATCTTTAGGTCTCTAGGTTTACGGTTTCATACAAAAAAAAAACGAACCTTGCGGATGAGAAACAAGTTGAGATACATGAAACGCACCGATATCGCCAGAAGAATAATTTTTAATACACTCAGAGAAAAAAAATAAAAAATATTTAGTACTTCCACTGCAAAGGAATTTTACATTTTGCTGTTGGAAAAAGTTAAAGATAAATATTTAAAAAGAATTTAGAATATGTTGATGATATCATCTTTTAATTTTAATTTTGAACTGCAAATATCTTAAATTGACATTTTTGGTCAAATTAAAACAAATTGTGTAAGGCTAAATAGATATTAAATAGGTATCTCCCACTAGATACAACATGTTGATGCAACATTTTGTAATTTTAATTTTGAACTGCAAACATTTTAAATTGACATTTTCGGCTAAATTAAACTAAATAGTGTAAGCAAGTATCGGTCTCAATTTTCCTGCCACTAGATTCAACATGTTGATGCAACATTTTATAAGTTTAATTTTGAACTGCAAACTTATTGAATTGAAATTTTTGGACAAATTAAACCCTATCGTGTAAAATTAAGGAGGTATTGGTTTCAATTTACCTGCTTTTTAAAGATCAAACATGTTGATGCAACATTTTACAATTTTAATTTTGAACTGTGATCATATTGAACTGATATTTTTGGTTAAATTAAAACATATCGCAGGTATAAGTCTCAATTTTCCTGCCACTGGATCAAATATGTTGATGCAACAAAATTTCATAATTTTAATTTTGAATTGCAAAACATGTTGAATTGACATTTTGAGTCTTAATTTCCCTGCCTCAAGATACATAAATTATTTGTTATCTCGACAGATACATTTCTATTTTCACTCTTCCTTCAAATACTTAATAGTAAAAAAATTAATTTCTTGCTTGCTTAAAGTGGGGTTAACCGTCGCATGTGAACCTGAGTCTCAAACAATTAGTTTCTCCATCCAGCTTAGTCCCTCGGTATCCAGCGACACGGTTACACTTTAAGTTTATACACTTTTTTGTTGATTTGTGTTTATAAACATTGTTGATAAACACAGTTAATAAAGAACGGATTTGTAAATCAACTCTTGTTGGCGCAATCATAATTCCATTCAGGTCGGTTTAGAACAAAGAATGTTCTGACAGAATAAACATTAATTTGTATGTCTGGCTTTATTGAGCGTATTGACCAACATGTTTACAGCAGTAAATATTTATTTTTTTTTGAGAAACAATGTGTGAATTCTTTATTTTTCTGTATTTATTTTAGCTTCACTATATATGGCCAAGTTAAAATGTTGAGCGAATTAAAAACCAAAAATAATCAACAATGTTTATCAACATAGTGTAGATACATTTAATTTTTGTCCAATTCTCATGCTAGATACAAAATGTCAATTTACATTGAACCTTACATTTTGTTTTATAGTAAAATCTTATCTGTCAGTTTGTGCGAAAATTCAACAATTTTCGCAAGTGACTTCTTTCATAACTTCTTTTTCTCTGAGTGTACAATAAAAAAAAAACACAAAAATAAAGATTAAGGTACATAATCTTCTTCACAGAGAGAAAAACCCTTTCACAGAAGTTGAAGTGACTTAAAAACCTGTTCCGTTCGATTTATGTATACGAATGAATACTTCTACTGTATTGTGCTGCTGCTGCTTCTGCTTGCTGTTTTATATCTTGTTAGCCTAGAAGGCTCTTTAATTCCTTCAGTTCAGAGACTTGGATATGAGAATAGGATGAATATAAACAAAAAATCGAATGCAAGCAACAAAGCAACTATATAAAATCGTGACGAATGAAGTTTTCCTTTTATTTGTTTGGCTCTTCTAGAGAGTCTTGGTATATATGAGTCAGGGTGGTGTATTGCATCTATCTATCTTCTTCTAGGCACGAATTTTATCCAAACGATTTTAATATTTTTTTTTTTATCTTTTGCCATCTTTTCCGCTTCTTAAGGTTACATGTTATTTTAATTTTTGTTTTTTTTTTTGAAACTCTGAAACTCCGTTATATGCAACATTATAAGTTGCCATTGGGTAACTTCAACTTCTATTTCCTGTCTCTGTAAAGATATATGTATCTTTTTTACTTTTTTTTACTGGAAGGTACCTAGTTGCAACGTTCACCGGATAGAATTAGAGAATAAAAAAAAAAACTTGTTCTTCGAAGTTTTTTTCTTGTTGCAATAAGTCAAATTACACTAAACAGTTTTAAGGAAACTAGAAGTGTTGCCACAAAATAAACTGACTTAGACTGTTGTTGCGCAACTTCAGAATGGTTAAGTTTTTTTTATTTTATTTTTTGATGCTGTTTTGGCTCTAGAACTAGAATCTGGTTTTCTACAATGGATCATGTAAACATGAAAAAAAAACAGTAGTAACACACATTGCGCAAGTATTTTTTGTGACTGATGTTATAAAGCTGGTTTTGTTGATTCAGTTTATTTTGTTCTCTTTCTGTAAGAATTTGAGACTTTAATTTAATGAAAGAAGATGGGATTTTTATTCGGATTAATTTTAATAAAACGACACATGGAAGATGTCAAATTATTCTTAATTGTACTAAAATTAAGTACCTACCTTAAATTAATTAAATTAATCAAAATGACTAAAACTAAACTAAAAAAATAAATACAAAATAAAGGCGAAAGCCCATTTCATTCGATCGGCTTTTGTTGCATTGAACGACACTCATAATAAAGGCCTAAATAGGTAATATCAGCTAATAAATAATTTGTTTCTTTGTGCGACTTATGTATGTTTTTGATAAAAATAAAAAAAGAAAATATCTGAATCTAACCAAACAGAAAAAAAAACAATTATGTGAACTTAGAACTTGAATCCAGCGAATTATTCTTGGACACTCACCAATATACAGTGATAATATGAATTTTAGTACAAATTCAATTTTTGGGTTTCTGTAAGGCAATAATTTCATGGAAGAAACGATACATATTTGATGTCTTAAATTTACAAAGAAATTCAAATCTGTACTAATGTTTAGTACATAATTTCCTTTTTTAAGAATATAGTTTCACGGGGCAAAAGATATTTGGTGCTATGAAATTAAAAAAAAAATTTACAAAATTTTAGTACAATAAGCATTTTTTATATATATTTTTTAATCAAGCATACAAATCTGAACTTTAAATTTTGACTCAATTTTACTTTAAAAATAATGAGGCACAATTAATTATCCCTTATTATATTTGAGTAATTTTCTGCGGTCGCATTTTTATGAGATATCTCCTAAAGCCATCGCTGAGCTACACGCATATTTGCAACAAAGAAAAACAAAAAATATAAAACAAACCGCATATAATCATCCAATAGGTTTGTGTGATGTCAGCCTAGACATGAAGCTAGCTATGATTTTTATATAGATTTATTATAAGTTTCATCTTATATAAAGTAAGAATTTCATCATAACGTACAGTAAATAATTAAACCTTTAAGAGCCATTTGCCAAAACAAAACTTAAATATTTATGTTTAACCGTTTGTTGTACTTTTTCGTCAGCGTAAATTATCACATAAGTTCTTATGTTGAACTTTCAGTAAATGGGCTTAAGTCATTATTTATTCTGTTTACTAAATTTTAGTACCAATTTTGAACTTAAATATTATTCTATGGTGAGGGCCTCTTTGACAAGGTCTGAATAAATTTATGATTGGTTAATCGATGCATAGATCGATATAACCAAATTGGTATTGATCCACAATGCAAACAAAATTTTGAATTTATAAACTATTCAGGTTTTTTTTAAAGACAATTGTGATTTTTTGCTTCTATATTCTCATCGTAGTTTTAATTAAAATAGAATTTCATCAGAGAACATTCATATTGCCAAAGCAAATTCAAAAATATAATTTTGTGTGTGTACTACATTTTAGTACATACAGATAAAAGTACTAAAACCATAAAATCTTTCTAGAAACATGAATTTCATGGAAGAAAAACATAATTTTGGGTCATAAAATTCAACAATATTATTTTTAAAAAGTACTAAATTTGATTACATCAAGAATTCTCATTCAAGAAAGCTTAAATTTAATTAAAAATAAAAATGTGAAGCATGTTTTAAAGCTTTAAACACCACAAATATATACATACATGCAGTTTAATTGATTCTTTCTCATTTAAAATATTAAATTAATAAAACAAAAAAGAGAACTAATTAGGTACATATAAAAATATATCTAAATAAATACTAATATACATTTATATTATTGCTGCGTCGAAGTTTCAACAAATTTAGTGTATTTTTTTTATAGATATTCAAAAAGAAATTATTCCATTATAAAAAAACAAACCCATTGGTAAAACCCACATATTCACATACGAATTGTAGGTACCTCAAAGTGGTTTACAATAAAAGAGGGGACGATTTTTGTCAATAACAAAATCAATTTCAAATGTAAATATATTAATTTTTTTTGTTTTTTTAAACATTGAACTTCTTCATAACAAATATGTACGTATTGTAAATCCCTGTGAGAATCAGACCTTCATGTGTTAAAAAGAGAGACAACTCGATTGAGTTTTTGATTCGTATTCCTATGGAAAATTTAAACACAATATTTACAATGTACATTATGTATCCCCATGACAAGTAAACCAAGATAAGCTCCTGGAACACAGCGAATTTTGTTGTTCGCCCTTTTCCCACGACACGATAACATTGAATTGAAATACAAAACCAACCAAACCACACAAAGGTTAAAAAAAAAAAAAACTAAATTGTCCCTACAAAACAGAAAAAAAAAAAAAAATAGATAGCTCAACCTAGAACCCCTATCTGTTGCGTTTTTTGTACTTTTTTAATTTTTTTTACCACACTTGATGTTTTTACACTTTTTTTTTGTATTTCGTAAAATAAATTGAAATTTTATGCAAATTTGTTATTTCGTTAGCCTTACGTGAGTGGAAGAGATAAAGACTATAACCGAACTGCCGCGTTCTGCACACACACCACACATATTTATTATTTTAATTTGGAAACAACAATTTCTAAGCGCAGTGTAGCTATCTTTTTTTTTAGTTTGGTTTGTTTCTTGAATTACTAGAATTAATTTTTCAGTGGTTTTGTTAGAATTGTTTTTCTTTATTTCTTTTAATATAAAATAATGTGGAAAGGTTTGGATAACAAATTTTTTTTAGACCTTAAGCTTTGGATATATGTACTCTAAGAAGGGTTCAAGACTATCGTAGCTATTTTTTTGAAAAATGTTTTATTTTATCAAACGAAACAGAAACCGGTAACATTTTTGCATAATTCTCAGAGGGATGATTATTTGTTTTTATTAAATTTTTGTTGTCAAAACTGGTATATAGTTTTCAACTTATGTTTAAACATTAGCCCTTTTCTTAAAAAAAATGCAAACAAATAATTTAAATAATTTATTTGATGTTCCTCTTCTTCGTGACCTTTCAATAATTCCTTAGATGAAATAGTTTGTTTGGCATACTTTTTAAATAATATTAAACTACTGAAATAAATTAATTTGAGGTAACTAATCAGAACTTAAGTTAGACATTGTGAAATAGGCCGTTTATTCATTGCATTTTTCTTGGAATAATAATTAGTTCCCTAAAGGAAAAGTCATATTGTGTAAAAAAATAAAAAAAAAGATGTTTGTTGATAGTGTACTAAAAATTTTAGTACTAACAACTAAAATTGTATGCTGTTCTAAACTGTGTTATTTTTCTAGAAAAACTGTTCAAATGGCAGACAACTAGATACTCGACACATCAATATTGGCACAGGGTGAGTCACTTTTTTTTTTGTTTTTATATTTTTATGAATCGAGAAATAATTGTAATTTTACTTAGATATAGTAAAAATGCCCTAAATCATTGTATTTTTCATGGAAATATTATTTCATGAGGGAATAGTAATATTATCGCGTCAGGAAATTCAAAAACTAACATTTTTGACAGTCTACTAAATTTTAGTACCTACCTTTAAGTAAAATTTTATGCTGTACTTAACTGTTTATTTTCTGTAAAAATGTTGTTTATGGCAGAATACTAAAATTTGGTAATAGAAAGTTCGACAATAACATTTTAAAAATCGATAAAAATTGGATTGTGACCAAATTTATTTTTTCGAGAAACCTTTAATTTTATAAAAGTAATTGTTGATCCAATCCTTGTTAACTAAAAACAGCAAATACATCAAGTTAAATCGAACTTCGATGGCACATTATAACCCACCAATTGGAAATATTATGTTCTAATCAATTTAATCCATGAAGGAATTTGAAAAAATGGTTTTAATCAATTTTTTGAAAAACATTAATTCGATTTAATTTTTTTCTAAAATTGGTGCAATACTAATAATTAATAATAATTAGCAATAATTTCTCAAAAGGTACATAATTTAAGTACCAACTTTCAACTAAAATCTTCGAATGTCCTGATTCGCAATGTCTGAGTAAAGTTTTAATTAGTTTTTCGAAACATAAATATTGGCACAGGGTCATTATAGTCTACAATTCGAAAAAAATATTTTTAGGTGTTGAGTTACAAATCAGAACTTTACTTAGACATTGTAAAACATTCATTTAGTCATTGTATTTTCCATAAAAATATAAATTCATGAAGGAAGAGTCATATTGCGCCAGATAAATTAAAATAATTATTTTTTGAAAGTGTACTTACTAAATTTTAGTACTTAAAACTAAAATTGTATGCTGGAAAAATCAGTATTTTCTTTTGGAAAAACGTTTTATATTGAAGAATTTTTGAATAGAAAGTTCGAAAATCTGATTTCAAAAATGTACAAAATTGTGTTTCATCCAAAATTCTCAGTTGAGAAACATTAAATTTCGTAAAAAACACAATTGTGGGACCAATTTTTGTTTACCTTAGACCGGAATTACATTAAGTTTAATCGAATCTCGATGGCACATTATAATAACTTAGTCGCATAATCTTTCTGATCAATATGTTTCATCAAGGACCTTAAAAAAATTCTTTAATTTTTCCAAAATTGGGGTAACCCTAAAATCATTTTTTCAGGGTTCACTCAATTTTTATACCATCTTTTAACTTAAATCATATTCTGTACTTAGGGCCTGTTGTGGAATGTCTGAGTAAAGTTTTGATTTTTTACCAGGCACAATTCAAAAAATATTTGTATATGTTTAGTTGTTATACATACATACATGTAATCAGAATTTTACTTAGACATTCTGAAACAGCTCGCGTTTATGTATGTATTTATTTTGGAAACATAATTTCTTGAGGGAACAGTCTTATTGCGCCAGAAAATTCAACAATATTATTTTTTTAAAGTGTACTAAATTTTAGTTCCTCTGTAGTCAACCGTATTTTTTTTCGAAAAACGGTTAAAATTACAGAATTTTCGGATAGAAAGTTCCACAGTAATTTTTTTTAAATATACTGAACTGTATTACAACCAAATTTATCAGTCGAGAAATCTTAAAATTCATGATAAAATTCATAAAAGCATTTATGGACCCAATTTTGGTTTACTTAAGACCGTTAATACACAAAGTTTAAGTGAAACTCGATAAACTCCATCAAAAACATTAAAAAAATAAAAAAAAAACCGAAGGAGTTTTAAAAAATCCTTTGGTTTTATTTTTGTAAAATTGGTGTAACGCTTTTTTCAAAAGCTCGGATTTTTATAAAAAAAAAATACACAAAAATTATTTTATAAAAAGTATGCAAAACCAGATGATTGCAGTCTAAGTTAAGTTTGAGTTCAAAACCCTGAAACTAATTTATTTTTAGTTTAATGAACTTTCCCTATTTATTTTTATTTATTATTCATTTACATTTTACTTTCACAGGAATTCAAAAATTGTTACTCTCATTTTATTATTCTTTATCCACCGTTCATCGCTGTCTTCACTAATATAAGCTCAATCAGTTAATTAATCTACCAAATTAGTGTCTGATTTATATACCTGTCCATTTTGATTTAGTTGATAAGTTTTTGTTTTTAATATCACACTTTATCACAAGAGATTTAAGTTTTCGGGACATCTAAATTCTTGCTACCACTTTGAATAGCGCTTTAATAAATCATTAAATGGTTTGCTCTTGGTTTAGAAAAAAACGAGTAAAATCGCTTAGTAAGAAGCTGTACCTATGTTTTTGAATTGGAGTGTATAATGATATGAAAATTAATTTATCACAAAAAGAAGTCATTTAATCTCCAGCCAAAGAAAAAAAATCTATTTTCCAAATTATTTTCGTCGGAAGAATTGTTTTATTTGTGTTTAGTACTTTTTTAGTACACTTCTATTAAAATCTACCTTAAACTAACTCCTTTGAATCCCTTATTTTAGCTAAAGATTTTATTTAATTAAATCGCTATTCACCTTCATCTTTATCTATTACGACTTCTTTTATTATTTTCTATTCTTCTTTTAATACAAGGAAAATGAATATGATGTAGTCGTCACATAAACGAGTAAAAAGAATTCAAGAAAAAAAAATATTATATTTTTATTTGCAAGAGGGGAGTTATAAAACACATTTTTTTTTTTGTTCTTTCTTTAATTTCGTTTTCCATTTCAATTTAAATTTTAATCCTTCAAAAGCTTTCATAGAATTTTTATACTGTTGCTGCTGTCTTGGTGCTCTTGTTCAGCATTCGAAAAATGCAACAAAAAATAAAAAAAAGTGTAAAACTCAGAAGAAGAATAGCATTGAAATATTGTAAAATAAAAAAAAAAAAAAAAAAAAAGAAAAAAAATTAAATAAAACTGCACCAGGATATGCTAGCAATGTTGATGATGCTGTTTGTGATGTTATGCACCGCATCACTAGGAGGGATATAGAGAACAAAAAAAATGATGATAATAATATCAATGGCACAAGAAAGATGGGTTTTGTTATTCAGAACCATCGTACAATACACGTTTCGTTTTGCTGATGATGACGACAACGATTATGGCAACAATACCAGAAGTTTCAGATTTCTTTTCAGAGATCCTTTTTGTATATTACCCACCTCTCTCCAACCACTTTAACTATATATACTCTCCCATCACCGTAATACCATTGCCATCTACCGGTGATCTTTTAGCTGCTTTTGACTATATATATACTTTCTGGTTGTGTTTTGTTTTTGTTTCTCTCCCGCATAACCAGAGAGGAACTGACTGATGACGACGGGACGACCGAAAGACTCTTATAGAAACAACAAATCTTTTATATATTTTTTTTTATTTAAATAAAAATAAAAAAAAACTGACAAAAAAATTAATTAAAACCAAGATGAACAAGTAGAAAACCAAAAGAACAGAACAAAAATCACATGTGGGGTAGGTAGATATCTTTGGAAAAGGACACTGTTGATGATGGTAAGAGCTTTGCCTATAACCATAGTTCGCTTCCGAAAATGAAAAAAAAAGAATAATCCTTTTTTCAACAGAGTTTTGTTTTGTTTGTTTTCCTCGAATCTAGGCAAAATATAGAAAGATAGTTCTGGAATTTTTATTTTGACGCCCAGAACAGAGCCTACCCCAATCGAGTGCAGCTTGAAGAGCGTAGCTGTGCTGTGAATAAAGTGTAGGTTTTTATTTTCTTCAATCTGCCTATAGTGAACGTTCATTTCTCATGATGTGATGCAAGTTTTTTTTTTTTTTTCTTTGCAAAAAAAATGTGGGCAACAAAAAAATCATCATATAAACTCCACTGAACAGTTTGAGAAAAGTTTTTTAATATTCATATGCAGAAAACATGATTTGATGATATTCAGCTTGAAGTTATTTTTTAATGGGATTTGTTTTTTTTTTTTTGTTTTTATTATACATTTTCTGTTGTTGCCATCATCGTAGAAGAAGTTTCTTTTTTGGTATATAAAAAAAGGTTGTTAAATAAATCGTAGTTGGTTTATTGCTTGGATAAGAGAAATATGTGATCTAGAGAGGGAAACAAATTGAGAAATAAAGTTTGAATATTTAAGTTGTTAAAATATAGTTTTGTTGAGTAAAATCAGTTTTAGTACTTATTTAGTACTCACATCTGATACATTATTGTAGTAAATTTTTGTTATACATACCTATGTATTTTAAATTTGGGAATATAATTAAATGTTGTCTTTGAAGACGGAGGAAATCATGAATTAATCTTAATGTTCAAAGCAAAATACAGGGTCATTCATTTCGTGGTTTGAAGTTGGTAGCGCTGGAATTTGACACCTGTCAAACTCAGCTGTCATTTGAAGTGTCTTTATATTAGTTGAATGTTGGTGCATATTTCAAACAACATTTTCTTCAGTGATGAGGCAGATTTATCACTCGGATGGGTATGTAAACAAACAAAATTGCCGCATATGGGGCTCAGAAAACCGACATGTGATCGAAGATGTGCTGTTGCATCCAGACAAAGTGACTGTTTGGTGTGCTCTATGATCGAAAGGTGTCATTAGTCCGTATTTCTTTGAAGATGCCATGACAGACGGTTACAGTCAATTCGGAGCGATATGGTCGAATTATAACGTTAGCCGGCGAATGAAGATCATGACTTGAACGATATGTGGTTCCAACAAGACGGGGCAGCAAGCCATACAACACGACCAATTATGACTTTATTGCGTGGAAAGTTTCACGTTTTGGTGACGTCAATTGGGCCAGCAAGATCATGCGATTTGACATCGTTAGATTTTTTTCTGTGGGGCTATGCAAAAAGCCGTGTTTACGCGAATAATCCCCGAACTCTAGAAGGATTAAAAACCAACATTACTCAAGTTATGGCCAGGATACTGCCAAGGGGTTTACAATTACCTCAAAAGAATCGCATGCTGCGAATCTTCCCCAGGCGGCCATTTCAATGATATTGTTTTTCACACTTAATGGCAAAGTCCAAACTTTATAATGAAATAAAATTTTCATCAAAAATGTATCGCTGTGTATGTTTTATTCGAAACACAAAAATGTATGAACCTTTCAATGTGCAGTTGGCCGACCCTGGACTGAGCAAAATTCTTCCCAAAAATCTGTCGTTTTTTTTTCTTTTTAATAAACATTTTTTTTTTTAAGTACTTTCTAATATTCAATTCTGAATTTGTAATATGCATATATGAAAATGCGTTCAAGAATTCAAAAAGTACCTCGAATATGGTAATTTGGAAAGGAACTTGATTTTTTTTTACTTTCAAAAACCTTTAATCAACATTTTAAGAAAAAGCATTTTATTGATATAAGAACTTTGTGATAAATCCTGATATGAAAACAATAATTTATTTGGATCTTTAGAGCGCAATGAAAAGTCAATCGGACAAGTTTCCTTATCTTATTCAAATTGCCATTGAAAAGTGCATAAATCTACCTTTCTGGCAATAAATCTTTAACTTTATTGGGGGTCATAAGGAAACAAGTCTATAAAACAACCCCCAGATTGTAATTTTATTTTTATTTTGTTAAATTCAAATTTCACAGAACTACCACTCAGACGTCAGTCATCATAAAATAATACTTACAAAATATATCGTATTCTAGTTTTAACAAAAACTTGTACACATGGGCGCCATTTGAATAGAAGAAAGCATATATTTCTCACAAGCAGAGCGTTAAGCCCTTTAATCAATTCATTCATCATGTATGTATAGTATGTGTCTATGTATAGCAAAATGAATGTTTGTTTGTGTGTAACTTATAAACCTGAAAACTACTAAACCGATTTCCTTGAAATTTTCAAAGTTTTTTCCAATTTTTTTGCGGGAAGGTTTTCAAAATAGTAAAACTCGCTCAGTGCCACGCCCACTTTTGCTATATTTTAATTTTCTTCTTACTAAACGTCCTTAGAAATCTTAAATTTTGTAACAAAGTTCTCTTGAACCACCTCGAGCATGTGTATTTTCTTCCGCCCACTACAAAGGTCCACTTTTGTTTTATTTGAATTGTCTCCTTATTTAACGTGCTTTTACACCTGAAATGAATATTTGCAACAAAGTCTTAAGTCAATCAAAAAAATACTTGTATGCTGCCAAACATTTTGTATCGAAAATATTTCGGTAAGGGTAATTTTTGTATAAACATTTTTTTACAAAAAAAATATAAATAAGATTTGAATTTCCATCCATTTTTGTAGTAAATTAGTGTTGGCAACTTAAAAAAAAAATATTTAACGGCTGACAGTTTAGGGTTAGTAAAAATGGATCATTACACGAGAAAACAATTTGGTTTCATTGTTGAAGAATATTTCACAGTTCAAAACTTCAAATTATGATCGGGATATTGATTTAACTTCAAGAGTAATTGAAAAATTAAGGTAGACTTGATCAATAAGTGATGCTAAGCATACAAGTCGTCCAAAAAATAACAAACCGTTCAATTGTCAATATCGAAACAGTGTCTAGGAATATGAATTCGAAATAAATCTCAGTAAAAAACGAAGTTATTCAAATGACCAACGAATTTTTCGTTGGTTTAACGAAATTTCTTTGCCTGGAAAATTAATCTAATCGACCATAAAAATTCACAAGAGGACACAAAAAGTGAAAAAGGCTTTATTTTAAGTTTCGACCCCGAGACTTTCAATAGAAGATCCCGCCATAGGATGAACTATACACTCATCGAGTTTCCAGATAAGGAGTATGCAGTTTTTTAGGGTAGTGACTAATTAAAATTTTGCTCATGTGTTGTCTAGCGAAATATGGTCAAGGCATCGGGTTGCCACGCTTTTAAGCTTCGTTTGAAAAAATCAACTATCTGAACCAGCTCATATGGTAGGTTTTAGTGATAAAAAAAAATATCATGTGAAAGGAAACTATTTAAAAAATTTTAAATACGTGATTTTTTAAAATCGGAATTACAGTTTGGTAAATTAGGATAAACGAAGAGAACGGTCTAGATTCTATTTTTGAAACGAAAAATGAAAGAGCGTTTTTTGTTTCTTTAATCGATAGATCTTTAAATATAGAAGAAAGTCATATAAACATAAAAAAAAATCTAGAAAATCTAAAACTCAAAATAAAAATATGTATTTGAAAAACAAAAAATGAAAATTAGACGTCAGATAAAAAAAATCACAAATCAAATAAATTTTATAGTTTCAAGAAGGAGATAAAAGAATAAAAGACCCACGTTTGAAAAATTTTCGATTTAATCTTTTTTATTGGTTAGGTGAAAATGTTTGAACAATACGCATTTTGTTTATTTCGGTGGTTTTTGATTTGTAACTTGCTTTTCTCTCAGTGGTATTTTTATTAAAAACAACCTAAGTAAAAGAGAATTCTATTCCGAGTACGATGGTACTATGTTGTTTCCAAAAAACATTGTCCACACTCGTAGTGTCCGAAATTCTAACTACCGATATTTTGAAATTATATTCTCATAGTCCCATGGCCAGTTGCACCAAACGCTTTTAAATATTTACTGCTTCGTTGCAAACAGCATTTTAGCTAAAAAAAATCAGAGAAATACATTCGTGCAACCCAAAAAATTTATCAAGCCGATAATTTTTTTAAGAATTTTAGAAAAAACTGGTTTTAGTGTATTTTGGTGCAACTGGCTATCAGAGAAGTAACAACAAATTTTGGGATTAGAGGTAAAACCTGCATAATCTGAGTAAAAATTCTAAAAATTTAACGGCCTTGACTAAAGTTTTTAGAAACTTGCCATTTTTCAATTATTTTAAAATGTTAATCGTATCTATGCGGCTCAATGGTCTATTCTAAACTTCCAGTTTTCTTTAAATAGATTAAAAATCTATGTACAGCGATGAGCCCTCATCTAGCATAATGTCTATAATTCAATAAACAAAAATTATCGTATTCGAAAAGCTATCACACCCAGACAAACAAATGGTGTGATTTATGGGCTGCTAGAATCAACAATTGCCATATATACATATTAGTCGCAATTACTGTCAATATGTATTTGAAAAAAAGTGTCTTTAAAAAAAATTCTGTACAAATTTTTATTTTTATAGATAAATGGAGAGATTACCAGTTAAAATTTATTCAAAACACTTTTTTTTTATTTTTGCAAAAAGTTGGTAGGTACTTCACCCTTCATAAGGTTCCAAATTCCAATGTTCTGCAATTTTAATGATTGGACTTATAATTCATTTGCTGGAAAGCCAAAAGTATGTCGTCTGTGAAATTTATCTCGATTCAAAATAGCTTTTAACGGCCTTTAAGTCCTACAAAAATTGGCGATCTCACTTGGAATCATCAGTTGACTAGTCAATAGTTGAATAGTGCTAAGTTTTCTACTTGGCTGATGTATATCAGTAACATATATAGAATTTGAATTATTAAAAAAACCTTCTTATATGTATCTTGATTAGGTTTTCTGCATACCTCCTCGATTTTTCCTAGTAAACACACAAATGAGGTCCTAAGTACAAAGTGCGAAAAGAAGAGGCCTAATTGCGCATCCTTGTCGTAATCCGTTTACATTTTAGAACTAATGAGATACCTCCTATCCATGTCATACAAATTATTTGTTGACATTCTAAGTCCAAAGAGCTAGTAGGAAGGTAAATTACGGTATTTCTATCTAATGCTATCTTAAAACTCACAATTAAACAGTATTGTTAAAATATTTTATTTCCTTTCAATCAAAAATCTTTCGGTTGCTTTTCAACACGAAAATTACTTACCTATTTGTATCTATTTACTGATGTGGTGAGCTGTGAAGAAATTTAAGTGAATTTTTTGTATATAAAGTGGTAAGAAAACTTATCCCGCTAAGCTGTTCCGCATTCTTCTTGCATCATTTCGAGTGAATTTCAAAATCAAGGATTCCCACACCTGCCTCGGATTAAGTCTTGTTATCTTTTATCCTGCATCCATAACTTGATTTAATTGTATTTTAAGTGTGTTTTTTAAAAACTTCCATGAAGATTCCATCAAAGTCTATGTGTACTGCTTAGCCATTCCTTTACAAAAAACTATAGAGCGTTAAGTTGTATAAGTACAAAAGATAAGCCCATTGATTACCTACATATTTATATTCCGAAGCAAAAGAAATATCCTCTTAGCACCTGGACTATCATCATATTCTTCCGTTTTATTCTACATACCTTTGACAACGCCCAGTCCCGGTTACCTGGATGAAAAAAAAGCTTCATTCTATTCTTAAATTTCATAAAACAATTACAAACTGACATAATTTAACCATCCATCCGACCATCCCTGGTGGTGTTAAATTATCTGTAAATCACCCTTTTTAATTTAATCCCCGATTAAATCTACTCAATTCCATGTAGCTATACACATGTATGTATATATAGGTATGTGTATATTATCTTTTTTAATATTATAAGCCAATGGGTTATGTTATAATGCTCTACAGAAAATTGTAAAATTCTACATTCACACACATTCTTATACATATTTATACGAATGTATGGAAATGGATGTAAATACTAATGAAAGCGTTCTTCTATACTTTTGTTTTTCAGTTTCAATTTTTTTTTTATTTGTATATTCTGTCTTTTTAATCCTATTTGACTGGATCACGTAATTCTGCTGCCAATGGAGAATAAAATAATGCGCACAAAGGAGTCTCTATTATATTCATTAAAAAAAAAAAACCCACCCATATATTCATTCATCCACCATCACACTATACCTACCTACCATCATACAAAGAACACACAAAACGTTGGAACATTTTATTCAATCTCTTCATCATCATCATCAACGTTGTCGTCATCATCATCATCAACATCAGCGAAGAGAAAAATGTCGAATATAGGGGTTGCGAATCCTATATACTCATTCGTATTCATCATTATCCCTTCCTCACAAAAAGCTCTGGTTGGGTAGGTCATTGCCATTTTGTTTCGTTTTGTTTATGTACTTTTTTTTTTTTTTTTTTTATGTGTGTAGTTTTCGTTTTGAATCTTTGCCTATGAAAATTCTTCAGTTAAGTCTTCCAAACTAACACTGGGTCTATGGAGCATGAAAGGATATTTATACAAAAAAAAAAAAAAAAAAAATCCTTCGAAGTACTGTTTCCGGCGTAGAACTCTCAACGAGATTGATAAAAGTCGAGCGGAACTCATCAGGATCAAAATGACTTGACTACATCAAACATGCGATGTTGAATGATTAGCTTTTATTTAACAAAAAAAAAAAGAACTTCCTATAGGCACATGCGATAGGCAGGCAGGCACATCATACTGACTGAACTGCACTGCACTCTCTTCTCTGATATTGATTAAACCGAGAAGCCTAATTTTTCCCATAGCGTGTGCCTCTGTGCAGAGCTGTCAAAGGCCTAGAAGGCTTTATATAAAAAACAAAAAAAAAAAAGAATAAACCCCTAGACACCCACCCTGCGTTTTTATAAATTAATTCTATGGAACTATGTTTTTTTTTTTTTAATTTTTTTTTTTTTTTGAAAGGACGAAACTCTATATAAAAATTAATGAACAAAAATGATGAAGCAGCAGCAGAAAAGTTTTTCATTATCCTGCTATGCAGTGGCTTGGCCATCATGCGATTCAATAGGGAGATGCTCTTTGCAAAAGCTGATGATAGCTCTGGCTCTAGCTTCTGCTACTCTCTATACTCGTACTGGTATATAAGTTAGTTCTGCTATGAGGCTGTCTTCCCTGAGGGAATTTTGGTTTTTTTTTCGAAAAATGTCTGCCGCAGAATATTATACATTTATATTATTTTTTTTTTTTTTCATTTTTCTGTCGTTTGCTTGCTTAATTGTTGGCATGAAACATTTTGCAAGAGAAGCAGTAGAAGCCAGTAGCATCAGTATCAGTAGCGTTCTACTGCTGCATCCAATGAGTTGGAAAAAATTACACTTTTTTTGTTGGGATATTACCAGTAATCGATTTGGTTTTCTTTTGAATTATTAAATATGTATTTAAAAAAAAAGGGAGGAAGAGGAACCAGCTGTGGGCAGCAGATGATGTAATTTTTAGAAGGAACACTTTTTTTTGTATGATTAAATGAATTTTTTATAACTTTAAAGATTCATTTTTAAAATTGTTATATATTAAATTACTTTAGGGAAAATTTAAGGGTGTGGTCACTGTATTACAGATCTGGGATCTAACTTGGATAATTGAACTGACATCTATATAATTCTAGTTGATGAGCTCATTACTCGCCTATTACTTTAAAGATTTCATTCGATAGAATTATTCGTCATTTTTTCGTATATTTCCACATTGTTTCGTCATTTTTTCGTATATTTCCACATTGCTTGATAATGTCACGTTTTTTTTTTTTTTTTTTTTATGACTACAACATCCATTATTTTCTGACTAGTTTTCTTCTAGAAATCAATTTCGGTTATGACATTGGAAACTGAAGACAGTAACCATAAGTTAGGAAAAATTCTGAAGCTTCTATAAAGATGTCTGTTAAGCATTAATAAGTCTTACCGACCCAAAAGTGGTCTTTTACACTTGGTATTTCTCATTCACATACCAATCCTTGAAGAAAATTTGGTACCTACTTGATTGATTTAAATGACCTCGCCTTTTTTTTCGCAATGAAAATTTCAAAATTTCGGTTGGAATGAGCTACGAAATCAATCTTTCCAATAAACATATCGAGGATTAAAGTGTAGTGTAAGTCGAAAAATAAAAAAAAAAAAAAAAAATAATTAATTAAAAAAAAAAAAAAAACAGCAGAATCAGAGCCACCTTTGACATTTTAAGCGTAACAATGTGGGTTTTGGATATTTTACAAAAAAAGACAGAATTCAAAACCACTTACCGCATATATCACCATTTCTGAAAACATGTGCAAAAACGACCTACGAGTTTCATGCACTTTAACCGACGATATGTACATATTAGGCGTGTTCCTTTGGGCTGCAGCATTTACTGCCAAGTACTTCTGGCTGCTTTCAACTACTTCTACTCTATGGTCAAAGTAGTTGAAAGCTCTTCAATAATCTAGTAACGAAATGAATCCACGCAAGAAAGCGACACCTTCAGTAGAAGAAATTACATAGTAAATTATTGTTGTTGATGTTTTCTATAGTTTAAGAAGTGTTTTCTATAGTTTTTAAGTTTCTATAGTTTGAGGTTAGATTTTTCTTTTGGCAAAAATTAAAGCGTTCCATTCGTCATCTACTGCGAAGTACTAAAAAGTATACATTTTGTTTGTGGTTTGTCTCCAAGTTGTGTTTTTTCAATAGATGATTAATCTTAATAAATAAATTTAAAAAACCCAATTTTATTTTGTTTTTTATTTTTATTTTGATTTTATTATTATAAAAACTTAATTTCACAACTTTAATTTAAATGATGTTAGCGACGCGTTTCGGAGTGTTACTCCATCTTCGGGCGAACTACTACTTGTACTTGTACTTCGCAAGGCCCAAAGGAACACACCTATTATGTAGGTGTTTTTCTCTGATGCATCCCTTGTTGAAAGTTATGTGTTTGGAAAACCTTCTTTTATTTCATTTGGCTTTTACGCGTTAAGTCAGGTGAAGACAATGGATTTCTGGGAAATTTTAAGAGACCTAGACAAGATTAAAACTAAATTTTGAAGAAGAAGATTGGTACATAGTTTCAGGAATCTTTGCAAATTTAATTTAAAAAAATATCTTAGTTTTTTACACAGCCTCAGAAATACGACATTTTTTTTTTTTTCATTTTCAAACGGTAATAATTTAAAAACCTGACCTGGTGGTGGAAAACGTTTTGAGTTCAGCTCTCAAATGTTTACTTAGGAACATCACTCTTGAATTCCCGTGTCAAAAAGTAATGAGATACCTATTTGTGTTACCAATAATTGTTAATTGACAAACGTTGAATTTCTGCATTTTTTAATCCCAATTTTTGGAAAACTTTCTCAACTGTTAATTGATAAGTAATTGCAAATTTTCTTCTATTTCAGAACCGATTGCATTCTCAATGATAAAAATTTCATCAACTGTAGGTTTCTTAAAAACCGAATTTCAATATTTATTAATTGAAATTGACAAACGTAATTTGCACTACAAAATCAAGATTAACAATAATAAGGCCCTAAGAAAAGATTCCATATTTCTTTATTCTTATTATCATCATCATTATATATAAGCCGTGTTTTATTATCTACGGATCTGGATAAGGATCATCCCATTAAAATAAAACGATAAGGATCCATAATGACAACAGTGTAGATACTGTCTTCTTTCTTTACACTTCAGTTTGTACTCCCTACCGACTAAAGAGCCGTCTACTCGCCAGAGTTAAAACTTATTTTCGGATCTTTAAAACAGATCCCGATACAGAGCAGGATCCAAAGTTGTTGTTGTCTTACGTGTTAAAAGATGATCCCGATCTAGATCCGTAGATAATAAAACGCGGCTATTATTTCTATAGTCTAGTCAAGACACACTTACTCTCTTACTACACCGAATGAGGTGTCAAACAAAGCGGAATAACCTTCTGATTTGTCGAATTATTATTTTATTTTAAAAATGTTAATAATTTGTTTAAAAACAGCATTTGTTTTTTAAATATTGTATTTGGCAAATTAATGGGTCGTGCATTGTTATGAAAAAGTTCTCATAACTTGGAAATAAGGTTATGATTATTACTATTTTCCGAATTTCATTATACACTGAATTTGACAAATGGGGTGTAAGACGAAATTACCTGCTGATTTGACGAATTAAATAATTTTATTTTAAAAATGTTAATAATTTGTTCAAAAACTGCATTAGTTTGTTTTCGTGCGTCTTTTATTTTTATGTAATTGCGAAAATTCTCGCACGGGTAGGCTAGTTTTCATATATTTCTGTATTATCTCTTAAATCTTTGCTTTAAAAAGTACATATTTCTAAATTTCGTGTTTAATTTTTATCTAATAATAAAATTTTCTTCTTTTTCTTTTCAGGTGAGTTCTAATGGCCAACCGTTGTTGATGGAATGTTTATGTTAAAAAGGTAAATGTTGTCGCTAAAATAATAGATGGTTTAATAATAATTGATTAGTAATGCGATAAAATGAGACATTCACATAGACATAAATTAATAAGAGCTTGAACTAGCACTACAAAAATATAAACTCTGATCTTGATGGCAATTTAAATACTATTGCCTTCAAAAATAACAATTTTAAGTAGATATAGAAAATCTGTTTCGCCGACTTTTTTAAGGGCTTTTTTTTTAATAACAAAAGTATGAAAAACAAATATCTTAGCTAAAAGAACAAAACATAATAGGCGGTCTTGCTATTGGCATTAGTCATAATTCATAAAATATGCAACCTTTAAAAACACCTCCAGAGAGAATCTCTGTTATTATTACATTCCCTCTCCACAGAAACCAATTAAAAAAAAATCTCAAAAAACAAAAATCTTAACAGGTCATTTTGAGTAAAAAAAAAAAAATAATATTTCACAACTTCGACTGACAATGGAGTTAAATGCCTACACACAAAATCTGCGATTTTTTTTTCAATTGAAAAATCTTCCAAAGTTTTGTTTGTGTGCGTGTTTTCGAAGGATATCGTAGAATATAGATGAATTATACGTCCCGACAATTTGTTGTTCATAAAACTTTATGTTTTAGGAAAGTTACACCAGGTGGTCTAGCCATATAATAATATACTTATCGAAGAGCTCTTATTTTCAAATAAATAGAGAAGAGCTTAAAAAATGTATTAATACTGCGATCAAGCAACAATATTATTTTTTGTCTGGCAGAAGGAGGTATTTCACCTCCTATAACCAACAGCATGCTCCAAACCAATAATAAAACCTATTAATAAAATTAAATTCCCAGACCACAATATTTCAGCTGATTTCCTTTTGTAAATTAAGTGAGAATAAACTTTTGCATTAGACTTTACCAATTTAAAAACCATTTGGGTTTAACTTACATATACAACTTGAACCCAAATAGTTTTTAAATTGCAAAAGTTAATGATAAGCAAATGTTCACTTAATAAGAAATAGTTTTTTACGGCCTTTAAGTACATAGTCCAGTGATGCCAGACGGAGGGAACAGTTATGCCCGAAATTCCCTTTTTTTCGTTGTTTTTGTGATAAATATCCCACAATTCTTCTACGATAAAGCATTTAGGTACATTGAATGCGTAAGTTTAACTATTTGCAAAAAAAGAGACAAAAATAAAAACACAGAAATCAATACGAACAACAAAAATAAACCCAATTATAATAATATGTCATTAAATTAAATTCAAATGTCATTTAATTAATATGTGCGAAAAAATTGTGCAGACTTCTCAAAATATTCTGCTGGTATTTTTTCGTTTCGCATCAGCAGCGTAACTTTAATTAGGGAAATGCAAAAATGCAAATGAATATTTAAAATAAGTTCCTTCTATGCATTACAATGTTTGATTATATCATAGTTGAATACAAGTTCATTTTTTTAATAAAAATAGCAATTAAAACTACGCGCAAACCGACGCGATGGCGGTGGCGATGGCGATAACAATGTGGATGCCGCACACGTAAATCAATGGAGGGGCACACATCGACGCGATATGTGGATTGCGTTCACATTCCACTGCTGCGTTCAGTTACGCGACTTTTCTTGAACGCAGCAAGCACCATTTGATCGCTATATTGCCTGAAGAAAAATTACAGTCTAAAAAAGAAAATTTGAAAAACTGAAAAATTAATAGAAAAAATTAGGGGAAATTCCATTTTATATGTTTTTTTTTTATTAAACTTCAAAAATTAAACGATTGTATTGTCGCTGACAACTTTGCCCGCTACGCATTATATCGCGTTGATGTGAGCAGGTTTTTGAACGCATCTTTATCGCGCGATAAAAGTTATCGCAATCGCCACCGCCATCGTGTCGGTTTGCGCATAGCTTAAAGCATAGAACGCTGCTGTTGCGAAACGAAATTTTTCTGTGATCCCCAAACCAGACAACGAAACGCTTGCGAAAACTCAATTGAAAATATCCTTAGAGAGTTTCTCCAATTCCAAAAACAGAACAAAACATAAACACAAAAAATCACAGAAATCCATGGACCATGATGTAAGAAAATTATAAATACAAAAAAAAAAAAACGAATAAAACTAAAATATCATTTTTTTGCACACAAAAAATAGTCTGTATAATTAATTCAGTGTGAAAAAGGAGCGGAGACTTCTCCAAATAATCTGCTCCATAAATAAATTTCGCTCTTAAAAGAGCGTACTGCAAAACGAAAAGCAGAACGAAGATTGCGTTTTGTCATTTTTGTATGGGATTTTTCGTTTTAAATCCGCAGCTTAGGTACAACGTAAATTCCCTTTTTTTTTCCTATCTATATGAGATTCGAAAAATCCCTTTTTCCCTTTAACCTTATTTTAGACGTGAAATTCCTACAAAAACGTTTGAAGATTTTCAGATACCAATATTATTTTCATTACTACTAAATTCATCATTAAAAGTGCAGTGTAAAAGATTTCCATTAAATCCGACATATCGCTAAAAATTTATTCAAGGTTAAATTCGAAAGTATCAATTTTTCGTATGTATGTAACGGGTGATTTTTTAAGAGGTTTAGAACTTTTTTAAAAAAAAAAACACAAAAAATTCGAAAAAAAGAATGAAATATTTATTTGAATCGATAGTTTGAACCTTGCAATTTAATGTTTAAAGATAATTTCATGCAAATGTTGACCGCGGCTGCGTCTCAGGTAGCCCATCCGCTGAGTCCAATTTTGGCATACTCTTTCACACATATCGGCCGGTATCTCACGAATGAATGCATGGATGTTGGCTTCCAGTGCGTCAATCGAAGCGGGCTTGTCCCTATAGACATTAGCCTTGACATACCCCCACAAAAAATAGTCTAATGGTGTCAAATCGCACGATCTAGGCGGCCAATTGACCGGCCCGAAACGTGAAATTAACTGTTCACCAAACTCGCCTCGCAATTGCGCCATTGTTTCGCGTGCTGTGTGGCATGTGGCACCGTCTTGTTGAAACCACATATCATGCAAGTCAAGAACTTCCATTTCGGGCAAAAAAAAGTTTGTTATCATCGCTCGGTAGCGTTCACCATTGACAGTAACGCTGCGATTCGCATCATCTTTGAAGAAATATGGCCCAATAATGCCGCCGGCCCATAAACCGCACCAAACAGTGGCTTTTTCGGGATGCATTGGTAGCTGTTGCAATGCTTCTGGCTGATCTTCACTCCAAATGCGGCACTTGTGCTTATTTACGTACCCATTCAACCAAAAATGAGCCTCATCGCTGAACACAATTTTTCGATAAAAAAGCGGATCCTCGGCCAGCTTTCCAAGAGCCCATTCACCAAAAATTCGGCGTTGTGGTAGGTCGGCTGGCTTTAGTTCTTGCACCAGCTGTATCTTAAAAGGCTTTACGCCCAAATCCTTCCGCAAAATTTTCCACGTAGTGCTGTAACAAAGGCCTAACTGCTGGGAACGGCGCCGAATCGACATTTCGCGGTCTTCTGTCACACTAGCTGATACGGCCGCAATATTTTCTTCACTACGCACAGTACGTAAACGTGTTGGTGGTTTAATGTCCAACAAAGTAAATTTGGTGCGAAATTTGGTCACAATCTTCCGAATAGACTGCTCAGAAGGTCGAGAATGCCGACCATAAAATGGAAGCAGCGCGCGATGAACATTTCGAACCGAGCACGAATTTTGATAGTAAAATTCAATAATTTGCAAGCGTTGTTCATTTGTAAGACGATCCATGGTTAAATTGCAAACCAAACTGAAGCTGTTTGACAGTGACACAAGGTACTAAACACACGTCAGCTGTCAAAACCAGTGTTGCCAAAACCAGCTAAAAAATCACCCGTTATATAACTCTCAAACGGTGGAAGCAACCACAAAGTATTTTATGTAAAGTTTGTAGGTTATTTGATTCTCTACAAAATAGATTATGACAGTTTTTTTTTCTTACAAGCAATCGTTTAGAAAATATTACGATTTTTAAAAAATGTCAAGTCAATCAAATTCAATTCAATTCAATTTTACCAAGACATTTTTAAATCTGGACATTTTGTATAATCTTACGTAAAAATACGACTTTTAAAAGTATGTTTGGCTCATTTATAAATTTTTACTTGATCAATGGAATTTAATAAATAAATAAAAAAATACATATGTCGAATTTGGAAAATAAAGGTTTTTCTTGTACGTCAAAACTCTGTTTCCCTTATTTGAACTTTTGCTAATTTTATTAACTAATTTACTTTTAATATTGCAAGTACAAAATGTAATAAAATTAATTAAAGTTGTTTTGAGAATATTTGACAATACCGAAACCTTTATCAGGCCTAAAAATTTTATCACTGGCTGATTGCTTTATTCTTAATGCTTTCATGTTTTCGTTCCTATTTGTTGTGATTTTATATTGCATTGAATATTTTTAACAAATATACAAATAAATTTCTTCAAAATCGGTTCAGTGGTTCGGTTTTATGAAATTGTGTGCGCTTTCCCATACAAATTATATCACTGTGTACGGAAGGATAAAAAACAATTTTTGGAACATTATCATGATCATTTTGATCAAAATGATGGAGATGATGGAAGGAGTGGGTGTGTCCATTTGTCTGTTCGGTTACAGCCTACACAGATAAGTCGAATTTCATTAAAATTCGTACATGGCCTTTTTTTTAATTCTTCCTTCAATTTTAAAAAAAATAACAAAATAATAATTTTTTTTATCATATTTTTGGAAAATCTTATTCTATTTTCAAAATGGTTACACGCAGACTAAAAAAATCAGTTCGTAAATACTACCTTTTGGTGAAAAAAAAATTCGGAAATGGTTACTAATGCGGCTATTCCCATAGAACCATTTTTTGAATTTTCGCTTTTCTCTAAAACCGTTCAACTAATTTTGATCAATTTTTTTTTTGTGGTGGCAAATAGATATTTTGAAAAGTTAAAATAGTATTGCATACTAAATTTTTTTTTTGATTTTTTCTAAAGTTTCAGTTATTGTTTTGAAAATTCAATATTTCGAAAACGACTTCGTAGATTTTTATTAAATTTATTTTTTTTTTACATCATCTAGTAGATTTAAGATAAAAATATATGTATTTTTAGTACGATCAACAGTTTAATAGGAATAAATTTTACATTAAACCATAATTTACAGTACCTTGATTTATATGTCATCTCCTTATCTGTTTAAGCCTTTTTAAAATTTATTTTTTTTATATAAGAGCTTGTAATAAGTTGAAATAATATAAGCATATCAAAATTTTCAAAAAAATTCGAAATAATTTTTTGAAAATTCAAAATAATTTTTTGAAAATTCGAAACAATTTTTTTTAAATTCGAAATAATTTTTTGAAAATTCATTATGTACCTGTTTCAAAAATTGGTACCTAGCTGATTTTTTTTTAAATTAATTTTTTAACTCCGCATAAATAAATATTTATAATTTACTAGTTTTTTTTTCTTCTTAAAAATATATGTTTACTAATTTTATGATTGACAAATTAATTAAAAAAAAACGCTCTGACGATTTTAAAAATGTTTGCTCTCATACATTAAGATTTGTTGAAGAAATAAGATGGTTTACACGTTGGCATCAAAACAATTTCAAAAGTTTTTTAATAAATTTATTTATAAACTGTTGGCCTGTCCCGTCTGCGAACGGATTTGCAAGTCAATTAGTTTCGTAAAAAAAACATAAATTATATTTCATTTTTTATTCCAATTACCAACTTCGGTAAACGGCTCAGTCGTTACCCCCTACGTTGTAGAAAGTATTCTGTAACCTACAACTTTTCCAGCTGTTCGAATTTGATTGAAGAACAACAAAAATATAAACAAACATACTTTTTTTTTTAATTTATTTGTATTTTATTATTATTTCTTAGAAGTATCGGACTACAAATTGATATTTAAATCCATCAATAAATTAACATGATATTTGGGAATAACCAAAAATAAAGTCAATTTTCTCAGAAAAAACCTCAAAACCCTATTAATTTTTTACGCGAGTATTATTTTCTTAAGAATTGTCATTAAGAGTGTTTTTTTTATTATTATTGACTATTGACATTAATTTTGACTGAAAGAGATTATTTATGCTCAGTATATTTTTCCGTTTTACCACGAACAGATTTTTGCTTGAAAAACACTTGCAAATTGTAGTTTAGGATATACGGCCCCAGATACTCGATAAATTGGGTCGAAAATTGTACTCATATACTGTGCTAAATTCGAGCCAACCGTGACGACCGAAAAATGACCAAAATAATTTTTAAACGCTAAAACCCCTATTAATAAAAAAATTGTTAGTTTTCTTCTAATTCACAAATAAAACAAAAAGTAGATTGGAAATTAATTCACGAATTAAATTGTTTAATAATAAAAAATTAACTTGGTACTAATTCACGTTAAGTAGCAATTTGTATCGAAAATCTACTACATTCAACAAAAAACTTTACAGTCGCCAAAGATATAATTATTAATTGTGGACAAAAACAAAGAAATTGAGAGCTCAGCAATTAATTCGTATTCTTAATCCTGAATATGTATATACAAAACACTTTCTCGCAACGTGTGAACTTTTGCACACAAACTTTCTAATTTCAGCTTAAAAATAAAATTATTTTTTTTATCTCGAGACGTTGTAAATTTTTTTTTATTTTTCAGTTAATTAATCGTAAGATGATGAATTAGCTAATTAACTTGAATTAACTTTAATTTTTGATTGATAGTTAAAATTTTGCACTTAACTCACTGATTAAAGATAATTCATGTCTCATTTGAGTTTATTAATAAGAGTGGTGCAAAGGTAAAAAAAAAACACAATTTAACTAACTTATAAATTCCTTTCTTAGACTCTGCACCCCAAAGAAGCATACGCACACGACAATGTACGCATCATAAATTTTTATTGACTCAAACTTAATGCGTGAACTAACATCTTTATCTCTTGTTGTACCTATGTATAATGCGAACAGAACAAATTGAAATTTTAATCATTTAAATAGTTTAACACTAACTGCTTGTCTAAATTGTTATTTCTATAATCGACAAAAATTAATGAGTAAGATAGAGAAAATTAGTTTTACAATCTAAACTATTTAAGTAGTACCTATAGGCTCTGTAGGTAGATAGGCTCTTAAACAAAACGGGGCATCTTGTGAATCACCCACCATTAAATAATATTCAAATAATATTCAGATTGGCTGCTTAATTTCACCCGAAATCAAAACTTATAATAATGTTCCGGAATTGAAAAATAAAAAAAAAATAAAAGTGGTAGACGTGTTTAGCGTCATGCATTTCCAAAAAAAGAAAACACACCAAACAATCAAGCTTACTCGTCACAGTATATCGTCACTTACTTTTAAAAATAGAAATTGTATGTAAGTAACAAAGGAAAGTAAAAACGTACTTATAGAGAATTTTATTATTCACATAGAATGCCACGAAATGTTTGTGCAGTTAGGTTATGTCAAGATTAAAAAATAAAATGCACCATTAGATTGCACGAAATCGCTCTTGTGTTGTTCTGCCTTTGAATACGTTTTTCTCAAAATCTATTGCTCTTACAGAAAAATTGTATGGAGCTTATTTTGTGTAGAATTTTATAGGCTACAATTTTTAACTTGACACTTCAACTGTCAAACTGATAAATTTTGTGCAATCAACAAAAAATTTTATCAACTTTGTTCATAAACAACAAATATCATATTGATAATTGAAAAACTTAAAAGGGGCCTTAAAAAGTCTCTATAACTATAAATGTTCTTTTTCGTATAAATGTTAAATATTCATATGAATATTTCAACTTCTAATATCTTCTGCAGATTGAAAAAATCATTAAAAGTAGTATTTGAGGTCAAAGTGGCAACACAGGCAAAATTCAATATCCATTTTAATTTTCATAACTTTTAGCAAAAGATTGTTCAATTTTCATTTTTCATTTAAAAAATTGGAAATGTAAACTTATTATTACTATTTTAATTTTACTGTCAACTATTATAACAACTAGGTATCTACATATTTGAAAATTTTATTTCAAAAAAACTTCGCAACTTTTACATCTTGGTTCGATTGAAAAAAAATGAGTTCTCAGTTGTCGATTTGTTAAAACATCAAATTTTATATTTATTTCTAATTCAAATTGATCTAATACAATTGTTATGAAGTGACAACACTGTCAGTACCTACATTTTTCTCTATTTCTCTCAGTGTTTTCAATCGCTTGCCAACACTCAACTCAATTATATAGCAAAAGACTGATATCAGAAAAATAACGAACACGAACGAAAAAAAAAAAAATGAAAGCGAAAGCTTTTTTTCGTGTGTCGTGTTGATTCGTCTGTTGAATTTATTTTTATTTATAATAATTTTTTTTTTTGTTTCTGTTTTCACTTTGGTGACTCCAAAGTCAAACACTAATATTACAAAACACCAAGTGAATAGGCAACAATCACTCAACACACATCAGTCATCAGCTCATTCAAAGAAAAAAAAAACAACAAAAACATCTAAACGATCGACAAGAGAGTCTGAGGCAGGCCTCTTGGTTGACTAGCTGGCTGGCTGGGTGGTTAGTTGGTTGATTATGAGGCCGTCAATGATTTGAGTTGAGATTTTCTTTGATACCATTAGAGTGAGTGACGATGATGGCGCTTGTTGTGCACTAAAAAAAAGCACATTTAAGTGAGTGAGTGAGATGGAGAAGAAATTAGTTAAACAAAATTAAAAAAAAAAACTAAAAACAAAAATTCATAGTCATAGTCAAGGTGGATTGACTTAATAGATTTTATAAATTTAGCTCTGTTCAATTTATTTTGAGTGTTTTTTTTTTTTTTGAAGACAAAATATTTGCTATTTTTATTTTTTTTGTTATGAAATTTGAAAATTTGTTTCGGATTCGGATGTAAAAATACAAAAAAGAAAAAAAAATGTAGTTGTTCAGCGTCATCTTCCGGTGACAGGTGCGTTTTATTTTTTTTTTTTTTTAACAATTTGAATGAAAAAAAAAGAATTGAGAGCTTTGATGGTTTTCTTTTAATCGAAAAATTGATTTTATATACCTACCTGCCTCTTATAATGATTTTAAATTATAATTGAAATAATTGTTATCGGTTATTTACGTTATTTTCGGTGGCAATTTTGTAAAAAAAAATCAATTTGTAAATTGACCAGTGATGTGAATTTTCAATTTTACTCAATTTAATGAGAGAGATTGTGTTTTTTTTTGCTTGTCATGCACGAAATATAAAAAAAAATATTAATAATTGTGAAATTATCGAATGAAGTGTTTTTTGTTGGTCATCAATTCCAGTTAATTTTGATTTAATTAAAATTTATATAGATAAACATATTTCTTGGTAAATGTAAATGTGGTATACCTACCGAAAAATTGGAGTTTTTATTTAAATGAAAAAGTAGTAGATTCTTACCTATTTTATTGTGATATAAAAGTATCTTTATCTTTGTGTGTGGTATCTTATCTAAAGTTATCAATTTAATTGTTAATCACAAAATCGAATCTTGTTTTTTTTTTTTTATTAAACTTAATCCTACTCTCTTATTTTTGTTTTTTTGGAAACGGATTTGTCATTCTTCTTGGAGACTTTTAAGTGTAAGTGTAAGTTTTTTTTTTTTTAATTTGTTTGTTGCGTTTGAGGAAGTAACATGTTTTTTTTCGCAATAATTTGTACGTCGAAACTATATTTAACAGAATTTTAATAATTTTTTTTGTCTAGTGTAGTTTCAAAGTTAAAATTTATCTGTTTGGGAGATCTTTTAATATAGTGTAGGTGGTAGTGTATAATGACTAGAGTAAAGTTTTGTTTAGAAAGAAATCAAGAAGAGCAATTTTGTATGATGAAACTACTGTTTATATGTAGGTACAAAAGTTATGTAGCATAAAATTTTCCATTTATTTAATTTAAATGTTTAATTGCATTTACAAATTTTGGAAGTGTGAGATTTTGAAAATGATAGATTTTTAAATTTTGAAACTGCAAACTTTCTTGACACAAGATTTATAAAAAAAAAAAAAAAAAAAACAACGACATTTTTGTATTAGGTATAAATATTCTTTAGTATTAAATATTTATATTAAACATTTTACCATGAAACTTCAGTTTAATACCACGAATGAAAATTGGATTTCTAACATGGTATTTTCTAGGATCAGGTGCGCCCATCTAATACGCCATAATGTTTGCTTACATTTTACCCAAATCATATTTTAAAATATTTTAACATTGAATATGTTTATAGGGTCGTTTTGAGAAAAATGGTGTTACCAAAATGATTAAATGAAGAAATGAATATATAACAAATGAACGAAATGAACTCTAGCGTATAGGGGGCTCAGGATCGAATTTTTGGTTGGTGTTACCAAAGAAAATGCCAAAATGAACGTAAAGACACAATCGATGAATCGTACCTACACGTTGATCGTCGCCAACCGACGAGCTTCAGTGGATGATAGTTGAATTTGTATGAAATCTTAAAATCACTCGATTTGAGCGCACTTAGAAGCCTTTTACTCAGGTTATAATTATCGGATGCTTAATATTAAGATAGATAATTAAAGATAAAATGACAGGCTACAAATCCGCATCAAAATTTTTGCAAAAGCTTACAAAATTTCATACTAAAAACGTGAAAGATTAGCTTTTGAGAACTAATTTCATCACGGCAAATGACGTGAGGAACAAGAAAACAAAAAGAAAAAGAAAAAAACGTACCCACAAAGAATATACATACATTGCTGTAAGGGTGTTTGGAAGACGTTGGTTGGAGTGGAATGTGTGCAATAAAAAACCACCACTGCACAAAGGCTGGTGGCAAACACAATTAATTGGCTTCGCATCGGGAACAAAAATGATATACATACATAGCTACATTATTAAGTAGGTTAGGTATGTCTGTAAAATGTTATGTTGATTAAATTGTAGGTATTTTGCAAATATTAGTCGTAATGGTACGATTAGGTTGGTTTGGTTGGCTTATAACTTCTGTTTTAACAATCGGATATTTAAAATAAAGGTCTTAAAATGAAGTTAAAATATCAAACTAATTTATTCAGTTAAAAACTAATTAAAATAACATAAAAGTGTAGGTGAAAAACGTTTAGGTTTAATTCATCAAAATAAATAATTGCAAAAATTGAAAAATTGAATAACAAAAGTGGCTTCGCCAACAAAATTCATATGCCTACGTATCTATATAGGTACATATTTACATTATGTATGTAGGTAGGTAGGTAGGTAGAAATGGCGATCACGAGCAACCTAGCTCGTTGACCCAATTAGCGCTAGAGTGCGCCGTTTTGTTACCATAACTCGTTGGACCTGTGGATGTAAATGGTTTGGAATGTCTCAGAATGGCTCAGAGACGTAAGAAGTTTGACCCCTTAGTATGGCATTATGTATGTACATTTATATAAAAGGATTGATTTAGTTGTTCTGCGGTTGCCTTTTTACTTCTGTGCTAATAATCGGATCTTAAAGATTAAAGTTTTTAAATAAGTTAAATATTAGGCTTCAAAATTTTGTGTGACAAAACTTGACTTCATTCTTAATCAATTCGATTGTTGAATCTAGAATATGTACAGAGACCTATACTTGAACCTCTATGATTATAACTTATAACTTTAGTGCTATAAGGGCCAGATGTTGAAGGTTAAGGTATTTAAATTAAGGTTATCTAGGCTAGAGGTAGGATTAACCTAGCGAAGCAACTTAAATATAATACCTAATCGAAAAGGGTTGATTGGTATCTTCTGTTCTAATTATCGGATCTTTGAGGTTAATGTCTTAGAATTAAGGTAAAATCTCAGGCTACAAATTTATGTGACAAAACAACATCTAAACCAATGCGTTTTTTGAACTTGACATACGTCTAAGCCAATGTGATTTTTTAACTTGAACTATACGTCTAAACCAATTCGATTTTTGAGCTTGACCAACGTCTAAGCCAATGCGATTTTGGAACTTGACCTACGTCTAAGCCAATGAGATTTTGAACTTGACCTACGTCTACACGAATGCGATTTTTGAACTTGACCAACGTCTTAACCAATGCGATTTTTGAACTTGACCTACGTCCAAACCAATGTTATTTTTGAGCCTGAAATATGCAAAGGTACCTACTTGCGTTTCTCTTTAATAAACTTACAACATTAGTTCTAAGTTGTTGAAGGTTAAGGTATTTAAGTTAACGTTAATCAGTCTAGAGGTAGGATTAACTTACCTAAGCAACTTAAATATAATTTAAGGTCTTAGAATTCAAGTAAAATCTCAGGCTATAAATTTATGTTACAAAACTTTATCTACGTCTAAGCCAATGCGATTAGAATATTCATAGGTACTGCAATATAATTGAATTTCTTTAATAAACTTATATAGATTTAGATCTAATGTTCAGATGTTCAAGGTTAAAGGTAGAACTATAATAGTCGGATGCCGACCTAAGTGGTCGTACGAAACGAAACGAATACAAAGAATTCATATGACGTGCCCATAATTGGGTTTTGCTTCGTTTCGACCAATTTTTTACTTTTGCTTTCGGAAGTGAAGAGCGCTCACCGACCGCTCCATGCGTAAGTTAACTGAGAGAATTTCTTCCAACATCTTCCGACTATTGCAGTTCTACCTTAAGGTCCTCAAATAAAAAAAAAAAACGATTCAATTTGGTTGTCAACTCAGCTGTCAACTTAATTGGTGCTTTGCTTTTCATATACTCAGATAAAAGAATAAGCTGCTTAACTGTCAAAACCATTGATATTGTCTTAAGAAATTACACGACTCGAGTTTATTAAATTTATTAAAAGATGAGTTCAAAATGCAAAATACTATAGAATACCTAAAAACAATTAGGTAAATCAGGTTTGCATTGAGTTTGAGCTACACATCAAATTATTTATAAATTTGGTCTCGCGTTAAAAAGGGTTCACTTTGACAGTAAATCAAATAACTTGACTATATATAAATAGTTCAATAAGTTGAGAGACTTGTAAATCAATTTGAGCAAATTTGAGCAAAATATATTTGATTTTCTTCAACATCAACGCCGTGATTAAATAAACTGAACTGAACAACATTAATTTAACCGCCAACTGGGATTCGACATTAAAAATATCTACATATTGTAATTTCAGACTGAAGAATGGTTTCTTAGACATCTTCAGAAGTTTTGGTGCAATTTAGAAATCAAATTAGAAATCACCAAGATTATTCATGCTTTTATTTTATCGAGCTAACGCAAGTCATTTTCAATGTCCCCATAGTTACTCTATGAGTGAAATCTGTAAATTTAAAAAAAAAAAAAAATTAATAATTAATTAATTACAAAATTGTGACACAAACGTAATATTTTAAATTAAAGCCGCGTACTTTTTTGCATTTTAAATAAAAAAACAGACCACTAAAATTGTTTTAAAGTTAAGAAAAAATTTTAGTAAAAGTAAAACTTTTTTAAAAATTGTAACTCCTCAAACAACTCATTAAACAGTGCATTTTAGTTCAGTAATCTTATCACCTCAAAGAGATATGGCAGATCTGGTATTTCTGATATTTTAAATATAATTAATCCAAGTTTTTGACCTAGAGCGCTGAAAGCAAACTGTCAAAATGATTTTCAAAACCCAAAAAAAGGAAAAGAAATTTTCGCCCAGCAATTAGAGCCCAGAACCGTTTCTTCTATAGACCCAAAGTAATTCCAAAATACAACTTTTCAAAATTTAATATTAATTAATTCATCAATTTAAAATACAGGATGTTTAGCATAAGATATGTATCAAAACAGTACAGCGTGTAGATTGTGTCAAAGCAAAAAAATCCTACGTAAGGTTTCTATATATGTACAACCTTTTAGGCAGGAAATGCAATTTTTTTTAATAATAAAGAATCGAAAAAAAAACTTAAAAAAAAAAACAATGGCAATACTTTTATTATAATTCAACTTTTAGAGAATAAAATTCGAAAAACTTAACCCTTTACCGCATGAATAATTGTTTAAAGAGGAAAAAAATAAAATACGCTTAAAATGACTTCTTTTGGTTGTTTTAAGACGAAAAACCAAAAAAAAATTGTTCGTTTAAATAAAAAACTCAGCCAAATATGTATATTTTCAACCCCTTAGCATACGAAACCAAATATGGCTTATATACGTTTACCTCTCAAACGAGCAAGCTAATAATTTTTTTCTGTACGACTTAAACTAAAGATATTTATCTACATATAAGTTTTTTGGAATGTTCTTTTAAATGCTTTTTGAATTTACTTCATTCAATGAAATATAAATTTTCTTCGATACTGACAACCCTATATTTCGGAAAATACATAACATTGTCATTGTGTTGGTTTGGTTCCATTTTAAATGCATTGGGCCACTAACACATGCTCACCCTTGTGGAGGAAATCTCTCAGTGCAGCTTGTTATAGGGTAAAAGAGAAAAAGCCCTGAAGTCGGTTCTCTAGATAATATATATACTCTATGTCCAGATCCCAGACTATATATTTACGTGATAAATAATTATAATCATTAAAAGCTTAAATTTCAATAAATATAACAACAATTTTATCAAAAATGTTTTTCATACTGTTGGAGAATTATAAAAAAAGTTATTTGGTTAAGTATATAGTTTTTTATTTTATATTTTTATATTAAAATTTTGTTTTTTTTTTTGGTCATAAAAAGCCTTGCAATTTGTTCGTGACTATGCCAATTTATTTTAGTAATTAAAAAGCAAATCTTGGTATCTTAACATTAATTTATATAATTTTTCTACCATTTTGTCTAGTTTTTGTGAAGAATTTAGGCTTATTAAATGTTTTAAGTCTCATTATATATTGGAAATTTTCCATTTTGTTTTCATGAAATAAATAAAAGATGTTATTTTAAATAACTTCGAAACACTTATTTTATTTATTTATTTACTTAAATGCATTTCGGAAGCTATGCTTCCATCGTCGCGTCGGTCGTTGGTCGCTTTCATGTGAATAGGCCTTAAAGGCAATTAGGACGAACAAAACTGAGGGAATGTCAAATTTTAACAGATATAACAGTTTCTTCTTGGAAAGAGTATTAAACGAGCTTAAAGTCTTCAAAAACTTAAGTAATCGAAAAATGTTGAAAAATAATTTACAAAAAAAGAAAGATTGAAATATAAAAATTATTTATTGTTTAAAAAAAAAGTCCTTAAGATTTAGGAAAATAATTCCTTTTTCATGAGTATAAGTAGGATTAGTCTTATGTTTCAGAACTAAATATTATATAAATTTCATATATTTTAAGCGAGAGCTTTTTGTATACATAATTTCACATTTAAATACCCTAATAATGCAGATCACTGAAAAATTCATCAAAATTCTCGTTATAGTTGAAAAGAATAGAAAATACAAGTGGACTAAAATTGCAACCTTGTGGTACACTTGTTTAAGACCTCCTAAATTGCGTGGAGTATGAGTTTATCCATTTGATATATCAACTCAAATTTATTATGAAAAAAATCTATAATACATACATTTTGTAGAAATCTCATTAAACCTGCAAACGAGCTTCTTCTATTAATATTATCAAATAAATATAAATTTAATTTCATTGTAAAGTCGAAAGATGAGCTTTAAAAAGCTGCCTTCTTGAAACAGCCTGAATTTTATTATTTCTTTTAACCTACCTGACAAGAAATTGATAGGGGTTTAACGTGAATAAATTCCAAATAGAACTCTACAATAATTTGTGGGTGTTTCCGAACTTCCTTTTTAAATATTGTAGAAATACTGGTGGAAATCGAAAACCCTCCTTAAAATTCTGCTAGTTAAAAATTTTGTTTACTTACTTTCTTGAGAAGTGACTGTAATCGGGGATGAAGTTGGGCCACCATAAACAAACATATCCAGTCAGCTTCGTCTAAAGTAAAAAGTCTCTGGTTTTGCCGGTTAAGATGGTTGAGGTCTCTACCATTTCCGTGTGACAACTGAGTCGAGGACTTTTTCCATATTGTGCTGACGCATGTCCCGACGGCGGACTCAAAGATTTTCCGGGCCGTAGCAGTAGCTACCTAGTGTTCATCTACTCCTCATGAATTAACGACTTCAGTCGATAGACTTTCTTAACTTTTGGCTAGGTTGGTGCCGCTGATAAGCCCTAACAATTCCTTGTTTTATTAACTTTTCCCTCACAATTCCATTCCAATAAAATTTCATCGGAAAAAACTTTTTTCCATCTGCCGACTGAGCTATGTATATAGTATAACCCAGTATCCCAGTTTCTAAATGACAATTAATTGTTTCCTTTAAATAAAAACCGTTCAACTGTCAATTGCTTTGATCACCGACGATCGATCATCTGTCAAATAGAATTGTATTATATCAATATCGTGCCCTCGTATAGATTATCATCAATTCAATTATGAATTTCAATTAAATCTGACGTTTTTTTACATCTGTTTATTTTCTTAACGACAATAATTTAATATCAATATCTCTGTCTATACAGTTACCCTTCAAATTTGTCATGTGAGAGAGGTGACGTTTGATATTTGACGTCCATAACATAACATATAACAAAACATAACATAACATTAAATACTAAAATCCCTCTTCCGCCGCTCATCTCTTTCTTTTTCAATTTTATGTTCTCAAAACCGATGGAAAACTTTGATTATTTTATTTGTATTCGATTTTTTGCAGACTGAGAGCAACAGCAATTTTCTCTCTTCTGTCACATTTTTCGATGTGTGCTTATGCTGCTTACTAAATTGCTTAGTGAATGCTTCACGTTTTTGCTGCTAAGCGAGCTTCATTATTTTATTTGTAAAATTATATTTAATTTTTTTTTTGCAGTTTCTTTCGGTGTAGGAATTAAATACGCTGTGTGCGAAATGTGGGTCATGGATGAAAGAAAAAGCGAAAAATGTGGGTCATGAATTTCAGTCGATATTCGTATATAAATTCTCATATATAAGTTCGTACCTATACTACTCGTCTCGTTGTTTCTGTTGTTGTTGTTGGTGCTGCTGCTTCGCGTTGTTGTTGTTGTTGTTCCGCTGCTGCATTTGAGAGACTTAGTCATTTTTTGTTGTTGTTGCTAACTTCCTCCCTCACTTAACGCCTCCTGTTGTCAGAAACATGGTTGAGTCAGTCATGCAATACAAACAATACACGACCACACAACAAATCTTCTATACTCGTGCTGCTGCTGTCAATGATGACGTAGATGAAGGCGACTTGGGTAGCACGTGAATTTTATAATTTTTTTCTTTTTAATGAAAAACCCACAGACTTGCAATATTTTTTCGTTTTAATTTGATTTTTTTTTCGCAAGCAGACATAGCAGGAGCACTACACACAATGCAGGTCAAATTTATTTTGTTTATATTGTTGCCATTGCAACTTTATAAAAGATTTATTATATTTAGTTTTAAGTGTTGCCATGGGGCTTCAATTTGAGTAATGAGATTGTTTTTCTTTTATTTTTTTTTTTTTTGTAATATTTTTCTGCTTTCATCTCTCATGACTTGCTTCAGATTTTCATTCATCAGCAGGAGCCTTGTGTGTGTTTGATATAATTATTGAAATTTAAATGGTGAAACTCTCAGAGTGAAAGTACAAATAAATACACTTGTGAAAATATAGGGGAAGGAGGTGCTTCAATAATTTCTCGATTATATTTTTTTTCTTCAATCAAACTTGTTGAGATTTGATTTAATTTTTTTTTTATATTTATTGTCATTTGATTTATTGGCATGAAGCTATGAGTTTGTTACTTAATTTGAAACGCCTATACCAGCGACTTGAATTCATTGAAGCCTCTAACGTAATTAAGCTTTCAATTGATTAATTTGTTTCAAAAACCTTGACAAACACAAGATGGAAATAATTTAAATGATTTACAAGAAAAGGAAACGGAGAGAGTTGTCCATTATCTGTGTCACCATCCTACCTTTATAATATTGGAGTCACTTTTTTGACAACGTAGTTGTCCGTAGCGTAATGACTAGTGCGTAGGAATGTTACGCCTAAGGTCTTGGGTTCGATTCCCAGCCTATGCCACCTTAAAACAAAAACACAGACTTCTTTTACGGTTTATTGACCAATCCTCCAAGAGTAGGTATCTCTTGTTATAAGAAGTGTCTCTCAAATGAGTCTTTTGTAAACGGCAGAAAGTTGTGGGTCCGCCCATTGAGAGTTTTAAGTCCTGATTCTACACGAGCTGTAGCGCCACTAAATTTATTTATTTATGTTTTGACGAGTAAACGAGCTTTCAAAAATAAAGTCTCTTTTGGAGGTCTTTCGTTCTTACGAGCAAGCAAGCCATAATCTGTATGGAAGCTGCCTTGTAGCCGGCCGATTACACCAAGAGTTGTATCGAATCTCGTTCAGGTGCAGATGACAGTTCGTCCAAATACTCTGTTCACTCTCGGATAAAGATTTTAACCCACTGATTTCGTTAGATTACCTTTTATTTAACCAGGTTACAACAGGTATTTGATCACTAGGTAGCTAAAATCATTTTTGATGAGAAATATTTTTTTTTTTGCACATCGTCGGCTAAATACTTAAAACTGCAGTCCATTTTGGCATATTTTATAGGAGAATAAAAAATCAAAAAAATATTGTATAAGGCTCCATATAAAAATTGATTTTCTCTTTAGGATTCTGCAAAAACTGCGATACATTGGGCCAAAGTGATAAAAGCAATTTGATGCAGAATGTGTTTCTTAAGTAAATGGCATCAAAATCACAATTTCGGTCAAAAGTGGACTTAGCAGCTTTAAGTATTTAGCAAACGACATGCTTTTCTCTCTCTTAATTCAGTTTAAATCTCCATCCGAAGATGAATAACGTTTGGTAAATAAAACTGGCCCTTCCTTTACTTTCTATGGCGGTAACCCCTTACCACAGGTGACCTTTACTTTACTGATTCTAATTTTCTTTGTCATCAACAATGTTTCTTATCTATGTGAGTACTGTGAATCTAGTTTACGAAAGAAAATTCAAATTGATCGCTGAGTAATCACTATACCCAAAATTCAAACTCAGTATATATGTACCTACTTACCTATTGAACTAGAATTTCTTTTGTTTTAAATGGTTATTGTGTATTTATGATGTTAGTTTTAACGTTCGCACTATTTGGGTTATGTCAACAATAAAATAAAATAAAAATATAAACAAAATAATAAAAACTTACATTTTTGATAGGTATTGTATTTATTTAGTTGTTTTTCTCTTTTTAAACTAAAGTAATCAATTTTATGATTTATAGTTTTTCATTTGAAACAATATTGAAATTAATATTTTTACTGTCGTAAAAAATAACAATAAAAAGAAATAAAAGTATGTTTTTTTTAATATTTTTGTTTTGACAGCGATATTTTTAAGTTATATACATACACGACACACGTGCTCATAAACTGAGTCACATTGAGTCCCATGTCTCACCTTACTCTATTATTCTTTTAGTGCCAAGTGAAATCATCAAAATCAAACAGCTCTATTCTGTTAAAAGTTTGGATAAACGTTAGTTTTAACAATCCTTCAGAGGGGGTTGCCACAAAACCACTTAATTCTCTTAAAAATTTCAAATTTAAAAACTTATACTTGAAAGTAGATTGAATTAAATTAATAATTTGAAGCAAATTAAATAAAATATTTGTGAGAATCGAAGTTGTTTTGGTCGAAATATGTTCGTATATAGCGAAATAGGGCTGATAGTCATAAATTTTCCAAATATCTTAAATTTCAATTCTTGACTTTTCAATAAAAAAACAACCTTGACTATTGTTTGACTTGAGTTTTTTTTCAAATTTCATTAATACCTATTTTCTTGGGAAACCGTATTTTTTTATCTGAAATTTATCAAGATCTACGGTCTACTTGATAATCTATTCAGAAAATATAAAAAATTGCATTTTGTAATTCTTAAATTGAATTTTTCATTTCACTCAAATTCAAACACTGTAGTTATTATTTTACAAAAAAAATGCGGTGAAGACCAATATCGAGACGTCATTAACCGAAACGAGAACTACAAAAGTTTACTCTTTTCTCGTAGCCAGTCGGAAACGTGGGAGAGGGGCACAGTTTGCCCAAATTGTAGGCCAATGTAAATCAAAATTCTTTTTTTTGCCAGTGCCAGTTATAGCTTTCATTGAAAACGATCATTGACAAATTTAATTGTTAATTTTGACGCGTCTAGAAAGAAAAATAAGTTAATATTCTGATGCCAATATAAATCTTATGGCTCAGTTATTATTTGTATCCAAAAAAAAATTCCATTTCGGCCCAACCATTTACATACAATAACTTTAAATTTTTCAATGATCAATGAAACAGTAGTTTAATCATTAAAAAAAATAAAAGTTCTTTTATGTGGAATCTTGGGCCAAAATAAAAATTTTTTTTGGGCTACTGTGAAAACCTGTTCGTGTGATTTTAGAAGAAATACATTAGCTTTGGGAACCTATATTTTATGGCACCTGCTAAAAACGTAGTTAAGTTTTAACGTAGGATTGTTTGAGGTCACACAAAATAAACAATATTATAGTACCGTGTTAATCATATGCGTACATTAAATTAAATTAACACAATTAGAAATAATTAATTAATAGGTACCTACTACAAATTGATGAATTAAAATTTAACTAGACTGAGCAACTATTGAAATTGTTCTAATACATAGAACTATCTGATTTCTTTAAAAAATCTTAATAGGTATATGGGAAAAAAATTTTAAATTAAAAAATAGCACGTTTTTATTAACGTGGATTTAAAAAAAAAAAAACAATTTAAAAAAAAATCATCAACCTTTTTTTTGATTAAGGTATCTACCATCGAATTTTCAAAAAATTATTTTGAAATATTTATTTAAAAAAAATCCAAATTTTGATATGCAGTAATTTGTATATGTATACTTATAAAAGATGTACCTACTATTAATAATGACTCAAAATTTTTTTTTTTTAAATGGACTAATTTTAGCACACTGACAATTTTTAATCAAAATCATAGTAGTGGTTTTCGCGAAAAATATCATGTTTTTAACAGTTTTAACGGTTTTAACAGTTGTATTGAAGGTACCGCCAATTTTGGCTGAAAGAATAATTTTTGTTAAAAATAGTTTTCGAATTATGTATTGAGTTTAAAAAAAAAACATTATTTGAACTTTTTTTAAAAATCCAAAAAAAAAATGAAACTTTTCAAAATCTTCATAAAAATGTGATCAAATTAAGTTAGAAAATGATCCCGCCGTAGAATGATCTGCCCTCATCGACTTACCAGATAAGGAGTATCTATACAGTTTTTTATGTAGTTTCTAAAGTAACATTTTGCGCATGGGTCATAATAAGGTTGCCACGCTTTAGAGGTAAAGCTTATATCTTGTGTTCTATCGATCGGACCATCAATATTGAGGTCTTTAAGATTAGACAAAATGACGGAGCATCAATCTTAATTTTAAATATGTGAATTAAGGTGGGTATATCTACTACTCACACAATAATTGACAAAATGGTAATTTTTAACCCCGCACATCTACCATAGGCTGAGAAAAAAAAACTGCCAGACTTTAGAATTTGATATCGTGATATTTGTACCTTTTAAACCCACTTAGCCACATTTTCACCATCACCTCCCTGAGACTATTACAATTGTTTTCTTTATCGCACTGGAAAATTTCAAAATATCGATAGGTATGTTAAAAATTCGAAACCTCCGACTGTGGTCAATGTTTTTGGAAACAACATACAACCATATTATGTATTCGTAATAGAATTCTCTTTCAATTCAACTGATGTTGTTTTCAATGAAAATACCAATTAGAATAAAAAGGAGAACATCAAAAACCAACGAAAATTGATGAAGAAAATATATATTGTTCAAAAATTCACCTAGCCAAGAAAAAAAGCTTAAATCAAAAATTTTGCAAACACGAGTCTTTTAATTTCTTATTGGCTTCTCGAAACTATAAAATTTATCTCTGGATATTATCATCCTGATTTTAGGCAATTTATTTCTCCAACCTTTATTTTTTTATATTCTTGCTTTTAAACGTTCTTATCTCGAGTTTTAGATTTTCTAAAATTTTTCTTTTGTATGTATGACTTTTTTGTATTAAAAAAAATTATGGATTACAAAAAAATTCAATTCTTGACTTTGTTTTCTTTTTTAATTCTACAAACGAGGCATAAATAAGTGCGAGTAAGCAATGAGTTGTGTTAAGTCTTGAATTAAATGCCAATTTTCATTAATAAAAAAAATTCAGCTAATTGACGTTTATTAAATGCGTGTAAGCTAACTAACCGAACTAAATTAGCAATGAAATAAGCAGCGGATGTGTCATATTTTTTTTTTTGTATTTCTCAAAAAAATTGACAAGAATCTTGCATTTATGTGGGGTTCAAAGTTCTTACAAAACAATTTTGTTTTATAAAAGAGATACTTTTTTTTGAGAAATAGAAAATAAAAAATAATAATTAAAAATAAAAAAAAACTCTTGAATAATATTTTTCTTGAAAATATTCGTCTATTTTTATTATTTATTTTTATTTATTATTATTTTTTTTATTATTATTTTTATTTTTTATTTTATTATTATTATTATTTATTATTTATTTCGTTAAAAATTATCCTCTTGCTAAAAATTTGTTTGTGAAAACTTATGGTTCTCAAGAAAACTAACTTTTTACAATCTCAAAATGGTGGTCAATTCCGATAATTGGTTCTTGTGTTGTCCCAAAATGAAGGTCAATGTAACACTATTTAAATGTAAAGGGAATTTCTACTTATTGTAAAGGGTGTTTTTTTAGACATGTGGTTTTCAATCTGGCAATACTTTTTGCGGAGTTGGTCTTTTTGACAGCTGTCACTTGATTTAACCCCCTATTACCGCTGGCGAGTCGAACGAATAAACGTGTGAGTGTAAGAAATCAGTATTAAAATTGCCGAATTAAGAAACCTTGATTTATGCTCTGTTTGGTTTGCCATTTCATAATGAATAGACTTGCTCCTGAACAACGTTTGCAAATCGTGCAAATTTAGAACCAAAATAATCGTTCGAGATGGCCATTGGTCACCGATCCCGATTTTCACAAGAAAATTTTGTTCAGCCATGAAGCTCACTTTTGGTTGAATGGGTACGTTAATAAGCAAAACTGTCGTATTTGGAGTGATCTTAATCCACAAGGCATGTTGAGACGCTGTAACATCCTCAAAAAGTCACTGATGGGGTGCTCTATGGGCAGAGGGAATCGGTCCATATTTCTTCAAAAATGAAGCCGGCCATAATGTTACAGTCAATGGGGAACGCTATAGAGCCATAATTAATGACTTTTTCGTTCCTGCATTGGAGGATGTTGATGTGGACGACCTTTGGTTCTAACACGAAGGCCGGCGCTACATGCCATACAGCCAACGAAATAATCAATTTATTGAAGGAAACTTTTGGTGAGCGCATTATCTCGTGTCGTAGGCCTGTGGCGTGGCCTCCAAGATCGTGCGATTTTACACCGCTGGACTATTTTTTTTGGGATTATGTGAAGTAGTTTGTCTACGCAGATAAGCCCGAGCCGATTGAAGCCTTGGAAGAGAATATTCGGCGCGTTATTGCTGACATACGGCGGCCACTTGCCCGAAATCATTTTTAAAACATAATGGCAAAATTTTATCTTTATAATAAAGCTATGTTCTTGGCCATAACATTAAATTATATTCGTTTTATTTCTTCACGTCTAAAAAAAACACCCTTTAGTAGAAATTCTTAAAGAATTTTCAATAAACATCAGTTAGTTATTCCATACAAGTAAATTATTCCATTGTTAAGTAAACTCGTCGATTAGAGGTGAGTTAAGCATTTTTTATTTTTAATAATAGCTGTGTAAGTGTGAAAGTTAATAAGCAATTTTAAAAATTGTAAGCGCAATTTTCTAATTTAAGTGACATTCTGATCAACCCCATTTTGTTTACTCGGTACATACGGATTAAAAATTAAATCCGGATACTAATTTCAATTTGTAATGTTTACATCCGGATTTAATCTGGATGACTCGATTGAATAATATGACCGTAAAAACAATAATATGATCGGAAAAACAATCGATTAAGCTATTTTCCCATATAATTAGAAATAACACCACGATTACCATTCTTAAATGAGTTGAAGGCATGTCTGAAAATGTATAAATACAATTTACTTGCCATTTTATCTTGAATTGGTGATAAAGCTATCTGAAATGTCAAACTCTTCGTATTCAATCATCAATGTAACTTTTGATTATGAACACAAAATAAGCTGAACAAAGAATACAAAGATGATAGGACAGATAAGTCAACTCAAAACAATGAATGGTTATTTTTTTTTTTTTTTTTTTGTTTTCTAATAATTGGGAATGACATTGCTAAAAATATTAATTTTAGTTTATTTTAACTTAAGTATTTTTTTCATCAAAAAATTATACAAGATGGCACTAAAGTTGTCATCCGCGGAAAAGTGTTACCGGTTGTAAATGGCGGCAAATGTAAATTCTACTTTGACTTTTGTGAAGTTACCAGATACAACAAGACATAATTCAATACTCCTAAAGAATGCGGAATACCTAATTGTTTTGTTTTTTTTTTTGCGGAATAATAATTTTTTCGATACCTTTTTTTATTTATTATGTATTTTATGTTTATTTAATTATTTATTTAATCCGGCATAAAAAAAAACTCACTTAACTCACTTCCAATTGCAGCAATGCAACCAAACCGGAAGTAACCATTTTGTTCGCCTTTATTAAAAAAAAGTGCATGCTACATACGTTTCTGCATACAAAAATTACCTATAATAGCGGAACTTCTACTTTTTGTTCATTCGTTATTATAACTAATAAAGCTTCAAAGTCCATTCGTCATCACCGACGACTTTATAATTATTTTCCAAAAAAAAAAAAAAAAAAGAGTGTGATAACTGAGTAAATAAAAACAGTTTTATCATTTGTTTTGTTTTGGTGTATTTCGGTGATAAATTTAAAAAAAAAAAAAAAAAAACAATATCACAACCCTCTCGTTGTCGTCGGCCATGTTTTTTTTTTTTTTTTTATTATTTTCTGTGAAATTGTATTTAGTCTGGTTTTCGATTTATTTACTGTCATCTCTGTTTTTTATTGTTGTTTCTTCGTTTTTCGATTAAACTTTGTTGTGTAGTTGTTGTATAAAGAGCTACAAGCTTTTTATTGTGGTTTTGATAAAAAAAAAAAAAAAACAAAAAAAAACAAAAAAAAAAATAAACAAGAAAAAGAAAACAGTAACTGGTGGAAGCCTCTGAAAAAAACATGGTTTCTGTGAGTTAGTTACTGGTCGTCATCGTCACATCAGCAGAGGGAAGTTGTTGCTTTGCTCTTATAGTATTGGTATATAATTGTGGGGTGGTGTTAAAATAGTAATAATAATAATAACAAAAAAAAACAGTATATACGGATAGCAAAGTTTGCTACATGCAAAAACCAAATTGGATCTGCTGGTTAGCCTTACCCCAGTTTGGGCTTCAAAAAAAAAAAAAAAGCCGTTTTCCAAGTGCGCCGCTATACCTACTTATACCCCCAGTACACAACAAAAAATTGTGAAGCTCTGACTCTGACCCACTGGCATCATTTTGCTTTTTTCACTTATACACCTTTAATATTACGATGACGATGCCATCTATATTTGATTTCATGTGAGTGTGTGATGTGTGTTTGTAGTTTTTAGTGATGTGCTGTATGTGCATCATCTAAACGGTGAATTGTTGCTATTTAAAATAAAACAAAACTGGCAAAAAAAAAATTGTATACCTTATCGATAAATCGACAATAATTATGATTATTGTTCTTTTTCCGTTCCCTTCTTTCTGATCGATTAGAAAGTTAATTATTTTGTCATCAATTTTTTTTTTTAATTCTATCAACAAAATGTTTCTTTAAATGATTTGCACAATATGATGACGAAAAAAATAGTAAGGTTTAGGTAGGTACGAGTACCTAACCTATTCTCTGTTTTTTTTTTTTTTATTTGAAAGCTCATTAATAGTCTAGCGGTGCAGTGTGTAATAGGGTTTTTTTTATTTTCTTTTATTTTTTGTTTTTATTTTGGTTTACCTAAAGGGCTTTCAATTACCGTTACACGCGAATGCGTTGAGAATTAAAATGAAAATGATGAGGAGAAAAAAAAATATAAGTGAGGAAATAATCGAAGGAAATAGAGACCGTGCGTTGTTACATTGGGACAGGTGATCATATTTCTGAAGAAAAAAACAGAGAACATTTTTTAAAAAAATTGTAAATTATTTAATTTTATGTACTAGTTAGTAGCTATTTTTAATTTATATCGAAACTGGTAGTGGTACCTTTTTTCAACAATTTTGGAATTAATTTTAAAAATTTGACAGAATTATAATACCTACAACATTTATTTTATTTACTTTTTTTATTTTATTTACTTTTTTTTTTATTTTATTGTATTTTAATTTATTTTATTTTTTTTTATTTTATTTTATTGTATTTTAATTTATTTTATTTTATTTTATTTTTTTTTTATTTTATTTTATTTTATTTTATTTTATTTTATTTTATTTTATTTTTTGGAAAGGGGACGAATTAAATAGGTTTACTTTTATTATCCTTCACAAGTAAGGCAACTAGAGTTGTACCTATATGTCGATACATATATTCGATTTGATTTTATCTTAAAAATACCAAAATCTGCCATTCAAAATATAACTTCTGAGGAAGAAATTTTTGTTTCTTAATAACTTTTTATTAACCAAGTCTTTGAGAAAATAAAATATAATTTAGTTCCAATTGTCAAGCTTTTACCTCCCACTGTTTAACTGTCGGAAGAGTTAGGTTAATGCAGCAGGAAATTGAAAAGTATATACAAACGATGGTAATCAATTGATTTTCGATATGCGTCTCCCATCACAACTCACTTACATCGTCATTGTCGTTGAGTCGACGTCTTCATCGTCATCATAATCATCATCATATCGTTGGTAATGCGTTTTTACTTACCTATGTAGAAAAGTGTTAGGTAATGAGATTTCATTCGTAAGACAGAACGGAATTAGTGAATAGGTATAGGATGACACTTATATGCGATCAACTTATACATGAATTACCGATGTAATTTTTCGTGTTGTGTACATAGAGTTCATTAATTGAAATAAAAAGTGTGAGTGCCGGGACTCACGGTTAAGATGTGTAAACATTCGTAACGTAACGTGAATCACAATCACAGAATCAAAATCACGATCACAAGATACGTTACGTTTTTTTTTACCCTACCGCCAGTATAGATGTTTACACATCAAAAATTTGAAAATTAAATGAAAAGTAAAAAATAGGGATTTTGCGTAAGGCATTTCACATTCGTGTTGTGCGTTAAAAGCAGGAATCTCTATGTACTTGAGAGTATATACCAGTACGTCCGAAATTTAGATCAAGACTAATTCACCCATTAGTAACTTTTGGACCAAATTTCGAATTCGTATTCATTTAGGGCCAGGTTTTCAGTCCCTGACTTTACTCTCGAGTTAAACCAGAGTTATTTATATAAGCGTAATGGTTAGTGTGTAGGACTGTTGCCCCGAAGGTCTTGGGTTCGATTCCCAGCCTATGCCACCTAAACAAAACCGAAACATTTTTCACGGGCTACTGCGTCTTGCGTGGAATTGACAAATGAAAAAGTGCTTCTCATCTTTATACCCGTTCAGATTTGGCAGAATATTGTAGGTCACCTCCATTCCTGCCAGTAACACGCCACACAGGAATTGTGAGAGTTGTAATCCACAAGGCCCTGATTCTATACACGAGCTTTTGCGCCACCCAATTTATTTATTTATTTATAAATAAACTGAACCCAAATTAACTTAGAAGCAATTTTTCATTGAATATAATATTCGACCTCATCATAAGGCTCGTCATAATAGATTCTTACTACGAATCTCAAAAAAAAAATTTGTAGCACCGTGCGTCATCGTATAAAAAAGTATTGCCATAATTTTGTCGCACCCTTAGAATGAAAGATGACTCAAAATTCCTGTATCTTCTGATTTTGCAATAAACTTACCTTAAAAGCATTTTTTGTAGACTTTCTTGCTCATTTATCACAAATTGCAACTTTTTAGTTAGGTCACTTTCAATCTAAGGGTCCGTTGTGGGTTATCGATCGCTTTTTGCCAACTCGGAATTCGTTTGTAAATATTTCTGTTATGATGGCAGATTTAATTCTTTTTTTTTAGCATTTGTTTTATGAATCTATTACCACGGAGCATGTGGCAAGGCCGATTAACTTCAACTTTCTTATTTATTTATTTATTTGAAACAAGCTAATTAATATCTAGAGAACAATGTTTTCTTAAAACTATACATTATAAAAATTCCTTTTAAAAACGGTATTTGATACATAAGAAATGTTAATTAATAATTTATGGTTGACGTTATACAATTTCAACATATTATTTAGTGGTGAGCTTTCTTCTTAGTTAGTACGATAGTGCGTTATATAAATAGGATTAGGTAGACCTCTTAGATTCCGCTTTGGAACATTAAAATTAACTCGATACAAAAGGTTTAAAGCATCGATTTTACCATCAATAAGTTTAACAATAAAAACAAAACATAAATAAGAACGTCTACTCTCTAGACTAGGTAGGTCAATAAGCTTGAGCCTGTTATCATATGAAAGAAGATTCAATGGATTCTGCCAGCCTAAACCTCTGAGAGCAAATTTCAAAAACCTATTTTGAATCTGTTCAATTCTGATTTTATGGCAAGTATAATAGGGAGACCACACCTGGCAAGCATATGTTGTCAAAAGTCTATGAAAATCAAAGTGCGACACTATGGAAATGCGCTTTCACTTTTGAAACATAGAGGGTGGCACTATAGAAATTGCCCTTTCCACAAGTGCCGCCCTCTCTTTTTCGATAGTGAAAGCACATTTTCATATTGTCAGACAGAAGAATGCATCTGTCAGAAATGTCTGATATTCGCTTTGGAAAAACTAGGCCTTAAAAGTACTTTTTTTTTAAATAAAAAATTCAGTTTTATGTGGTAATCTTTTTTTTAAGCGTCAAAAGAATCATTTTTTTGCATTCCACTGTTTTTTTGACAAAAATTTTGTTTAGCGATGTTGCCCATTTCTTGTTTGGATCTCGTACGCGACTCGTGCTTAATTTTAGCCCTCGTCCTCCAAAAATCGAAGAATTTGTTTTTATTATTTTCAAGTGAATTTTAGTGAAATAAAATGGATTCTTTTCTTTGGCTGAGATGAATCGTTTGTTCCCAAATATTTCTACATACATATTTCGATTTTTATTTACGCAAAGAAAAATTCCCAAAGAAAATTCAAAAATTAAAGAGTGTCCAAATTTGGCTTGACAATTAATATGTCGAACAATTATTTCGTGCGCCAAATTTAGACAGATAAAGTGATAATTTTTTTTAAGCTGGACCTGCGTAGGGTACCTTTCGACTAAAATGCTTTACTAAATTTTGACTTGAATACATTTTTGGAGAGAATTTTGTATGCAAGCAATTAATGTTGCTGAAAAGTTTGAAGATGAATATTAAATGATTAATTAGACCCAAATAAATTTTTCCTTCAATAAAATTAGACTTTCTTTTCGAAAAATAATTAAAAAAAAAATGAATTTTGATGGAGAGTTTTACTTGTATGTTTAATACTACGAGCCTGAATGAGGTAATTTTGTAAATTAAAAAAAAAAGTATTCTCATTGCAAATTTGCTAATTTCGTTTGACAGATAATTTCATTTTGAATTTGTTTTGTTAGTAAATAGCATCTTTTTGTTGTGTTGTCTTTCTATTTCCATTTTCTATATATTAAATTTTGACATTTTCAATTGTTTCCAGTGGGTTTCCAGTTTCCACTATATGGATGCATTCCACGTTGGTTTGTTCATATAGTTTTTATGTAATTTCCAACCAAATTTCGTGCAAATTTGGTTGAAATTACCTCATTTCGAAATGTGAATTTGTATGGGATATGAGATAATTTGGAATCGAATTTGGAAATTTTTAAAGAAATTACCTCATTTGCCCCCATGAAAACGTAGCATTAAATTTTTTTCGAAAAAGTAGCATTTGGGCAGTAGTTATAAAGTTTTAAAGGTGGTGAGGGGTGACAGTGGGTGAAGATCAGTTTTTGTAAATTTCATTTATCGAAAATTTTGAGGTTTTTTTTTTGAAAAAATTTATGTTGTAAAAAATTGACTTAAAATAGATTAAAATATATTTAAAAACAACATTACCACTTATGTACAGCTATAACTAAAATTTAGAAATCCATTATTTTGTTTTATTTCGTCGTTTTAGTGAAATTTTTTGAAAAACTAAATTTAAAAATCAAAAAAAAAAAAAATGAAAATCAATTGACATATGTATTTTCAAAAATGTACGTTATTATTTTTTTCCCGCATTAGTTTTTTTCCACCCAACTCGACCGAAAAAATGGCACGTTTTCGTCAAGTGTAATCAAGAAGTTTGAAAGTTTTTTTTTTTTTTAGAAAAAAAATCTAGATAAGGAAAACTTGTCAAATACTCATCAGGCCCTTGCTATTAAAAACTTGTTTCGCTACCTTTGTTATCCCATCAGAAAAAACCTTGAACCTTTATAAAAAAAAACCTTCATAACCACAATTATAATTGTATGAAAAATTAAGGTTTAAAGTTATTCATTTTCGACTCAACATTTTAGTTTTGTAATTGCTTAGCTTATCAAACTAGGGTTGGTAAGTGGAGGGTCTCTGGTTCGAATCTCAAATAAATTAACTTTTTTTTAATTTAGTTTTTGTCTCTCGAGGCAAAATGGTAGGTAGTTAGGTTGGTACACATGATGGGCGAGGGCCATGCTAAATTCGATAGTTACCCTTGCTTGCTCTTTTGTAAAAGTTTCTGAGCCTTAAAAACTCGATTATTTTTCGAAGTTGGAACCTACACGTTCCATCTTTTTTTTGCACCTTATGTAAAACAACCTGTATAACTCAGCTATAATAGGTCAAAGTGCCCGTTACTATAACCTTGTGTGTTTAGATTTTTATTAGACAGCTTATGTGACAGTGTTGAAGACCAACAAAGTAATTATAGTGCAAAAATCTATACCAATTCTGTTTATTAAGAAACGTTTTCTTCTCTTTTTTGGTTTGAAATACCAAGGAAATGAAGTTTTAATATTTCAATACAATCTAAATTTACTTCGTTATCAATGATCAAAAATTTATTTGATATTCGATGAGAAATTATATAGGTGTCGTGCGTGAAGTCGAGTACGATAGGATTTATTTTAAGTATGAATGTTAGAACACATTTTGACAGCTATTTATCAAAATAACCTCGAGATTCGCATGTTCGTGAAATGATAAAATTACTCTGAAAACAAATGATTTGTTTTTTTTTTCACTTCAGAGCTTCAAAGATCTCGAATTAATCCTGCCTTGACGAATTATTTTATTCTTTTTTTCTGGTCTTATAAAATCCTTATTAAAAGTTTATTAATTTCTATATTTTATTTTAAATTTTATTTCTTCTTTCTTTTCAACAAAAAATCAAGACTGTAGATATCAAGTAAATTTAAAATTTAAAAAAAAAATGTAGGTATAATTGCTTGTCATCTTCATCCTTAAAGAAAAAAAAATAAAAACTCCAAGAGCCCTTACTGTCGTTGGCTTAGAAACAACAATGTTCCCATTTGACTCATACTTTATGTCATACAGCAACACATAGGTAGGTAGTAACAACTCTTATATAGGTACCTATGCCTTCAAAAAAAAAAAAAAAAATAACCAAACAAAAATTCACTGCCACTTGCCAAATATTTAAATTCCATTTCACTCCTGGATGTCAACCACTCACACACTTATCTTTTTTGTTGTATTCGTGCTCAATTCTTTAAGTGGGTTTGTTCTTCTTCTTGAGAAGTACCTAGGTACTCTTCTTCTTGTTCCATACTCACATACGAAAAAAACGGTGTAAGTATGAAGCAGAACAAAAAAAATAATAAAAACACCCAACTGTTGAAAGTGAAAAAATGTAGAAAAAACAAAATAAAAAAAAACGAAGAAATTTTAAAAGTGCAAACAAAATAAAAGCCAATGTCAATTGAAAGACAAGAAACTTCATTGTTGTACCATCCTGGGTCCTTCCTTTCTCCCTCTCTCCCTCTTTCCATATTCTTGACGAAATATACTTTCTTTCTAGGATCCTTAAATAATGTCACCCAACTCCTAGTTCGTTGTTGTTGTTGTTTTTTTTGTATCTCAAAGTAATTTCATATTCCATCATCACTGGATTTTTTTTATACAAAAAAAAAACAGAAAACATTGAAAATTTCAACGAAACAATTTCCCAAAGCACAATGCTACACACCACCTTAAATCATTATACTGGAAGGAAATATTCTTGTTTTTTTTTAATTTTTTATTTTTTAAGGATTTTGACTCATAGTTAATGCTAGGAGTGTTGCAACAAAATCAGATTCTTTTAGCACGTGTAAAAAAAAAACTTGCAAAAAAGTAAAAGCTAAAGCTTCAAGCCTTTTTGTAACAAAAATCTTCTTTTACTTTTCTTGATGAATTCATCAGCACAGGGACAAAGCTGGAACTCCCTTATTTTAGGGTAGGTATAGCTAGGTAGGTACCCTTTACAAACCCCCACCTATTTCATCCTGTTTTCTCTGTTATTTTTTATTTTCTTCTATAGAGGACAATTTATTTCTTTTACTAATTTTTTTTTTAATCATTTAGTTTTGTTTTGTTTATGCATTTGCTTATATCACCGTTAAGTTGGCTCTTTGAAAATTGTGGTTGTGTAAAAAAAAGCGGATTTTTTTTTATGAATTATTTTTCACCGAGTGACAGAAGCATAATGGATTTTATTTGTTTTTTTTTTTTTTCTTTTTTTTGTGGTCGCGATATTCAACAAGAAAAAAGAAATTTATGAAAAAAAAGCACGAAATTAAAACAAAAATATATAAATGAATAAATTCAAATGAAAAATGGAGGAAAATTTTCTCTATGAAAATATTTAACGATATATTATATGGGGGTTTAATATAGGGTGTGAGTGTGATTTGATTGCATGCAATATGTTTGGGTTTTCGCTGACACACCTTCTAATAGTTCATGCCGTATAAGTTGCAGTTAGATAAATTATAAATAAAATAAAAAAAAAATTCACTCAGTGTTACGTTTCAAAATGGTATGAACGCATTTTAAATAATTTCTCATAAAATCGAAATACAAAAGTACACCATAAGCCATGTATATGGATAGTTTTTTTTTTCTAAAGTTGTCTCTAGCCTTCATATCCTGGCACATAATTTTTCATTATGTTAATGTTCCTTTTTGTTTTTGCCTGTTGATTGTTTATTTATTTTTTTTTGTAGCCTTCGCGTAAACAACCCGTATATTATAATTTAGCCTGATCAAATAAACTGAAGGACTAGAAAAGGAAATAAATTATGGTTCCATGCAAAACGTTTTACGAATTGATTTGCATATATGTACCTTATTATTGGTTTCCACAGAAAAGTTTTCAAGAACAAAGTTTTAGTTTGTAGGAAAATGTTTAGAACTTTTTGTTTGCTCTTGGAACTCTAATCAGTACTCCTTTTTTTTTATTTTTTTGGATTTTGAAAAATTTTCGTTCTAAGTCAATGGGCACTTTAATTTGCCCTAACTTTTCCAATTTTGAGGAACTCTAGAACTCTTTGTCTGCTACCGGGAACTCTCATTTTGTATTCAATTTTTAACAATTCTTTTGCTAACTTCACAGGACTCTGTTCATGCTTCATAAACTCTCAATATCCATTAAAGAATGGTTACGACATCAATGGATTTAAAAAAAAAACATTTAAGAAATCAAAAATTTTTGAGACTGAGATAAAGGTCAGTGCAGGCTAGACATGGGTAACTCAGCAAAAAATCGTGCGCTAATACACTGACTCAAGCGCAGTTTACTGTATCAGCGCAACTCACTAACTCACTTGCGCCATGGCGCATTTTGTGTTGCACTTGCGCCATGATTCAATTTGCGTTGTTGGATAGCCAATAACCCACTTCTTCAACTGCGCACTGCGCAGGTCGGCTTTAAATTTTTTTTTAGTTACCAGTGAAATTTGTGTTAGTGTGCCATGCTTATTGCTTTCGCTCTGTGTACAGATGTGTATAAGTATATACCTGCTGTTTGGCCGATTGAAGAACCTTTGGTGTGCACAGTGCGAGTCCCTTGTTTAAAGTCACTCTTTTTGCAACCGAATGGTGGAAAAACGATCTTGGTGCGAAACGGTTGTGAAAAGAGTGACTGCAAACAAGTGACACGCAGTGTTTTAGTTTTGTCATCGAAAACGAGAATTCCGGTTTGAGAATTGAGAAATTTGGAAAGGGTTGTTTTTGTATTATGTATGTTAACTTTATGTATCATTTGAATACTGAAGAACAAAAGCCGTACCTACTTATATTATGGAATGCGTTTTTGAACACAATTTATTGTGTTAATGCTTGAAAACTCAAAACAGAAGTACCTAGGTACCTATTTTTTTCTACATTTTTTGTGACCCCATGTTCCTATTTGCTCAGTGTAAGTTTTGTGTACATGTTATCTGTTTTGTGTATATTATACAAAAGTACACATTTTTTTATTCAATTTATTGTAAAACAACAAAAATATGTTTAATACACAAAAAATATTACAACACACATATCTTCCCATCTAATTTCAAATATACATTTATTCTTTTCCACTGTTTGGCTACAATGTAACAGCTTCCCTACTTTTGAACACAAAATTAAGGAAACACATTTTCTGTAGCACCCTAGTGAAGAAATGTTTACACAATTAATCAAAAAAATAAAGCATTCTAATGTACATATATATCTATATGTATAAAACATTTCAACTGCTGGTCTCATCGCAACATTAAATAGAGTAAAAACACACAAAGTACAGCGAATCATACCAACTCATATATAAAATGAGCTACGCACACTGCACAGCGCTTTTTTCCATTTGCTTCTTCGTTTATCTGTTTGTGTGGCGCGGCCAGCGCTGCGCTTCCACAGACAAAAAGAGCTATTCAATTATTGAGTTGGTGAGTTAACAAATTGAGCTATGGCGCTTTTGAGTTATTGAGTTACACATTGATGTGTCAGCGCAGATAACTCAGCTGCTGCTTCAACTCACTGCGCCAACTCAGCGCTGCGTTACACATGTCTAGTGCAGGCTACGAAAATTCTGCTGATGTCAACGCAGCCATCAACGCATTAACAATATTCTGCGTTGACGGTCTCACATCTTGACAAGTTTTGGTTAGAACTTGACGTAATTTTGACGTGAGAGACTAACCAATTTTATTGTCTAATCGTAACTTAACTTTTGACATCTTGTTTTTTTTTTTGAAAATAAAAAATGTTAGTGCTGATTTCACTCGAAAAATTTATTTTTGTCCGTAAAATTTGTAGTTATTCAAATTTTTTTTCGAGACTTGATGAAAGCACAAATCAACACATTTTAGATTTTTCAGAAAATCGTTATTTTGAAAAAATTTCATCCGTTAAATTTGATAATTTGCGATTTATTTCTTTTTTAAATATTAACAGCACATTCCAGCACAAGTTACAATTTTTTTTTTTTTAAATAGAAGAGGCTAACTTCACACTAAACCATAACCGAGAACAATTTTCTTTTTATTATATAGCACATCACAACAAGTCGGGCAAAACAGTACACATTTTTTTTGCTTAAAGAAAATAAAAAATGGCGGTACTAACTTCACGCAAATGCTTTTATTGCTCATCCAAATATGATTTTGAAAATAGAAGAATGTACACTGTAAAGGTACCTACATATCAAAATATTTTTTTAGGACCCAGTTATAGCAATAAGGATAATGCATCAACAATAGTTGAAAGAGTATAAAATTAGATATTTTTTCCTGCTGATTGTTTAATGCTAATAGGAAAATCATGTAGGTTGGCGAGCCCATCGAAAACTATTTCGTATATTGAAATGCTCACAAAAAATAAGAACTCAAATCATTTTGACAATTTGTTCCATTTTGTATGATTTGAATATTGGTCATAATGTTGAATTAAGAAAGTTAAAAAAATTGAATTTGAGGTCGTCATAGAAAAGAATTGGCGGAAATAAAAAAAAATTAAATAGTGAATTTTTTTCCTATGGTCTATATATGGTTAATTTTTTTTTTTAGTAACATAATTTTAATTCTCTTAAAATATTTCGAGATTATTTCAAAGTAATTTTAGCAGGAAAATTCTATTTGGAGTAGAATGCACGATAGAGAAATTAAATCATAGGAAAAGCAATTTCCACCGGAATTCCCAATAAGGTTGATTGGTTCAAGTTTCATTTTTTATGATTTTTGTTTTAAAAATCAGCAAGCAAATAATAAGTATTATAAGGGTACTTCGCCACGATAAATTTTTTGAATTGTGACACTGTACAAATCATTTTAACAAAATTGAAATGACATTTTTTGAAATCTATAAAAATCGATAACATTACAATATTTTTGACGCCAAAGAAGAAAGTAATGCATTTGACAGTTTTTGAAAACTGCGTCAGAAGTTCAATAATAACATTATTTTAAACGCAGAATGCAAAAGTCAACTTTTCGAAAACTCAAAATAAAATTTTAATGTTAAATCGTTATTTTCGATAACACATGTCTGATACTGTCATAAATGTTCGATTTATCATTTGCGGTGCAAATCTGCGGTAAAAAAAATCGAGTTGACGACAAAAATTTTAAAAATCTTATAAAACGTAATCGTAAACGTCAAATGCGTTTGCAAGAAAATTGACTTAACGTTGATCAGACAGATTTTGTGCACGCAGAACGATTGCATATTTGATAGCAATGGCTGCGTCAATTGACGATTATTTTACGATCAAAATGATGTTGATTTGACGTTTTCGAAAATGTCATGTGTCTCCGTATAAAAAAAATAAGAAGTAGCTCATCCTAAAATTGGGAAAATACTGTCGAACACAGATTTTTTTTTGTGATGTGAAGTTTTTTAATTTTAATTCAAAATTCAACAGTGGGATTCTTTTATTGTTGACAAAATCCTTTTTAAATTTACCTTTTAAAACTTCGAAACCTAATTACAAATCATTTTTAATATTTAGCTTAAAAATTTGAAGCCCATTTTCTGAACCGAAACTTAAATATTTATGTTCATCTTAAGCACTTATCTATTTTTATCTTTTTTCTCAGCGTAAACTGTCACATAAGCTCTTAAATATTTAAGTTTCGTTTTAGAAAATGGGCTTCAAATGAACACTTTTTGCCTTCTCTTCCAATCGGAACACAAATTGTTCAGCTTCATAGCACTTCTATTATATCTATCTACTTCTGTCACCTTGAAAAATTAAAAATCAAGTGTAAAGTAATCGGAAAATTATCCGCCGCTTCATTTATGTTTACCTTGCTCTTGGGCTCTAAACGAAGCTTGGTCTGGTTCAACTCTCGGTAATGCAAAAGTTTTTGGAAATAAAATTGAACAAAAAGACCAAGCACCACAAAAAGGACTCTGAGGATTGATCGGCGTGGTAGTCTTGAAAAAGCTATAACTCTAGCCTTTAAAAACACGGTGCTATCTCGCTCAAAACCTTCAATGCTCTTTATGAGTTCATATTTATTTCAACACCACAAAATCTGTATTAAAAAAAAAGGCAACTCTATCCACCTTGACTATTTGAATGATCTATGGTTGTTTAACACGATTTGGTTTTATACAAGAAAACCAAGTATATAGAAGTGATGGTTATGATAAAATAAATTTTAATTATATTTCATTTGCATACAAAGGCAAACAAGCACAGGCACCTACCTATGCATGCATACAGTATTTTTTTTTTCCAGAAGTGTTGTTTCTTTTTTGATGATAAAATTGAAAGGATGACTGTAATTAAAGAATTAAAATCTAATTAAAATTTTAAATATGTACATTGTACACCTTACCTAAATCATATCTAAAAATTGAAGAATTGTATTGGATATTTTATTCTTTGTGATTTAACTATTTGACTAGAGAGGTATTTTAAAAATAAGAAATAATATTCAAGAAAGAGAAATTGAAAGATAAATGTTTTTATTTAATAGATTTATATTGATAAAATAAGGTATTTAGTCTTTAAAAAAAATAAAGTTATCTAGTTCTATTTCGTCCTTAACATAGATTTTTTTTTAAATTAACACTTAAGATTTATGGAACAGTATTAAGGAAATATGAGCCGAGTTTTTGAACAAATGTGTCAAGATTTTGACCGTCGATGTTTTAGGTTGAAGATTTTCTAACCTAAATGACAGCTTCCATATAAAAATATAATAAAATAAAATAAAAAATATAAAATATAAAATATAAAATAAAATAAAATAAAATAAAATAAAATAAAATAAAATAAAATAAAATAAAATAAAATAAAATAAAATAAAATAAAATAAAATGAAATGAAATAAAATGAAATGAAATAAAATAAAATTGCTTTCATATACCTAAAAATAAAATAAACTTAAATAAAATAAAATAAAAAAAAGAAAAGAAAATAGAATAAAATATAAAATTAAATAAAATCACTTTCATATAAAAATAAAATAAAATAAAATAAAATAAATAAAATAAAATAGAATAAAAAAGTTTTCATTTTTCATAAACTGTCATTTAGGTTATGAAATCACCAAAATAAATAAACCAAAAAATCGAGATTCAAAATTAGATTAGAAAAATTAACTCACATTTCCTTAAAATTGTTGCAGGTACTATATAAATGTTTAGAAGTACTTTAAAATTACAGACTGAATAGGACTAAAAATCTTAATCTTTTAAATAAATTCTCATAAATTTTGACTAAGCTTAAGGTAGATCCTTTCTTTTAAACACATTTCCTAAAAAAAAATTAAATAATATAAAAATAATATTTTAAATTAATTAATCAACGTCCTTACTAATGTTTCTCTTTTTTTTATTTTCATTTTAGGCTTGGCCCATGTGACCTACCAGATCCTTGGGTACCACATACAACACAAACAACAGGTGTTTGCTCACTGCCATTATCATCGCCGGCAGTTGCAACAGCAGCCGTTGCTGTATCAACAGGTGTAGCTGCTGCTGTATCATTAGGCGGTCCAAATTATCATACACCAAACGTAACATTACCAACAGCAAATAATAATAATAATACAACATCAAGTAACAATTTAATAATAAATAATAATAATAATAACAATAACAATTCAAATAATAATAATAAAAATTTAAATCTAAACAATCCATTAATATTGCAACAAAAAGCTGCCGCCACAGCCGCACTGGCTGCTGCTACTTATCACCAACATTCACCACAAGCGAAAATTATGAATGCTGTTGCATCACCGATCTCAGCTAATACAGCGACATCAAATCGCAAAATTCGAAGAAAGACCGATTCGAAGGTGAGTTTTTTTTTTTTTTTTTGCAAACTTAATTTTCTTTTTTCGTTCTAATTTAAAATAAAACACCAAAATATTATATTCTTTTCAAATAAAGACATATAAATAAAATACCCACATCCTCTAAGAACAAACACTAATTGGTAGGCAATTAATGATTTCAATTTAGCAACAAATCCTCAATTATAAAAAAAAAAACCTACTAAATCGTAAAACAAAAAAAAATCTAAGCGTGTCTTTCGCAATAAAAACAATAAAAATTACACATCATCTTTTTTTAAATTTTATGTTTGGGGTCTTTTCAAAAGGTTTAACATTGTTATTCGTTTTTTTATTTTTTTTTTTGTTTATAAAACAATTACTATTTTTTATGAAAAAAAAAAAAAAGATTTTAAAACTTCTCCGCTTCGTGGGGTTTCTAATCTTGATTGAAGAAGAATCCGACTGGAGACTATAGCACTGCAAGGCGTAATAAAAATTTAATTCACCGCCAAGACAGTTAAACTTTGTTTTTTTTTAAGAGTTTGGGATTTTTGTGTGTTTTTAATGACCAACTTGTGAGGAAACCTTTTTAAGTTTATTTTTTTTAATGGGAGATTTTAAATGAAATGATAAGAAGGGGTGAGGTAGATAAATTGAAAAGAAAAAAATAACAACAATACAAACAAACACGGTCAGTTTATTTCAATTTGCCTTATTTTACACTCCATGTCATTTCAATTAAGTCGATTTTTGTAAACAATTTATATCAACAACATTTTTTTTTCAATGCGAAATTTTGAATGTCTGTGGCAAATGCAATCATATAGTATCGACAAAAAAATTCAATTAAGGGAAAATTCTCGTTCCACAGACTAATTTTCTTATTTTATTATTTGTGAAATCGAAGTCAAAATATTTGATATCAGCGAAATTCCTCACTTTTTTTTTTAATAAAAAACAAGTGAAATGTTAAGTCTAGTACTCACCACCCGTGAAACAAAAACATTTCAAAATGCACGTGCAAAATCATTATGAAAACATAATTACTTTTTCACGTGAATTTTTGATATTCAGTTTGTAATTTATAATTTTCACTTTGAATGAAATTTTTTAATTAATTTAAATGACTGTCATCAGAATATTGAAAACGTTCATAAAAGACTTTCTTTAGATTCCTTGTTTTGTTGTTAATAAAGCCTAGGGCTCAGTTCGGAGGAAAATAAAAATTTCATACAAAAGACGCGACGCCTATAGTTCACTGGTTTGAAGCTCACAATCAGAAGTGAGTACCAAAATATGGAAATGAAATATGAACCGGTTCTTCAGTGATATCACGCAATAATTTTCATTTCTCAACGTACGAACAATAGGAAAAAATCTAAGATGTTGTGGAAAAAAATTCGATATGAACCCATAATTAATTCTTCACGTGAATTTTTGATACACAGTTTGAAATTTTGATACTCATATTGAATGAAAAAAAAAATGTAAATTTAAATGACTATCCCCAGAATATTGAAAAAGTTCCCAAAAGTCCGTTTAAAATCCGAGTTTTGTTCTTTTTTGCTTCATAACCCTAATACTGACCTCCCGTGAATTGAAAAATAAAATCGTTTCAAAATACATGTGGAAAATCAATATGAATCCATAATTAATTATTGACTTGGAATTTCTAATACTAACTTTGCATAAAATAAAGTTATTAACTTGAAAAGTTTCCTCAAAAAGTGTTTAATTTCCGTGTTTTTTTTTTCCTCCTTCATGAGAAAAAAAAAAACAATAGACGTTTAATGGGAGATAATATTTTTTTATTTCAGAATTTATATTTTGAGCACAACAAATTGAATTGACAAATGTCGCAATTTTTCTACACCACCTCAGTTTTTTTTCCTAGTGGTCGCACGTTGGGAAATGAAAATTCTGCGTGAAATTGATTGAAGAACCGGTTCATATTCTGGTACTCAGTTCGTGTTGTGAATTTCATACAAGTGAACTAACCGTCACTTTTGTATGAAAATTTTATTTTCGCTCGGATTGAGTACTAATTTTTAGTTGGGAATTTCATATATCAATGAAAAGGCGTCACTTTTGTATGAACATTTTCACTCGAGCAGAGTATTAGACTTTAAGTGTGAATTTCAAGGTGCTGTATTTCTGTAATAAAAATCATGTTTTCCTTGAATTCGGTAGTAATTAGTAGCAGAAACCGAAATTCCAGTCGTTGAAAAAGAAATAATATTTGTATTACGTGAGGAACTTTTCAACTTAATTTCTTTAAATCAAATTTATTTTCCCGTTGAAAAATTCATGTGATTTTCTCTCTACTATCTCACGACAGTTAAACTTTCACTTCGAAAAAAATTCCAACAAAGAAGATCATTCAAAATTTGTATGTTTAATGCATCTTCTAAAGAGTGTACTTCTTGTTACAGAGTTTTTTTAGTTTTGTGGTGTGAAAAGGTCAAAATTCAGTGTTTTTTTTATGAATTTCTCAACAAATATGAATTTCTTAGAAGAAACTTCAAGGCTTTTGAAATACACCTTGACGTATTTTCCAATAAACTTAAATTTGGCCCTTTTCACCCACAAATAAAAAAGCCTTGTGCCATCCCTTCCAAAATTCAGCTTTGATGGAATTTTGTCCATGTGAAACTCTTAACTTTCTCACAATAAAACTTATAATCGAAATTTTTACCAATTTCATCCACATCCCCCACTCGGCTCTAAAAATAAAAGCCTTAGTGATTCGAATTTATGGTATTTTTTTAGGAAATGCCGGAGAGTTGGAACATGTACAAGAAAAGCTTTGCACCAAATTTCGATTTCCTATGTGGGACTTTTTTTAAAGTTAGATGTTTGTGGTCTAATTTTCTGGGCTAAGTGAAATATTCTACAATAATTTTTTACCGATTTTTTTCTATAATGCATTCAGGTTGGAATAAGAACTAGGAGAATTCTGTTGGTGGTGTTAAAAATTCAAAATTTTTCAATTATTTTATTATAATTGAAATTATAGAGCTGTTAAATGTAGCCTTTTCGATTTTTCACCGAATATTTTCATTTCACTTTTAATAAAACTTTGATTGTAGGCTTAAGATGCTATTAAAACTCAATTCATATAAATAATACTGGATCTTTTCATGGAACATAACTACTAATTTCATTTTGAGTTAAAATTAATTCTCCTGTGAAAAAATTTATTTCGCTCCAGGTAAATTCGTTGAAGTGACACTCCAACTTGTGTGTAAAATTAATATGTTTTACATTTTCTTTCTAATGATTTTTTTATATCCACGAGAATTAAAGAAGAGGTCATTACTTTGAAAGTAAAAGATTGAAATTTCACTCTATAACACTAAGCCCATGTATTCAACTCTTGTTAAATGAAAAATCAACACGTTCCACAATCTTCTCAGAGCAATATTTTAAATTTGTGTCCACTTAGAGTACTTTAAGAAGCGCACGAGACTACTAATGCAATGATTTTTTTGTCTTTGGAATAGCAAGGGAAAAATTTGTTACAGTGAAGAAAAATTTTGTCTTTTACAATTAATAAGCTTTGGTTTTAAATAGAAAGGTGTGGAATGTAACGCTGCAGATTTTATATGAATATTGCATTTTCACTCAAAATGATGTGTACTAGGCTTAAGAATTTATTTTGTTACCAAATAATAGTCATGAAACGCTTTAGTTGTCAATTACGCGTCGATATTTTTGTGAAGAAACGCATTTTACTCGAATTAATATGATTAGCCCTGTTTTAGTGAAAGTTTATATAGCAATTCAGCAAACAATATGAAATAACTACTATTTTTCTAAGTGTCTGAATTTAATCAAATTCCCTTAGAAATATAAAGTTCACAGTATATTCATGCTGTGAGTTTTATAAGAGTCGGTAATCATCGACCATAATTTGCGTCTTAGAAGGGTATGACAGCATCTAACTGATGAGCCCGACTGTCGTACCTGGGCGAAACGCAATCTTTGGAGTTGAGGTCACTTGAACTTATTAATTGAATTATATTCAATCGCTCCACTAAAACAGAAGAATTTCAATCATGTGACACAGAGTGTAAAACTTTTTTTTTATTATAGGTACCTATAGTTAAAACAATAAAATAAAATTTACAACGTAAAATATTTTATTATTTATTTGGAGTTTTAAATTATTGTATTTTATATTATGAACTCTAAAGAGCTTCGTTTTAAAGTGGGTGGTCGTACGTATTAAGGCATATTTGTTGTAACACAGATTTTAAAGAGGTGATAAAGCTAACCGATATGAGTTTTGAGTAGGTAATAAATACCTTCATATGTATAATTATTAAAAATTAAAAGGGGGATATATGAATGTAAATTTGGTAGCAACATTTTATAGAAAACAGAGCTGTAACAAAAATGCCTTTTTAAGATAAAACGATAAATTATGTTAATTCGATTAATTGCTTGTTTTCAATTAAAAACTGAAAGTATTAAAAAACAACTATAGGCAATAATCATAAATATTTGTGTCACATACATTTTTTGTATAGTCAGAAACATTCTTCCCAGCAACTTTTTTTTTGTTTCCAGCAAAATGTTGCCGGAAACTTTTGTTGCAAAGAACCAAAACAAGGAAAATGTATCATTTTTTGTTGTTATTTTAGTGGACTATATTAAATAATATTCAATTGAAAGTATTTTAAGACCTTTTGTCGAAATAAGCGTTTTGCCCAGCAACAACAGTGGGGATCATCAGTTAGGTGCTTTCGTACTCTTCTAAGACGTAAATACATTTATAGCAGCACTGTAGGCTCTGTTGGTAAACATCGACTAAATTTTTGCATATTAAGAGGGTACGAAAATAAATAACTAATGAGCTCAAAAAAATATTAATATAAGAAATGTGAATGGATACTAGATCTACCAGAAATTAAAAAAAAGAAATAAAAAAATAACTGATTTCATTTAAAATTTTACGTTATTAAGAAGTATTTTTGTTTTTAATATTCAATGCTCTTATATATTTTTTGACAAACACTAAAAACCAGATGATTAAAATATGTCTTCTAACTTTTGAGAAAATAGAAAATAACAAAAATAAGTTTTCTTTAATTTAACGTATAATTTTGAACAAAAGGTTTTTAATTAAAAAAAATCTATTTTCCAAAACTTTTCGCTAAAACAATTTTATTTAGAAAAAGAACTAAATCATGGATTTCTGGTTTTAAAAAATGTGTGACATGACATTGTTAGTTGCCGTTGATTTTTAATATTTTTTTTTATTTCAAGTCGATTTGTTTTTTTAGAAAATTGCCCCTTTCTCTTAAACAGAACAATACGATTTTTTCTTGTCTTGATCCTTACTACATGAGCTAGCCTTTTGTCGCACTTTAAAATTAAAAGTTAACATGTATGAATGGCTACCGTATTGAAATGTATTCAATTTGAAAGTTACAGTTAAATTTTTTTTAACTTCAACTCAAATCACTTTGAATTTAAAAGTGAAACTGTTTAAATTTAAAGTTTTCATTTTCAAACTTCAAAGAAACATTGTAATGTAAATAAGTTATTGACTCACGTTTAAAAAAAAAAAATTAGTGTGTTTGTATTAAGACTAAAAGGGAACACTTTTAATTTGAAAATCATTCAAAAGCCTTCAATGTAAAATTTGAAGTATTTTTAAAGGAAAAACTTCTTAAAACACGTTTTAAATTACAAGGTACTTTAAAATTATAAATGATACACTTTTAAAATCCATTTGAAAACGTTCACTATAAACATCTTAAATTTTCAAACTTTAAAATTAAATGTTTTCATATTATAGGTAGGTATTCGAAATTGTTGTGTTTAAATACATATTAAAAACAATTTCTCTTAATTTCAAAGCTAAACGTTCTAAAGTGAAAACATTTCGTTTTGCTTTGACAAATTTTAGTTTTTTTTCACAATTTAAATTTAAAAATGCGAACTATTGATAAGTGGCACTTTTTCCCTCAGTGATATACATCGATTTCGGTTTTTTTTCAATTTTTCTTAAAAACGGCTTAAACGATTAATTCAGCAAATCTTGCCAATAACACGCACACATAAATGTTTGAGAGTTGTAGATCACAAGGCCCTGGTTTACACGAGTTGCCGCGCCACCCTATGTAATTTTTTTTAAAAAGAAGAAAATCAAAAATGTAAAATATTTAATTTTATTTTTTAAAACTTTTATTTTATTATTTGAAGGATTTTGAAGAAACTAAATTTAAAAAACCAGCAGGCTTTTGGTTTTGTAGGGTTTAATGAAAGTGACAATAAATAACAAATAACAATGCAAAAATTGCAGTTTATAAAATATTGAATTAAAAAGATTTATAGCACTTTTTTCCTAAAAAAAATTTAGAAAACTATAATCATGTCCCCAGTAACATATTCTGCGGTGATGTGGAAAAAATTAAATTGGGGGTTATAGCGAACAAAAATTTCCCTAGGAATATTTCCTTCCTTCGAAAATTGGGAACGTGAATAATACTCGAAAGTTTCCCTAGAAATTTATAGGCATCCCAAATAAAATTTTCAGGAAAATTCGGCTGTCTTTTCATTCACCTATAACTTAGCAAACCTATACTTGAAGAAGCAAAAGCCATCTTGAATCCCTGCAAGTTCTAGTAGGAACCTACCCTCTTAACAACACCTTTATAACCTCAGGTCAAAGGACTAGAAGGAAGGGTGTCCCTGGCAGTGCAGACGAGGGTGACGTGAAATAAGGCCCAATAAAATAAAGCCAAATTTCAAAAATTTGGCGTTATTTTGTTTTAAAAATGGAAATAACGCCAAATTTTTGATTTAGCTTTAATTCGCTTTTGAAAACAAAAAAAGGCCAGTTTGACCAAATTTGAGATTTGGTCTTATTTCGTTGGGCCTTATTTCACGTCACCGCAGACGGCATGCTAGCTCTTCGCTCATCGTAGCTCGTCGGATGAGGGGATTTTCTTTCTGATATGCCGAAACTCAATTAAATTGGAAGCTTTTTCCAACTGAAAAACAAAAAAATACCGAGGAAAAATATTTTTCATCGCGAATCTCCCACGAAATAACTGCTCCCCGAGAACTTAGACGCTAATTACACGAGTCTTTATTTTCGGTCGTTTCGTCTTTTGTCCGTTTTGACAACTTGGGTGAGAGGTGTAGAAATGTAGGGGGATGATGTAACGAAAGCATACATTTCTACAAGCTGTCAAAAAGACGAAACGACCGAAAAAACACTTGTGTACTCAGTGTCTTTTTTGCGGAAATGTTCGCATTGAAATTAATAACAACATCCCTGAAAAAAATTATTCACAATAGCTATTTTGCTAAGAGGATTATTTTGCCTATAATTTCGAAGACGATTCTTGATCAAAATGGGAACAAATTTTGGGGGAAAAACTCGAAGTTTTTTAAAAAGAAAAAAATCGAAGTTTAAATAAAATCGATGCTTTTGCAAAAAAAAAAAAACAAACAAATGCTAAGGTTTCAAGCATAATGTTCCGTCTGTATAGGCCTAGGTGCATGCAAATAGACAAACAGACAGATGAAGCTAACGGGGAAAAATATAAATAAAATGACAATTTTTGAATGGGTATAGAATATCTCTGCCAATTATTATCAACAAAATACTTTTGCTGTCAACACAATTTTCTCTCAAACTTTTAAGAACGATTTATGAAATTATAGTGGTAAAATATTAGTAAAATATTAGAAATATAGATCTAACCTGTCGCATGTGACCTTAAGTTTTATACACTTTCTTGACTCATTTTCATCAATTTTATTTTACAATGTTGCTGTATTGTATCTCTAAACTTATAACTTTTTTTTTAATTTATTTTAGCCCCAATCGCAAATAAATAAATGCAACAATGAAAAACGCCGACGGGAAATGGAAAATAATTATATTGAACAATTGGGGGAGTTTTTACAGCTTAATAAACGTAGTGACATGACCTCAACAAAGCCAGATAAAGCAGCAATTTTAAATCAAGTTGTTAAAACGGTAAGTTTAAATTATTTATTAAATTATTATAAATCCCCCCTTGCTCCTCCATCCAACATAAATGTATAACCCTCAGATTTTTAAAAATCAAACGCAAAAAACCTTAAAATAGATTTTTAACGATATTTTTCAAATACAATAGAAAAATCACACACATATCCTCCATCCTCTTGATATATATCTATCCTCTATTTGTCTTCATTTATTGGCACACAAGGTTTGTTTAATGAAGAGAAATTAATTGAAATTGAATTTTAACCATGACGATGGAGATATAGAGGGATATGGTGGACATTGATGGACTTCGGAAAGGATACGAGTACATGGGAATAAATATGTCATCAATGTTTGTGTTATATGGATTGATGTGGGAGGATGACGAAGAAGAGAGGGACAAAACAAAACAAAAAAAAAATGTGTCGAAAGGACTTTTCTGATATCTCTCTTCTGTGTGTCATGACGATGTCGTGTTAAAGATACATATTTACTCTCGTATTAACATCGAATATCCCTTGTAATACCTACCTATCTATCTATCTTTATACTCTTTGTGTATTTTGTATCAATTTCAATAGCTGAAGGGGGTTAGTATGTAATGTGATCAGCAAATTTAATTATCGGATTAAATTTGCTTCTTGCCGCAACACGGTCAATTCGTCTCTTTCTCTTTACTCAACCTAATAGACAACCAGCTAGCTAGCAGCCATATCACCCATTTTCTATCTTTGAATTTATTGTATTTTATTCATCATTTTTGGTTTGGTTCCCTTGAGAAAACTCTTTCCACAATTCATTCAATTTTACTTGACTCAATTTACACAATCGACCCACTGCACTGCTGTTTTGCCTCCCGTGTTTAATGTTTAGGGAAAAATCTTCCATCACCAAAATTCACATTCCTTTAGTGAAAAGACTTTAAAAAGTTTTTGTAATTTATGAATTATTTGGTTTTTGTTTAAATAAAACGGATTAGATCTTTGGACTTTGTTATAGCAAATCCCACACGCAACTCTGTATGTATATTTTTGCTTGTTTTTTTCCCTTCATCCTTTCATGGGGATATATTCGTATCCTCGCAAATCTTGTTATTTATACTTTGTGTCGTAAATTAGTGTTATACGACTAAGATAAATATGAATTGCTATGGGAAATGTATTAAGGTGACCATCCATCATTTTTTTTTTAAAGGCACAAATCTGAGCAATCAGTCCGGTTCATCAATTATTGGTTCAAAAGTTTTCCAGTAGCAAATTTAGGGCCTTAACTCGAGTTTAACTCTGAAAATAGGTTGATATTGCACTGAAAAATTAGCTCTTACTACGCTCAGCCTCTAAATAAGACTAGTTAAACCAACTTAGAATGCCTTCATAATCTGGACGATCTTAAGACAGAATTTATTTAAATTCTAAGTGTTTCACAAAGTTTTTTTTACAAAGCTCAAAAGAGCCTCTTTTAAGGTCCAGTTTCAACTAAACTAACAGTCGAAGTAAGTGGAGTTTAAGTAGACAATATGGTTAAGATAATTTCCATTTTTACAGAGCAAACTTAATTCATTTATACATTGTTGACCACTAAAGTCCTCCTTACAAAGACTGAAACTGGGCCTGAAATTCTAATACGAGAAACTTATTTGTCACTTATTCTGTTAAATTTGCACTGTAAAGGTGGCCTTAATCTTTGAATATTGTTTCGTATTCTATGGTAATTAGGTAGAAATGGGGCCTACGATTTTAATATTGTACCATAAATATCAATTTCAAATCGTTCGTCAAACTGTTAGTTTAAAGAACTTAAATAGTAATATGTATAGTATTTTTTTTTTTCAAAATTATTAACTAAAATAATTTGATTTAAAAACAGAATTAAAATATGGATTTTTGGCTTTAAAAAAGGTATAACATGGCATTTTAAGTTTTGCCCTTGATTTTCAATGATTTTTTTCAATTTCAAGACGATTTTCTTAGAAAATTGCCCCTCCCGCCTATATAGGGTGAAAAATAGGTACTCCTCTGCATACGATTTTTTTCTTAACTTAAACGCCCTAGCCTTTTGTCTTAACTTATGCAAAACAACCTGTATAAGCTTCAGAAAAGAAGTTCATCCCAGGTTCTCGGTATCTCCGAGAAGTTGAATTGCATGCCAAAAATTTTCACAGATTTATATCACATTGGGCGCCATTTTTGTGGACGTAAAATAAAATCAAATTTTTAAAATCTATCTCAATGATACCCAATTTCGATGATTTAGAAAATTAAAGTCATGACTTATATTTATATTTGTTGGGCGCCATTTTGTATTATGAAATCTCATCTTAAAGATTTTTGACTAATTTGCTTTTGAAATATGGTCACCACACAAAATATGGTCACCATACAAAATATGGTCACCATACAAAATATGGTCACCACAAAATATATAGTTTCTCTTTTATTATTTCCTTCCTTTTGCAATCAATTCACAAGGAAATTGAGATAGATTGGTTATAGTATGGAAGTTTTAATTACCCACTACAAAAACTGTATAGAGAGACATACATACACGCTGTTTGTGTTATTAAAGAAATTTGTCTCCATCCTTCTGTCTTTTTTTTTCTTTTGATATTTAATTGGTATCTTTTCCTTAACTTCATCTTCTTCTATGAAATTGGTTTCCTCGGAAGGATTTTTGTCAACAAAATATAAATTTTCCTACTTTTATATACTTGTTGACACTACATCCTTTTTTGTTTTGTCTTGTTTCTTGCCTTGCCGCCTTGCAGAGGAAGAATGTTGAAGTTAAATTGTGTAGCGTTTCGGGGTTTGAGGTGTTCAAAGTGTTTTAAGTTTTCATCTTTTAAAGATTAATATAAACAAAGCCGTGGGTAAATTATTGTTGTGTATATACATTATAATTGAAATATAAATTAAGAGAATTTTCAAGTTTAAAAAGTAAATAGATTTTTGGTCGAGTTATTTTTGTGGTTATGAAATGAATTTCTTTGAAATAAATTGTGGTGTAAGTTATTGTTGTTGTTTTTTTTTTTAGTGCTTTTATGTTCTTTTTGGATCTAAAAAAATTAATTTGCCTCGGGTGATTTGGGTGGAGTAAAAGCCATAAAGAAAAGTTTTAAGTGCGACTGAAACGACTATCTTCTTGTAAAAAAAAAAAAACTATGACATTCATTTTCTCATTCGTTGGCTTTTGTCAAAGTCCAAAGTTAATTTAATATTTATTTCAATTTTGAAAAATAAGGAAATAAATACAATTTTTTAAACAACATTTTAAATGTGACCTATATATTTTTATAATTATTCATAAATAAATATTTTTTTTTATTTTATTGCATTTAACTAATTTTGGATTTAATTCAGGCCGCGGCTTTACGGAACTTTTAAAATAAAAAAAAAATTAAATTTCCATCAATTTTCAAAATTTATTTAAATATCTATAGATATTTCACCAAGTTTCTAACAGTTGTATATTTTAAAAACTAAAACAATTTAATTTAACATAAATAAAGAAGAAAACGTATTGCTTATATGATTTAGTGGTCATCGGTCGTGATTTTTAATTTTTTTTTTTCATGTAAGGTGAGTCCTACGCACCAATGATGCAACTACATATGCAACATCAAAGTCATGCCAATAATAAGCTGTGATCTGTCAATTTAAACAAGACTGCACAGACAGTTTGACTGCGTGGCCAAGTTCACGAACTGAACTTAAACAATTTTATCATTTATTTCCTTGAACCTCGATTATTTTTCTTTATTTTCAACTCGGAATTTTCTTTTATTCAAGAGTCGTTGCGTTATTTTTCTTCTAGAAAATGATATTTAAAGTTATCGTTGAAAACTTTATTGATGAAGTCTTGAAAGAACTTCGAGAAATGTTGCACTTAAAAATAATCATTCCGTGGTCGTGCGTCGTGAAAAGGGAAGAGAACACTGTAATCAGAATTACAGAATATTTTTCTGACAGAGGATTAAATTCTCTATGATTTTAGTTAAGATATTTTTTATCTAGACCAAGCACCACTTAAAGGAGTCTGATGATCGGCGTGGCAGTCGTGAAATAGCTATAACTCCAGCCTATAAAAACTTGGTGGTAGTACCTCAAGTGTTGTTGTTCATTCAAACCTTCAAAAAAGTTAATTAAAAAAAAATAACGAATATTTTCAAGAAAAATAAAATTTAAAACCTTTTACTGATTAATTTAATGATAATTGTCTTGAAAACGTTGGTCATTTGTTTTCAGTTATAACTTTTTTTATTTTCAATTATTGTTAAAAAATATCTGAACCAAAATTGTAGGGAATTCATTCTCTAAAAAACTTGCTAAAATTTTGTTTGTGAGACTAATGGTTCTCAAGTTACCACAAAAAATCTTTTAACAACCCAATCCTTCAAGATGGCAACCAAATGCTGACACTGATTCCCATTTACACAAAATATTATTTTCCTGTCCAAAAGCAATCAATTTTGATTTAAAACCTTAGCAAGCACTACAATATCACGTTTTTGCTTTAATGTACTTAATGTACTATTTTTCATACCACCATTCACCATGTTCATATATCAACTCCTGTTCGACAAAAAGTTTGAAGGTTTTATCAAAATATTCAGTAAATAAATTCGCCTTGTACATATTTCTTGTGTGCTGGTTTTACACAACTGCAACAAGTCGCCATTTTCTCTGCGTACATTTGTTTCATATTATGATTAAAATATGGTGGAAATAGTGAAAATTTCACTAAATCCAACATCATTATCCGATTTGTTATTTAATAACTGGCGAACAATTATTTTGTTGCTTTTGGAATTTTTTTTTAAATTATTTTTTGGACTTTCAGATAATGACTCATATCTTTGTACAGAGTTTTTGTAGTCGTCTTAAAGAATTTGCAATCGAAACTTACAACTAGCAAAATAATCGTAAAAAAAATTCCTTTTCAAAAAGACGCATATTTCGCGTTGTTGTTTTTTTTTTCTTCTATCCGGTTATTTATTTATGAAATAGGTATTTTATAAATTCGATATTTTTTTGATGAGAAATATTTAACATGACGTAATAAATAGATTTGTTGAAAAAAGCATTCAATGAAAATATCCTATAACTAATTCCGCTATACAAAATCAAAATATGAAAATACACATTTGAAATAATCATCGCGCACATACATATAATATTTTTGTTCGGCCAAATTCAACTGGGCGCCGTGGCTTAGTTGGTTAAAGCGCCTGTCTAGTAAACAGGAGATCGTGAGTTCGAATCTCGCCGGGGCCTTTGTGGGAAATACTTTTTTTTTATTTATTTATTATTTTTTTTAACTAGCTATGTATTTATTTTTATTGAATTGAATAATAATTCATTATAATTGAGAAATCCTCCAACAAACTGTTACAAATTAAATTCTTTTGTATATTTTTTGTTTATAAAAATGGCAAAGAATTATAATGAACGACGTACATAATAAATAGCCCGGCCAGTCCACCACACTGCTGACTGCGGGAGAACAATTTTAAAATTTAATAATTCATAATAAAACTTTGAATTATATCCAAACAAATCAAGTCAAATCAATCGAAATGAGTGAAAAAGCAATTATTATTAAATACTAAAATTGAAGTTAATCACACTTTCGATAAATAAAATTGAGTAGGTTAAAGTTAGGTAGGTAGGTACTTCAATTTTATTTTAATGTTTGGTAAAATTTGCAAAATTTTTAATTAATCAATTTAATGTATTTGTAAATAATTCAGTGCGAGTTAAGCAGGTAGTTATTTTAAAATCGATATATAATAATATGAAGCTGGTGCAAATTGCGATTAGTTTTAACTTTTAGATATTGATGTTAATTAATTTGTGTATTTGTTTTAAATGTAGAAAAATAAGTTGATTGGAGAAGTAATTACTTTTTCCTATTTGTGACTCATAGTTTTTTTTTTTTTTTTTTTTTTTTTTTTTTTTTTTTATAATGAATATTGAGGAAAAACACTTCACATAGCCATTTGGTGGTAAATAAAGTGTGGTCAGTACATTTTGTTTTCATATAATTCTGTGGTATCGTTTCAATTTTATGCGAATGAATATAATATTATTACAAAATATGAAATTTTGAGGGGTTTTCCGTTTTTGTGTGATAACACAATTGCAGTTAGGCTGCCAAACTTTCGCACTTGAAGGTTTGAATGAAACACCAACACTTAGAGGAGCTACCACTAAGTTTTTATAGGCTGGAATTATAGCCATTTCACGAATGCCACGCCGCTGATCATCAGACTCCTTTTTGTGGCGCTTGGTAGGTACTTTTGAAATTGTTTACAAAACATTTCATATATTTAGGTTAACGTACGATATTGTATTAAGAGGTAAAAGTGGCACTATACAACTTTTTTCGTTAAGTGAGTTTTTTTTTCTTAAATACGGTATACTCTTTGCAAACGGAAACCTCCCATAAGCGGACATTTCTCTTAACCGGACAGATTTCACACCAAATCAGTGGCGATTCCTGGTCTTTAGTTTTGGGTTGGCTACTCGTTGGTACTCGTACCGTAGAAATTAAGAATAAATACACATTTGATAATTTTGTTATCTATGTCATAGATTGTTGGTATTTATCTTCATAATTATTATATTCGTCATTCATTGCGTAGTAATTGTATTTCATAAAGTTTATTCCCCAAATTCTTGGTTTGGGGACTAGCCAACTGAAAGCAATCGCCTATACAAATTTAATAACCGCAATACAGTTTGGCTCTCTAATAAGTGGACAAAGTACATGTGGAGTACTATTTTTCAATTTTTATAAGGTCCATTTCGCTATTTTTGGATATGAAAGGGGTGAAATCCTCGCAAGAAAAAAATCACAAAAGTTTTTCTTGGACAGAAATTCATTCATAAATGAAATTTTGTTGAATCTCGCAAGCTATATTCTGTTTTTAAAGAACATTCGAATTTCTACAATACGAGAACGCGCTCGGATTACAATAGGAAAATTCTAGAAAATGAATATGCTTATGTCATTTTTAAATGGTTTTCTATTTATTTTTGTTTGTTTTCTCATAAGCGGACACCGATAATAAGCGGACAAATTTCTGGGTACCATCAGTGTCCGCGGTTATAAGAGAGTTCACCGTATATCCATTATTTTTTTTTTTTGTCTTACAATTTCATTTTACTAAAGTTATTGATACTTTATTTTGGCCAAGTAACATTACTTTTATTTTTTTAGAGCTGTAGGCCACTGAAGTACCTAAGTCTAAAACTTTAATCGGACTCATTTACAAAAGTTAGGTTTTTGTTTAATGCCACATTAATTGTTTTCAATGTGCAATATGATGGGTGGGTTTCTTTATTTATTCCGAATATTCGGAATATCTGGAACTCCGCTTTTGCGTTTCTTTATTAACTAAAATATTCCGGATAAACTTTTGTGTTGTTATTTTTTTCCTTCCAGAATAAATGGAATGCATCCTTTGTGTTCCCACTCAAGAGGTAGTGTAATTGGAATATTCTCTAATTTTTAAACTGTTGCCTTGTATGCCATAAGCCATTGATGAAAATCAATTAAAACAAAAAGAAATAGGCATTTGTGATTATTATTTTAGCGTGCGCGAAAAATTAATTTCTGATTTACTAAATTAAATTTTGTGTAATTTGTTTTCGTCGCAACTTTTATATTTTGGTAGGTAATTCTTCTGCGTTTCGCCTTTTGTAAACGTAGGTACGTAGTAACTGAACAATATTTGTAGAAAATATATAGAAAATAAACTAAGTGAAATATTTATTTGTTTCTTCTATTTTAAGATGCAAATTCATTGGTCTCCTGGAGATATAAAATGCCTCAAAGGTCATCAAGCCCATCAAGACAAATTTGACAATACACAGAAATTATAAAAATAATTTTTTTGACATGAAAATAAACAGCTGACAGTTGGATATTATTTCCCTTAAAATCTGTTTCTTTATTTATTCCATTCTGGATATTCTGGATATATATTTTGCCTTTTCTCTCTTTTCTATTCTTTATCCGGAAAAAATAAAGAAACACACCCGATATGAGATATGTAGAGGGTCTCTAGAATTGAACTTATCAAAAAAATAATTTCGCTTATAAAAAGCTTTACAAAAGCTATATACTCTTATAAGCCCTCAGTAATAACAAATAATGTTATTTTGATTGAAATAAGTTTTTAGTTCGAAATTTTATAACTTAATTTAAATGTTAGATATACATGTTATGTTTTTTAATTATTATTGATTTTTATATTATATCGTATTCCTAGAATAAATTTTTGTCTTAAAAGCAAATTTACTTCCTTTTTTTAATTCACCAATTGCATGTGCATTGTGCATAGTCTCTTGGGAATTGTCTGTAAACAAAAACTTGATTTCCGTTTAAATAAGTTAGCACTAAACTTTGATAAATTAAAAAAAAACAAGTATGTACCTATACAATTAATTGTATTTTTTTTTTTGTAAATTATAGTTGTAGAAAAAAATCGTACCTTTACTATTAAAAAAAAAAAAGTACACAATTATTTGCCCTTTTTTTCCTGCCACAACTAATTTAGAACATAAATCTTCAATTCATTGTGCAATGAGTTTTTTTTATTTCTATTAATAAATGTCTGTTTGAAACTGTCAGGTTGACAAATCTGTCATTAAATTTTCGAAAAACAAATAGAATTCACTTCACAAAACATAGTATTTAAATAAAATTATGAAGTTGAAGCTAATCCTATAATATAGTTGAAAACTTTGGTACTACATACTATATCAATTTTGCTTCAATTAGAAAGAATTTTCGATACGATATTTCGTATTTCGATCTCACTTCCCTAAAAATATTCGAATCCCTTTCAAATTTGATTTAATTAAAATAATTGAAGATATTCGAAAATGAAATATCGAAAGTCAAAACGATTCGAATCGAATTTCATAATAATCAGGTGACAGTTCACAGATGTGATTCGAATTTCATAATTATCAGGTGACAGTTATTCGAATATTGGCCACTGGCTCTTGAACTATATATCCTTTGTTTTTTGTTTTTTTTTTTTCGAAATCATATAAAATACATTTTCAATTTGAAAAAAAAAAAATAATACGCAGTTAACATCATATTGCTGGTCCAATTTTTTTATTTTTTGAAAAATAATGTAACACCTACTGCCTTACATCAAATAATAAACATATGCAACTGCAGCAGTTTGACAGTAGATACCTATATGTCTATCAATCATTTCTATATTATGTATTCACACACAACACCCTCTTTCAGTTTCTAACTCAATCTAACACCACCTGTCCAATTTAACAAACAAAAAAATACTGTTTATTTAGTTACAACGTGTTGTGTTTACGACTTTTAAACCTGTAAAACACTTAAGCGCACTTTGAACTAAAAAAAAAAAAAAACAAATAAAAGTCTAAATACACACACGTTTCTTATATGTATTTCGATAGACAGAAAATAATTTTTTTTTTAAAGCAAACAACCCACAGAGAATACACAAGTGCAGCCAAATTAAATAAAACAAAATTTGAGTCTTTTTCTTTCTTTTTCTTTTTTAGTATCTCAAAGAAAGTCCATGAGGAACCTTAAACTTTAGATGCATTTTTAGATCAAATGCTCCATTCAGTTTTTACGAGTATTCCATTGATTTGTTTATTTTTTTTTTTAAGGGATTGCCAACATCAAGCATTTCACTTAAGAATGCGGAACAAATACTCGAAGACGTGATCAAAATTTTTAATATAAAACAAAAATTACAGAAATTTCTTTTCCATTTAGTTTGATACAGTGTCGCAGTGATATTTTTAAAGGCCTTATACTTTATACACAATTGTTTGAATTAAAACCCATGTTTTCTTCAAAATTAATTCTAGTGTGAATTTTGGTACATCATTCATATTATGTTGTCAAATTCAGCCTTAATACAATTTTCGCTCTTTTAGAAATTTTAAATTTAAGACTTCTTGCCTGTCATTAGTCTGCTTCAAGTACATCTTAACAGGCGCAGTTTTGGCTAACGTTAATAAAAGACACATTTTTCATATTTTTGATATAAAATAAAGGGCCCTTAATTTTCATATCGGAGCCCGAAGCACATGGTTACTTTGCTTATCTGTTAATTTGGCCCTGGCTTAATGTGATGCATCATGAAAATTTAATAGCATCTACAGTAACCCATAAATAAGTTACCTTTAAAGACTTAAAGTATTTTTTTTTAAGTCATTTTCATTGTTGAAAACATAAAATTAATTCAATTACGATTAGTAGGTACACTTAATTTCTTTCTATGCAACACGCAACTTAATCAATATTATTTTATTTTTTAAACGACAACGTTTACCTCATCTGCTGACATTTAAGTGTGTACACATCTATATAGTTTTAAACATTAAAATTAAAAGTACAATTTACGATTGACTGACTGAAAGCAGCGGCGCGGCGGCAGGCGTCGACCAGCGTAGTGCGGCTCGGTGAAAATTTGTGTAAATTTTATTTATATTTCATTATTTTTCGTGGTGTTTTTTTTTGTGTAAGATATATCTATACTTATACCCACCTGAGCCTATCAGTTGAATCATTTACAATTCATCATTAATTATGCAAATAGGCGGGCTTAAAACCACCACGTCAAACAAGGGACCATTTTTGGAGCTATTATATTTGGCTATATACCTACATTATGTTGTATTAGATGCCCCAAAACAGGAGACACGCGTGTATATACATACGAGAGTCGATGAGCGTGGTGACGACAACGCACGGGAAGAAGTTTGTTTTTCCCTTGTTAACTTGAATTTGTTTGTAATTCTACTGGGTTTATATTAATTGGTATATATTTTTTTTTTTAGTGTTCCCAAATGTATGAAATATATATATTTATTCGTACGTGAATAATTCAGCTTTTATAAAAAAAAGGTATAAATGTTGTCATCATTATGTTGTGTGTGTACTTACAATTAGAATTAGATATTTTTTGTAGGTTTTGGGGCTTTAAATAAATTTTAATAAGTAAAATGTGATGTAATCACATTGGTATATTTTACCTACTGAGGTTATAAAGCTATAAATCATTTGAATGAGTGTATACATTTTCAGTTTAAACAAAAGGCATTAGATTTAAGCTAATATGACTTTGCTTTTATAATTGTATATATTATAGCGATATTTAAATACAGCATGACAGAACATATGCGACTTTCAAAAACAAGCACAAAATTCGTTTCGATTTTCTAGTTTTGAGCAGATGACTTAAGGTTTTCCCTAAATATTGTATTTATCTTAACGGTCTTCCTTATTTTCAATTGTGCAAACAAGCATGAGATCTTTAGTTTTTTCGAGAGTTCTAATATTCTTCTCGATTATCAAAAGTTGGGTTGTAACTCAGATTTAGACTTCAGTTTTAGGTTGAACTTTCATAAATTTTAACCTTCAAGTGATATTGAACTCTTAATATAGGTTTTACTTTTTCATATTTCCATAATATTAGTCCAGTGCAATGTAACAAATATAAGATCCTCCTGAATCAATCAAACTAAAATGTAGTGAAAATGTTCAGAATAATACATTTTTTGTTATCCAACAGTTCCCAAGAATTTTCCATTTGTGGTTTAGCCGCTAAAAATTAAAATTGAGAGTAACTAATTTTTGTTTTTTATGATCAAGTTTCTACCTAATGTATAATTTTGTTGCAAGTTATTTACAGACTTCTCTGATTCAACGCAAGGCAGCTCAGCTAACTTAAATTTTTCTGTTGAATCTAGAAACAAAATTCGTGTTTTTTTCTTTCTGGATTAAATTTAAGTGGAGTGAAGGTCAGTGATCAGTATTTAAAAAGATTTATTTTTGTAAATTTTGTTGAATGTTTTAGAATTTAGGTTGGGTTCCGAACTAGACGGAGTTGCAGTTTTTCGTACATTTAAGAGTGTGACATATAATGTATGTTGAGGGATTTCGACAAAAAAAATGTTACTCCTTTTTTTTTGTTTTTTTTTTTTTTACTTGCGATATTCATGCATATTATGTATATTGTGGTGTAGGGCAAAGGGGTGCACCTTTTAACGCGGGGTACCTTTGAACATGGCTAAGAAAATCTTTAAAAAAAAATATTTCAAAGCTAAAATTAATTTTAAACATTCGCAATACTGATATCTTTACATGCCAAGGAAATTGCGGTGCATCTCTTAAGTTCATCCGAATTGAATTGAATTGAATTGCAGTTTTTATGCGTAAATTATATTTTTGTAATATTTTTTTTGTAAGAGTTTAAAATTTTTTTGCTAAGGTCTTTCATTTTTCAATTATTGATTATTATTAAATTCACACCTTCATTTTGATTAGCATAAAAGGTGAAGTTCTTGATAAATAAATGAGGTATAATAACTATAGCCGAATTTTATGTTGCTTAACATGTTGGGACAGCTTTGAACGAAACGAACGGGGTATCTTTGAGCAGGTTTAAAATTAGTTATTGAAACAAAATTTTTAATTTTATCTTACTAAGACAGGTGGACATTAAAATTAAAGCTTCAACGAAATTTTCTGCTTCAAAAATTTTATTTTAACCTTTATTTATTTCCAAAAGTCTAGTTTTTAAATAGTGAGTTATACCTTTAAACAGATTTTATATCCTATTAAAGTTTTTTGTATATTCAGCTCTACATAATTAACTAATTCATTAAGTTTATTGTTTTCTTCAATAGATATGCTCTTATACTTACATTATTTACTGTTAAAAATAATTATAAATACTTCCGTTCAAAAGTGCCACTGGTAAGTTCAAACCTGTCCCACATATGTGGGGTGCCTTTGAACACAAGGACCTAGTTTGTATTAAAATACAAATAAAATATCAATCTTTATTAAATTTAACCAAAAATGGGTTTAAATTAAACTTTAAATACATTCCTTGAAGTGTCGATAACTTACAGGTCAATAATTCCATCACACATGAGTTTTTGGAGGCTAACCAAAAAGTGTTCGAAGGTGCCCCCCCGCCCTCTCCCCTAGGTACTATATCTACATATCGCTCATTAAAAAGAACACCTTCATAACTCAAAATATTTCGTTTTTTGAGTTTATTACACCATCGTACGTAGAATATTTCTCAATTTATTTCCGCAAAAAAGCAAAAAAAAGAAAACAGATATTTTTACTCAGTTTCAATAACGAGCGCGTTATTTGAGGCACTACTGTGCTTTTCCATAGATTTTTCAGGAAACAGAAAATTTCAATCTCATTTATCTCTCGAAACTGCATTTTTTTAGTTATGACGGGGTTCTTGCTAATGAGCGATATATAGATGGATTATGGATTCGTACAAAAAATTGAATCGATCAAACTTCATATAACGATGCTGGCGAGTTCGAAAAAAAGTGGGTTTCGCAATTCCGTCCGTCTGTCTGTCCTATAAACAGGTGAGTCGACGATTTTCTTTAAACTTGGTATCTAGCGTTTTTTGCCATTTCCTCGCACATTTTTTCAGTTTTTTTAGGACCAAAAATAGCCATACATTTTTTTTTAACAACTAATGATGTAATCTTTTTTTTCTCAAAAATTTGTCCACAATTTTTTTTTAATTCATTAATTTATTTTACAAAAAGGCTACCATGATTTAAATGATTTCGATAAAATTTTTTTTAAGTTAAAGCCTAGTACGCTGCTGATGCGAAACGAAAAATCCCATACAAAAATGACACAACGAAATCATAAACGGAAAATTTCGCTCTGCTTTTCGTTTTGCAGTACGCTGTTCGAAGAGCGAAATTTATAATTGTAGCAGATTATTTGGAGAAGTCTCCGCTCCTTTTTCGCACTGAATTAATTATACAGACTATTTATTGTGTGCGGAAAAATGACATTTGAGTTTTATTTGTGTTTTTTTTTTTGTTTCTCATTTTTTTACATCATGGGTTTCTCTAATTTTTTGCGTTTATGTTTGATTTTGTTTTTGGAATTAGTGAAACTCTCCAAGGATATTTTCCGTTGTGTTTTCGCAAGCGTTTCGTTTTCTATTTGGAGATCACAGGAAATTTTCGTTTCGCATCAGCAGCGTACTAGGCTTAAGAAAGAAGTATTCAGCCCTCTCACGAATTCCATCGTAACCGGAAACTTTTTACGAATCCCGAAAAAAACTATCACAGATTCCATCGTAGTGGAAAATCTCATACAAATAGTCATTACGAACGGATTCGGTGATATTTTTTTTTAGGGATTCGGAATTCATGATTACGATGGAATTCATGATAGGGCTGATTATTTACCAAAATTTTCACTTTTTCCTTTTTTTGATTTTTAAAAAAGTTTAAAATTTTTAATGACTATCTCATTATCTCTTCAACAGATTTTAATTATATATAAGTAAGAGCTTCTAATAAGTTTGAATATTATTGCATATTAAGTTTTTCAAAAAAAAAAAAAAACAAATTTTGATTCTGTGAAGATAGCCTTTTCAGAAACAAAAGCCAATCGGAATTTCCAATTTCAATATTTATTTAAAAACAATAATAGTTGTTGATTATTTGATTTTCAGAAATTGAATGAATCTTAAAATTAATATTTTCTGACAAATTTAATTTACAAAGATAAGAACAATATTGAAACAAAGTAAATTGATAACAGGTATACTCTTACAACTCGGCCATCCTGACCATTTTGATCGACTCGATCAAGTTGTTAATTTTTAGAATTTTGACATCAAATATAAAAATCATATTAGTAAACAAAATTGAAACAAATAAAAATTATTAAAAAAAAAATTGTGAAATGCATTACCTTTCTGAATTAGAATTTAATGCATGAGAATTCCGCCAATCAACCCAAGAGCGTATATGTGAGGCCTCAATTATGCCGTCATAAGGAATTTGAGTTAACTGACAATTTTCAATATCTCTAATTACGTATCGATCATGTGGAAGTATTTTATGCACTTTGTATGGTCCACGAAATTTAGGAATAAATTTCTTGTTGGAGCCAGCTGTAGTATCAACATTTCGAATCATAACAAAGTCGTCTTCTGAAAATTTAACATGTGGCTTATGTGCATTTGCATGGTATTCAGAACTTTTGCGTTGATGCGATTCAATGTTATCGGAAGCTTTCTTTCGTAATGCTTTTAAGTCATGTCGAGAGGCTAAATCTCGTTTATCGTCCAAGTGTTCTGACAAAGTGTCAACATTACGTCCTCGTTGGTTCACACCATATAATAATTGACAAGGGGAAAAACCAGTAGTAGAATGAATAGAGTTATTAAGGGCATATTCAACTCTTATCAAAAGTTTCGACCAATCGGAATGTTGAATTGGTTCAGTAATTTTAGCTAGCATTGATTTAAGAATCCTATTGACACGCTCAACCTGACCATTGGCTTGAGGTGAGGCTGTAGCTATTTTCACATGTTCAATATTGTTTTCAAGTAAATATGACCCAAACTCAAGTGAAGAAAAACACGAACCACGGTCACTTATTACCCGACGAGGTCGACTATAATATTCCGAATACTTATCGAAACAAGCACAAACTTCCTTAGTACTTGTTGAATTTACTGCATAAAGTTTTACATATTTTGTAAAAGCATCTACAATAACAAAAATGTGTTTTCTTTTAGAAATAATTGACGGTAGAGGGCCAAAATGATCTACATGAATAGTATCAAATGGAATAGGCTTTTTTGGAATTTGGTGAAGAGTGCGATTGGAACAATGTGTTGGCGTGGAATATGTTATGCACTGAATACAATTTTGTACATACTTTTCAATTTTTTCTTTCATTTTTGGGAACCAATAATGCATTTTAATTTGGTGAAGACATTTTGTTACACCCATATGACAAATTTTTTCATGGGTCAGCCTTATAATTTGTAATTCCATTTCTTTCGGGACATATAACAATAAATTTCCATTTTCCAACTTCCGATAAACTAAACCGTCTTCCAGAACAAATTTTGGAACTTCTTCTTTTTCTAACTTTTCTCGTATTTGAACAATTTCATAGTCTCTGTTTTGGGTTATTTGTAGTTGCATATCTATATCATCTGGGTTTACTACTGAAATAACTTGTTTGACGTTTTTAGAAGTTTGAACAAATGCTGCCGGATAGCGGCTTAAAGCATCAACGTGGCCCATTAAAAGTCCACTGCGATGTTGAATAGTGTAGTTATAATTCTCGAGCTCAAGTGCCCATCGTGCTATTCGAGCATTAACACTTTTACGGTTCAAAGTCATCGTAAGAGAGTTACAATCCGTTATAATTTTAAATGGAATACCCTCTAAATATATACGAAACTTTTTTAATGAATATATTATTGCAAGGGTTTCCAATTCAAAGCTGTGAAATCGAGACTCAGAAGCAGTTGTCCGTTGTGAAAAATATGCTACTGGATGAAATTTGTTGTCATCCTGTTTTTGCAGAAGTATTCCTCCAAAACCATAAGCACTAGCATCGCAATGTAATTCTGTGTCACGTTTTGGGTTATACAATGCCAAAACGGGTGACGTTACTAACTTGTCCTTTAAATTAGAAAATGCAGAAAGGCATAAATCGTCGAAAACAAATTTAACACCTGGTTTAAGAAGATTTCGTAATGGCATAGCGATATGTGAAAAAGACGGGACAAATCGGCGGAAATATGAAAATAAACCCAAACATTTTTGGACTTGATCAATAGTTTTTGGAATGGGAAGATGCTTTATATTTTCTATATGTCTATTGTTAGGACGAATTCCTTTTTCATTGATAGAAAATCCCAAGAAGTCTATTTCATTATAGCCGAATTGGCACTTTTTGAATTTAAGTTCAAGTCGAAATTCAGCAAGTCGTCGTAATAATCTTTGAAGTACGTCCAAATGTTCCGCGATGGTTTTGGTACCAATTGTTATATCATCCATATAAACAACAACAACCCCTTCATTTATAAATTTGCTTAATATATTATTAATGAAGCGTTGAAACACTGCTGGTGCATTTTTTAAGCCAAAAGGCATTTGCAAATATTCATACTGTCCATCTGGTGTTACAAACGCTGTATATGGAATTGAACTTTCTGAGACTTTTACTTGATGAAACCCACTTTTTAGATCCAAAGTTGTAAAATATGCCTTGCCTTCCAATCTCTCTAAACAGTCATCAATAAGAGGTAATGGATAACTATCTCTTACCATGATTCTATTAAGAGGTCGATAGTCAACGCACATTCGTTTCTCACCACATTTTTTAGAAACTAGAACAATTGGAAATGCATAGGGAGAATTACTTGGTCGGATTTGTTTGTTTTTCAATAGGTCACTAATCATATCCCGGACAATACGCCGATCTTCATAAGAAAGTCTTCGAGGTGCTGAACTTATTGGAATGTCAGAAGTCAAGTGAATTTTCATTTCATATTTCTTTTCATTAGAGGTTGGAATATTTGAAAGGTCTAGGTAATCAGTCTCAATTATTTTCTGAATCTCTTGACGATGCAGTTGGTCTAAATTAACATTAATATCGATAGATTCAGAAAACATTGCATCTACTTCAATTGCGAAAATGTCCGGTACAAAATGATCGATACCTAACGACGTATAAGCATTAGATGTTTTAACAACGTTTGGAGGTTGACAAAAATCACAAGTAGTTAAGAGGTCTGAATTCTCATTTTCGATGGAACTATACACACAATGCAATACTTTATTTGATATTTTAATTTTATTTTTATTCGAATCATCTAAAATTTCAACATTTGTTTTGAGAATTTTATTAAAAGTTAAATCAACTATCATAAATTTTATATAAAAAACATTTAAAAAGTCTCGACCCAACAAAAGTGGATACGGAATAACTGAATCAGGAACAACAAAGATATCAATTAGGTTAGTTAACTTGCGAAAGGAAATTTTAATTTGAATTTTTCCAAAAGTACATAATTTTAAATTTCCCAATCCTTTGTAACCAGAATATTGAGTCCATTGGTTAATTAAATTATTTGGAACAGCAGATTTTCTCATTAAACTAATCGGACTACCAGAATCAAATAAGGAAACAAAAGTATTACATCCATGCATAGAACCATTAATCAAAAAGGTAACACTTACATCATTTATCTCGGAAATATTATTGTTAGCTTCTCTATTTGTATTTTCGGTGTTCTTGAACTGGAATGCATCTACTAGGGCCACTCGTGTAGTATGTTTTTTTGGACAGTCTTTCAAAATATGTTCTTTTGAACCACATTGAAAACATGAACCTTTTTCTCGTTTGGGATGCGGACATGAACTTGCAAAATGTCCAACATTTGAGCAATTGTAGCACAGCATCTTAGAATTATCAACGCTTGGTTTCAAAACTAGTGGTTTTGTCTTAGTTGTATTTGTTGTAGACGAGATCTTAATCGTTTCATTTGATTCTCGTTGACTACGCAATTGGCTATAGCGATGTGATAGTTGTTTAAGATGTTGTATATTACAAGCCGGATACAACACTGCAATGTTTACAGAATTATCTTGAAATCCCTCTATTATAAATTGAATGACTTGCAATTCATTTATATTCGCACGTGCTGCTAGCTCTTGCATTTTGAGAATATATCCCATAACAGAGAGCTTCGATGAACGAAAAGTGGTTTTGCGTAATTTATCAATCACTTCCGAAACAGTATATGCATGACCAAAATTTGACAAGAAATTGTTGCGAAATTGAAGATAATTGGTAGAATTATCCACACGAAGAAATAATTCAGCAGCAGAGTCTGTTTTCATTAATCGTCGAATTGACTTAAATCGGTAAATATCGTCACCATTTACCGAATCACAAGCTCGATCGAAATTTTCTAGCCATTTACGGGCATCATAAGCTTCATCACCAGCAAAGGGAATGATGTAATGTTGAATATCTTCGAATTTTGCGCTAGACAAAACATGCGGAGCGAAATCCAGTTCTTGTTGTAACTGTTTCAAACGACGACGTTTTTCCAAAACTTTAATTTGTGCATCAATTTCAGCTTCTTCTTCTGCTAAAGATGTAAGTCGATTCATGGAAGTATTTTTTGAAACTTCATCATTGTTTTGAAGTTCTGGCTGAACGACTAAACGATCAAATGCACCTTCTTCATTATTTCTGGAATTTTCTGAATTTCCAACTTCTACGGAATTATTATCTCCTTGATTTAATTGATTAATTTTTTCATCATACAGCTTCCGCAATTGCGTCAATGTAGCTGTTGGTGAAAAATCAACGTCTTGCTCCTTAAGCCAAACTTGTATATCAGACTTGTTCATTATCAATCTTCTTTATAATATAAAATATTATTCAAGGATTTTCGGAAATATCCCACTTCTGAAGTTGTGAAGATAGCCTTTTCAGAAACAAAAGCCAATCGGAATTTCCAATTTCAATATTTATTTAAAAACAATAATAGTTGTTGATTATTTGATTTTCAGAAATTGAATGAATCTTAAAATTAATATTTTCTGACAAATTTAATTTACAAAGATAAGAACAATATTGAAACAAAGTAAATTGATAACAGGTATACTCTTACAATTCTTAAATAATTTTTTGAAAATTCGATATTTCGAAAACAGGTAGATTGTAGTTTTTAAAAATTTATTTTTTAACTAATAATATTAATTGAACAAAACTCGGTAAAACTAATAAAAATTGTTGAAAAATCTTTTTTGTCTCAAAAATCTCTGAATAGAAAAATGTTTGTATAACAAAATACAATTGGTTCTGTAGGGTACCAATGGAAAGTAATCCTCCTGGTATTATGGAATATTTAAATGTGTTATATGTATATTTCGAAATTTTGTGTAAAAATTCTGCTAATTTTCTGCATTTTTTGTGATTTTTTTAATTTTTCTAATGGTCTGTTTTAGTTGACAATTTTTTAAGCAAAACTCGTGTTGAAGAGTAGAAGGGGTCTATTTTTTCGACATTTCTCCCATTCTGACTTTAAATAAATATAAAAATAACAATGGCAACATTTACAATAATTTGATTTTGGTTTTCTTCTATTTACAAAAAAAAATAATAAACCTCTTAAACCATTTGATACTTTTGCGAATTATCCTGGTGAAGCGATTTTAAGATATTTTTTTTGCAGTGTAAAAGAATGGTTTTTAGGCACAACTTGATATTATTTCACAAAAAAAATTAAAAAAAAATTCGTTTCGGCATTTTATCTATTTTTTTAAACGTGTTTTGAACCATAAAACAATACAAGATACAATTCAGAAGCAATTTCCGTGTATTGCTTAATTACACGTGTAACATTAAATACATGTGTAAATTTAAATACACGAATAATATAAATACAAAGTGTAACACGGCTACACGTGCATAAGGATGCTCTAATTTTTAGTGTTCAAAAATTGAGAATAGCATTCAATAAAAGGTAAATCAAATTTACTAATTTTCTTACAAGATTAATCAAAAAATCAGAATAAATACATGTTTCAATTTTTCTTTAAATTAAGTTTTTTAACAAAACTGTTTATTGAAATTATATTAAAGCTAAGACCGCTCTCGGCGGAACTGCACTCCAACGGAACTGAACTTCACGATTTATTTGTAGGAAATTGTATCAGCTATATCGCACTAAGCGGCAACTGCATTTCACAGCCAGATACTATGCGACAAAGTTGATAATCTAACCAACTATGTGGCGACGTGAAGTTTCGCTCAGTTTCGTGCGAAAGTGCGCACGGTGTCGCTGAAGTGCAGTTCCGCCTAGTGCGTTTTTAACTCAATACTGGATTCAGTGCTTTAAAAAAACATTGAATAATTTAGTAAGTTTTGCCGTTGTTTTTTTTTGATAATTTTGTTTAAGTGTTTGAAACTCGCTTGGATCCTTTGTATAGAGCGAGTTGAAATTATAGTGACAAAATACCCGATTCTGGAGTTGGGTTGACAGTATATTATATGCTTGGCTAAAAATTAGAGCCTACGATTCAGTCCGTGTATTTGAAAAACACGGGTACACGGACTCCGTGTAATTATTACACGCAAATAAAAATCCGTTCTCTTAAAACACGTGTATTTATTTGCTTAATATCCGTGTATCCGGATATTAAGCATACACGGATCTTTATTACACGGATTCTTAATACACGGAATGGTTTTTTGATTTTTATCTTTTCAAGGGGTGGGCTTACAAGCTCAAAATTTTGAGGGATAATGGATATTATAGATTTTTATTTTTGGTAATTTTCCAAAAAAAATAATCGATTTTTAAAGAAAAAATTAAATAATTCTAAATTTAAATCCACTGACAGATTCGACTACCAAGTCGTTGTCGTATTTTTATCAAAAAAATCTCATAAATTTGGCCCTCTCCAGTGATGATTGGATTATGGATCTTCGAATACACGGACGCACGGATACACGAAATACACGGATTCAAATCCGGATATTATATAAGAACACGTGTATTCGTGTTTTTAAATATCCGTGTAATAAGGAGCTCTAGTAAAAATATATATTTATTTTAATAGCTGCGCGAATTAAATATTCGTGTTTATTCAATTTTATTTGATTTTACTTTCGAGATAAATCCATTGACGCCATTTTTTCATCTACAATTTCAACACCATTTCAATTCAATTACAAATAGAACTCTTAACTCAAATTATGAAAAATCTGGTTCCAACCCTTACCTAACTCGATATTTTGATACTGCATGCGTATTGATAGCTGGACATTAATGGCCGCGTTCAATGCATAACGTTTTACATTTAAATTGAAAAATTTCTGAATTATGACTGGTCAACTGTTATAGAAAAGTTAGATGAATTTTAGTGATATTTAATTAGGTTTCTTCTGGATTCTCAAACAAAAATTTTCATCATTAAATTCAGATGAAGTCAAGCACTTTGTGTTGGTTTATTTGTTTTTTTTTCAAATGGTTTTGTTTTTCATCATAAAAAAATACACAGTGGTTCCACAGTAGGGCATAATTTGAAAAAAATCGTCGTAATAGTTTTTTCCCAAAAACCATCCTAATTAGCTGAGCAAAACCCAAGCTTATTATTAATCATAAAAAAAATGATAACTTTAGTCAATGCCGCTAAGTTTTTATCATTAAAAAAATCACCATTATAAGCTCATAAGATTTGAGTTTAAGAGCACTAATAATACGGGCGACTTGATTTAGTTATTAATTTTTTCCCGTTTGTATAGCTTGTGGATTTTTATGAAAAAAATTTTCAATGTTAAGAGTTCCGTTATGTTATTTTTTGAGCCATTATTTGACTGAATATAAAAGTGGTGACGGTGTGGCTTTGAAATTGGACTTAAATAAAATTAATATACAATTGAGTTTTGAGGTTTGTTTTAAACTTTTAACTGTTACGCCCCGCTACGCCCCAACAATGTTATATATTGCTATAGAAAGATACATTTTATTTCTTTTGAATGTATTTTGAATAGACTGCGTTGATGTAGGTATTCACCTCTTTTTCAGCTTTAATCGACCATTCCTTTTATTGTTTTTATGTCAGGGCCTTACAAAAAGTGCTCATTTATTAGAATATTTCTCCTACTGTTTTATTTGCTACATTTTATTATACTTTCTTTTATCATGTCTGAAAAATTCATAAAAATACCTTGGATCATTCAAATTTTATAGAGATAAGACTACAACTCAAAACAAAAAAAAATGTATATTTTCAAAAAAAAATCTAAAAAAGTGGGCGTGGCACAAAACTTTGTAAAGGAGAATTGTTAAAAATAACATTATTTATATAATTTTATTATAAGAACACAACCAAATTATAAGTTAATTTTGGAAATAATTTTACTATCATTGGGCGAAACATTTTTTTTGATGATTTAATGTGCAATTTTGTATTGTGTCTGAAACTTTCATAAAAATCGGATAATTTGTTGTTTTTTATTGAATTATGACCGCCTCTCCATACAACTGGATCCACTGTGCGTTTGCGGAAAATTTTAATTTCATTAGCATGATTTTACTTAAGAATTTTCTTACTTTAAAGCTATGTATTTACTAAAATATTCTTAGTTCAAAATCTATTTTTTTAATAAACTCCATCTGACCACGTCTAAATTAGTGAGGAGGTTCATGCAAAAAAGTAAGCAAACAAGAAATTTGTACCTTTGTAAAATTGTCAAAGTGCCTTTTGGAGTTAGTTTGTACTGAAAAGGATAAAATAATGGTGATTAACTTTATTTATCCTTACTTACTCTTTAAAATTGAATAATCTAGTTTTTAACCTAGGATTGTACAAACAATGTCTTAACATCGTACTAAATCGTCAAACGTTTCGTGCAATTATGTATATAAATACATACCTACACTTCCTATTTTTATTTTTTGAATAGTCTTTCAAAGATCGAAAAAGGCAAGAGATGGAATTTTATCATCAAATAACCTAATGTTTTTCTTTAAAGCAAGATCTTATGAGACTTTAACTATTTTTATTACTATAAATAAATATATCATTTTAGAAACTTTTAATTCAATTCCAATTCAACTAAAAGAGTTTATACAAACTTTTAGATTCATTTAACAATTTCGACTTTCGGGACTCTACAAATTTATACGAAAAACAAAACTTCATTTTTATACGATATCATTCATATACCTCCCATATAGCTTTTTATCGATAAGCCACATGATGCCTTTTTTTACCTTTTTTCTTATCGGGTTTACACCTGCAAGTTTATTATTATACATTAGCTATACAATATTTTTGTATATTATGATGGTACCCCAATCGATAAAAGTTATAAATTACCTACGTTTATTACTACACTCTACTCAATACCTATACTTAAGATATCGATTGTGCGTTAATTTATTTGTATTTGTCATGCTTTGAGTATTTCTATATTTTTTTCGTATTTATTTGTATTCCACTTCATTTAACTGAGTTATATGTTGTTCCTCCAATTGTGTATGTGTGTGAGAAATATGTTAATATTCACCTGAAAAACTAAAAAAATAAAACTTAATCCATCCATCATTTCATCAGTTTATGGTAAAATTTTAATTGCAAATTTGAAAAATAATAATAATTGACTCTTTATTCAAAAATTAATTTTTTTAGTTTTGTTGTTTTTTGTTAGTTTATTTATTTTTTTTTTTATAAAAACCTGAGTAATTACTCATGTAAATTTTTTATTTTGTATTTAATTCAGCCATGGCCATCTTCTGATTCAGAATAAATTAAAAATTTACGTCATTGTCGTCATCATCATCGTCGTCTTCGGTCGCCGCGCCGGCCGCCATCAAACAGTAGCTTCTTTTAAGTATCAGTTTTAATTTCATGATATGACTTAATAATAAATATACGCGAACAAAATGGTATTAAGCATGCACAGAGAAAAGAAATAATATTGAAGCTCTTTGTTGAAGTTGAAGTTATCTTTGAAATAAATTCCTATCCCTTTGTATTTTTTTTTTGCAATTAAACAATATTTTTTTGCTGGCTAATGACATTTTTATATATTCTATTTAGATAAGATATAGAGGATAATAAATTGCGATATTATTTTTGTTTACTGGTTTTCTTTTAAAAATATATGCATATATATACATATTATGTATTTATATGTATTTAAAAATGATTTCTTCAGTTTGTCAGTTTATCACTGTTATCTTTGAACACAGCCTTTCATATTTAAGTCAGCTATTAAACTCATGTTGTTTTTTTCTTAATTTATTATGCATTTATAAATTTGACAGTCTCGTTTATAGATGACAATAGGCGTGTTTTTTTGCAAGCCCGGGGGGAATTGGTTGAAAAAAACGACAGCGGGGATTAGCGACGCCATGACAGTAAAAAACATGGAGTTTTCATACAAACTATCGATAACATGTATGTAATTCATGCTGGTAACATAGTTTTTCTGTGCGCTTAAGTTAAGCCCCGAGAATTCTCTGGGATTAGTTGTTGTTGCATTTAACATGTTAACTGTTTAGAACCGCCGTCGTTTTTTTCATCCATTTCCCCCGGGATTGCAAAAAAACACGGCTAATAATATATTTTTAAATATAGAATTTTGACAGTTTAGTACCTACAATCATTAAAAAGAATTGAAAATATCAACAAAAAATTATGAACAGAAATTGCAAAGTACATATTTAATTTTTTTTTATGAAAATTGAATTATTATTTGACACATTTTGACAGCTTAATGATGTTTTGGAAATCATAGGTCTGTTTCTTTACTTCCCAAAATTTCCAATTTTGACCAATTCTAGTTTAATTTTATTTTTTTATATGGACTTTGACAGAACTTTGGGGTAAAATTGGTAGAAAGTGGCAGCTTTGGGAAGTAAAGAAACAGAAATAGTTAATCTCAATTGGTCTGTTCGCTTACTTGCCCGTAACTGCCAGATTCTACCAGTTTTATATTTTTTTATGAACTTTGGCAGTCTTTCAGGCTAAGGGCCAGTTTGTTCACAGCTGATCATCTTTAATCAAGGATTATTGCAACTGGTAAATCATCGAATGTGCAAGGAAATCAAATTTTTTTTCAAGGAATCGATAATTTAAGTTATTAATATAGAAATCGCTAATCAGTCGATTTTGGTTGATTTGCGCCATTTAAGCCTAGTATGCTGCTGATGCGAAACGAAATTTTTCTGTGATCTCCAAACAGACAACGAAACGCTTGCGAAAACACAACGGAAAATATCCTTGGAGTTTCACTAATTCCAAAAACAAAATCAAACATGAACGCAAAAAATTAGAGAAACCCATGATGTAAAAAAATGAGAAACAAAAAAAAACACAAATAAAACTCTAATGTCCTTTTTCCGCACACAATAAATAGTCTGTATAATTAATTCAGTGCGAAAAAGGAGCGGACACTTCTCCAAATAATCTACTACAATTATACATTTCGCTCTTCGAACAGCGTACTGCAAAACGAAAAGGAGAACGAAATTTTCCGTTTCTGATTTCGTTGTGTCATTTTTGTATGGAATTTTTCGTTTCGCATCAGCAGCGTTCTAGGCTTTAGTAAGAAGCTGTGAAACTCATCGTTCAGATTTAACCCACTGTGAATGGTAGAAATGGGTAGGTTTGAGAAGTAAACGAATGAAGTTAATATGAACAGACCTGAAAAGTGAAATATTAGGTCAGTTTGTTTAAACTCACAATTTTTAGTTTGTTCAATTTTTTATTTTTTTTATGAACTTTAATAGAACTCTGGACTAAAATTGGTAGAAATAAGAAATTTTGGGAAGTAGACGAACAGAGGTAGGTATAGTGATTATTTTTTGTTGTTTTTAGTTAAAATAAAAAAAAAAAACTGAAGTACACTTCAGTGTATAGGATCGAAAAAAAAGTCGAAAAATTGCAAAATAATATTGTAAATAAAAAAAAATCACAAGAAATAGAGGCGAATTTGGGCACTTTAAATGTCACAATGTTGATCTGAACATTTTACAGAAAAGAGCAGAATTCAAAACCTCTTACTATAGAATATAGATCGCCATAGAAAATTTATAAGGTTTTTTTTTTATTTCTAAAAAAACATGCAAAAACGACTTACGAGGCTCTGCACTTTAACCGTCGATAAGAACTTCTGTTATATATATCTGTATGTGATTCCATCGCTGAACAGATTTTAAAAGTTGATCAAATCTGACAGAAAGTGACAAAATTAAAATAGTGTTTGATAAGTTCACATGATAGATTGCAAGAAAGATAGCGAATTTCATTTGATAAAATAAATTTTTTTACTGTCAAATTAAATAAAAATTTCACTGGGGAAAATGAGGTAATTTTTCATTTGCCATACAAGTTCACATTTCGAAATGAGGTAATTTCAAACAAATTTATAAGAAATTTGATTGGAAATTACATACAAACTTTATGAACACACCAAAGTGGAATGTATCCCTAGTGAAAACCCAATAAAAACTATTGAAAGTGTCAAAATTCTATGAACAGAAAACAGAAACAGAAAGAGAACACATTTTTTCGATTTATCATAATTTTCACAAGAATTTTTTGTTAATTTGACTACGTGTCGTAAAACACAAATCGTGGGAAATATTGACTTTATTTTAAAAATTCTTTTTTTCTAAATATGTACCTACCTATTATTATTTCATCAAAAAGTTCTTCCGGCACCATTTACTGTTAAACGTGACAATACCAACAATATTTTTTTGGAGAAATTATTACTCGTGCGTCACTTTTTAATTAAAAAATAAATAAATAAAATGTCAGCAATTTAATATGGTTGTTTGACGTTTACAAAATATACGAAAGACGTCAAAACCTTGTTTAATCGAACATTTTAACTGTTGTTTGTGGTGGCATATTATATGGATGTTCTGTTTTAAGCCTTCGAGAGTTAATTCAGTTAAAATCACTTACCACCATTTTATTAACTCGACTCATCCAGATTTAAACTTAAATCCGGATGTAAGTTATATAAATTCAATGTAAATACATACATACATCTGGATTTAAATTTTAATCTCGATGTACTTATGTATCGAGTGAATAATATGTCGATTAAAGATCAGAAGTGTAAGATGAGCTTAACATTACATTTAACTCAAGCGAATTTGAAGGGATTAACTTACATTAATATTGTGTACCTACAAATGTGCGTAAGGTGATTCAAATTTCTAAATTTTAAACCCTGGTCTAATTACACCTATTAAACATTTCAAGCTAACGTGTTATCTTAGTTTTGATTTAAAACGTGTTTTCTACTATAAGTATATTGTGTCGTATATTAATCGGCTTCAATACCGCGAAATACTTAAACTTAAATTTTTTTTTTAAACTTATTTTACCTTTTCTTAGCAATTTCGCAAAAAAATGACCTTCAGCAATTTCAAGGTGTTCATAAAACAAAACAAAAAAATAGGTACTTATTCATCAAAGCGCGCATGCAGACCTCTATTCATTCCTCACATTGTAATTATAGGTAGGTACATATATATTCTTTTTTTTTGTGAAATTATTGTGCGAAATAACCACATTATTATGTGCTTAAAAACTAAACCGGCATGAAAAAAAAACTATTTTAATTGTTTAAGATCATAGCAAGTTTAAATACGAAGATTGAAACAAACGAGTATATAGTTGACTAATGGTTTAGTGTATTCTTTTTTATTTTTATGAAATTAAAAAAGAAATATGTTGAGGTTCACATGCGTAAGCTCTTTATTCATTTAATAAACAAAAAAAACAACAACAAAAGTGCATAATGATTTCGTAATTTTTTTCGTTCAGTTTGCTTCCGAATGTGACGAAATGTTTCCGATCACAGCTGCTGTTTGATTTAGTTAGCTTCCGCCTATTTGCTGTTATAGTTCTATATAAAAGTCCTTAGGTACTATAATAATGTCAAAAAACCAGTTTCGTATAAAGCATGGTACATATTAACCTTGTTTGTTTGCTTCGCAAACCTACCCTTTTCTACCATTTATATCCCAAAAGACTGTCAAAGTTCATATACAAAAATAAAACTAATGGAATCTGGAAGTTTCGGGCAAGTAAGCGAACAGACCTATTATGTCAATAGGTCTGTAAACGTTTACTTTTTACCTCTTTAAGTCTTATTTTAGTAGGTATATGAACTTTGATATAACTTTGGACTAAAATGAGTAGAAGTTGGAAATTTTGGGAAGATAACGAACATAGGTATTATCTATCATGACGTGGCAGATTTAGTTGACTACTGATATGATGTTAATTCTAAATTTTGCTCATTTTCTTTTTTTTTAAGCCTGAATGAGTAGAGCACGTATGAAAAATTCCGAAATAAAATTTTGAATTCGATTGCTCATTTTGAGCAAAATTTCTAAGATCTCATTTTTCTGAACGCGCCAAATTAATTCCATACCAAAATTATCAAAGTTGTTGTCCCCTCAAGAAGTTCATATAAGGTCTATTTCTGTACTTCCCAAAACTGCCAATTTTGAACAATTCTAATCCAATTTAATTTTTTCATATATGGATTTTGAATCATAATCGTATATAAGATTTCAATTTTTTTTTATCATTTTATCCATTCAGCACTCAAAAAATCAATAAAATGTTAAACCAATCCAGATAGCCAAATAATAATAATAATTTAAGACATTTTTTCGTAAAGATGCAAAAATATGTATTTTCTATTCATGTGTTTATTTTGTTCTTACAAATTAGGTCATGTTAACAACACTTAAGTTTCAAGAAACTACCTGTATCACTTTGACATAGACACAGTGGGCGTTTTTCTTTTTTAATTCAGTGTAGAGCTCTGAACAGAGTCTGAACACTACGAACATACTCTGAGCGATCTCCGAACTGAGCGTGCTCTGCTCTAAGAATTCAGATTTATTTAAAGAAACAAGCTTCACCAGCTCTCAATTTTTCATTTGTTCACAGTTGTCATTTTCGTGTTCAGCTATTCAACTCCGTCTGCTCTATCAATAGGCGTTTTTCTTTTTTAGCCCCGAGCGTGGCACAGAGCGGGCTCTGAGCGAATAGAGCTCACTCCGAACAGAGCGTGACCTGAGCGCCCCGATCTATTTAAGAAACTCAATTGAGCACTGAACTCTCATATCTGTAAAGAAAAACGCCTAATTTATTCTGAGGTCATAGAGCACGCTCGAACATGCTCTGAACATGCTCAGAGCGAAAAAAGAAACACACAATTGGAGCTCTGAATGCTCTGAGCTAAAAAAGAAACACAATTTTTGTTTTGACAGTTCAGGCTCTGCTCTGAACTAAAAAAGAAAAACGCCAAGTTTAGATAATAAATTTCCACTAGGCCAGATGATGCTTTTGTTGGTGAGATCGGTGAAGGGAACAGAGCTCCTCATCGCTCTCACTAAAAAAATAGAAAGCTATTTCCATTGTCATCAATAATAACCTTGCAAAGTAAACGAACAGACCTAAACCTTGTTCGTTTAATCCCCAAAACCTACCCATTTCTACCATTTTTAGCCCGAAAGACTGTCAAAGTTCATATAAAAAAATTAAACTGGTAGAAACTTTGTTCGTTTACTTGCCAAATCTACCCATTTCTACCATTTTTAACCTGAAAGACTGTCAAAGTTCATATAAAAAAAATAAATCTGGTAGAATCTGGCGGTTTCGTGAAAGTACGCGAACAGACCTAGAATTTGGCATTTTCGGGCAAATACGCGAACAGGCCTCTAATATGAACATGCCAAATGTCACTTTTGACACTGGCAGATTCGTAAAGTTCGTATTATTAACCTTGTTCTTTTACTCCCCAAACCTACCCATTTCTACAATTTTTAGCCCGAAAGACTGTCAAAGTTCATATAAAAAAAATTAATCTGGTAGAATCTGGCAGTTTCGGGCAAGTACGCGAACAGACCTACTGTCAAACGTCAATCAAATAATTTTTTTTTAGCCAGCTGTTATTCACATATCTCGTCTAATAAGTTAACCAGCAATCAGCATGAATTTACGTTTTTGAAAATTGTGAGTGGTGTGAGTGCAAAATTTAAAAAAATCGGTAGTGTTATTATTGTTCTTTGGGACATAAGTTAATTAAGTAAACACTTTAAATTCTTGAATATCTAAGGTAATCAAATATTTGAAAATGTACAAATAACATGTAGGACGTAGGTACTGATTTCAACCGATTTGAAATAAAATATAGGTAATAACCGCTTTTACAATCTCAGTTCCATTTGTTTGCAACACCAGGAACATATCGAGAAATTTATGCTTAAACAAATAAATAAATAAATAAAAGAACAAACTGTGAAATAGGTACATCATGTATATTTAGTCTAGGTAGGTACCTATATTCCGGTATTTCTTTTAAATATTGTGCGTCAACCACAATCTTCTTAAATGATTCAGAAAACCTATTTCATAATAAAACTTAAATAAGAAAAAAAAACTTCTCAATCTCTCTTCGTGCAATAATCATTAATTATCTCATTTATTTTTTTTTCTTTACAGTATCGCGATATCTGCGATAAGGGTCAATCTCGTGACATTTCCTCGTCGTCGTCTACGTCGTCATCATTAATAAACACAACATCATCCTCAGCGACTCCTGGGGCATCTCCCTCACTTATAACATCAACAGCCAACGCTTCCTCAGCAACCGGTTCGAATCGTTGTGCTCGGTGTGCAACCGATAATTGTACCATACATCCGGTTCAACAGGGTGACATCTCATCAACAGAACCTCCACTGCCCGAACCATCGTTGAATGGTCAAGTTCCCGAAATATCTGCATATTTTGAAGCCATCGAATTTTATATTTCCTCAGTGGGTTGGGTATTGTTGCAAATTAATTCAGACGGTTGCATCGAAACTTGCACCCAAAACGTACGCGATCTCTTTGGTTATGAGAAGTCAGAGCTGCTTAAGCAGCCAATATACTCGTACCTGCATAGTGGTGATCATGCCAAATTGAATCCAATCCTAAATACTATGTCATACCAAAATAGCGGTGGTAATAACAACAGCAACAGCAGTAACAATTCTCTAGCATTGGGCTGGGGTGATCATGATGATACTCAACAACAACAGCAGCAACAGCAACAGATGCAGCTAAAGGGCAAACGTAGCATTTCGACCAAAGTTCGAATGTTAGTCAAAGATAGGGCCAATGATGCTATGGACCAAAAAAGTCTCACGCGTGGTGACAAATATGAAGAAGTCGTATTGATTGCTGCACCAGTTAAAGGTGAGTAAATTTGATATTAATTAATTCTGAATTATCTAACTGATATTACAATTCTTTTTAGACGATGGAGATGATTCGTCGTCTCTCCTGTGTCTGATCACACGCCCCGAGGATGAATCACCACTCGAAATGAACATCCAGCAGCATGTTGTGCAGCGTTCTCTCGAACAGCTAACCTTTAAACTCGATGTGCATGGTAAAATTCTCCTGACCGACACATCGGCGTTACGAGCTGCCTTCGCCGATTACATATCCAAATCCCGTGGAAGTCTTATACAGGATTTGTGTCACATCAACGACCTAAGTAACCTAAAGTGTCACTTGAAAGACGTACAAGATTCTGGCGGAAATGCAAATCTAAATAGTTACACGTCGAGGCCATTTCGACTGCGTTTGGGATCTCCTGATGTGTACATGCATGTCAAAGCCAACTCAAGACTGTTCCTTAACAGCAATGACGGCGAAACTGACTACATCATGTCCTGGCAGACTCTGCTCAGCCAGGGAGATGACAGCAACGTCAATCCCAATGCCTCAGCGGCCACCTCAATGGTCTCATCGATTGCTTCATCGATGTGTCCGTCGTCGATTGACTCATCATCGTCATCGTCACAGAGTTTGATGCCCAGTACAAGTCATCATCATACAATAACAACAACAAACGTTGGTGGACCCCTGATGACTTCAGTGATAAATGGCGGTGGTCAGGTGCAAGCCTCACCGCGAGCTGGCCTAGTAACGGGGTTTTCCAATTCCCCCTCTGGTCCAGATAATACAACAAGCAACTTCTATATGCCAGAAACGTTCGATTTTGATTTTCCACATTCCTCCTTCGAAATAGAATCGGTAGCGTGGGGCGATTCGAGACCAAATTCGCGAACGAGCGTTGCTACACCAGTGAGCACACCTCGACCGCCCTCTGGACAGGCTTTTAGTCCTGCTGCACATGGCGTGTGTCAGTCGCCATCAACTCCGTATCAATTGTCGTCGCAACACAGTGTTGCAAGTCAACCGAGTCCCCAGCATAATAACAATAATAGTAACAGCATAAACAACAACAACAACGGAGCGTACCATGGTTTTGTGTTTCCCAGTTTCGACGACAAGGATTCTTCAATGGGAAAGGAACAACACCACAGTCTGTTGCATAACAATGGAGGTCCCAACAATGGAAATAGCAGTATAGGAGGTGGTGGAAATCCGAGTGGATTAAGTGGCAGTGGAAATAGCACGGACTCCGAGCGATTACGCCACTTGCTAACGCTTAAACCAAATCAACCAGCTGCCGGACAGTCCGCAGGAATGCTTGGACCAGGAATGGGAGGTGGCGATGAGCCAGAGAATGACAATCACATACTCAAGGTAAATTTTGAAGTCAATAATCCTTCACATCAATAACTAAGTAATACCTTTTGTAGGGCTTATTGAACTCCGAGGAAGACAAAGACAGTATTGTAGCTCCTGGAGTCACGTTCAAGATGAATGCATCTGGCTTGGGTAACCGATTGTATGGCAACACAATGCCGAAGCAAACAAACACCAACAACCGTATGCTGCTTTCGGTAAGTAAATTAAAATTTAAAAATTATTTTACATAAGTATCGATAGTAAAATCGTTTGGTCTTCTTGCAGCTCTTGAATGAAAAAAGCGAAGATGACGATTCGCAATCGAAAGCACGTCCGAGTAGTGAACTTATGCGTCAGCTGCAAAAAGACGACGGATCGAAAGATCATCATCACCACCAGAACAACATGAACACTGAGGATCTCAAGAAGTTTCTGAAAATTCCACATGATCCTGGCAATCGAAAACGTCCCTCTAACGAACCTGACGATGGCAAGGCAGCTAAGCGTTCCGATGACAAGCCCTCAAAGTTACGCGAAAGCAATAAAATGTTGGCCTCGTTGTTGGAGAAATCGACTAAAATGCCGGCGTTGTCTGCATCTCCGGGCGTAAAGATCATTCCGGATATCGCACCGTCAGTGAATCGGGTCAGCAGCTCGTCAGGTTTGGGTGGGCTGCAGCTAAAAGGACCTCCAACCAATACAGCCAATGTAGTCACTCAACAACAGTCAGCCGCCGTGGCGGCAGCTGCTGCTGCTGCGGCCGCAGCGGCTGCAGCAAACAACTCGCATTCGAATCCCACTACTGGCCGTGGACGCAAGCAGCCTTCCGATGCCTACCTCACTCAACAACAACAACAAGCTGCCCAACAGCAGCAGCAACAACTGCAGCTCCAAGATCAAGCCAAAAACTCCTCGCTCCAGTCACCATCCGCGACCTCATCAATACAACGACCTCAATCATCGAGTGGGGGTGCCAATTCCACCGCCACCACCGCCTATCAATTGGACCACCGTGCCTCCCCATTCGGTTCAGCTACCTCATCTACGTCATCTGTGTCGGCCTCCGCGGCAGCAGTAGCCGCTGCTTCAGCCAGCTCAGTGTCCCTGTCGTCATTTAGTGGCAGCATCTCATCGGTGACATCTGCCCCCAGCTCAGCGGCCATGGTGGGCGCAGGAGTTGGTGGTGGAGGTGTCACTATCTCTACCAATAGTCAAATGCATGCAATACAACAACACCAACAGCAACAGCATCACCAGAATTCCGAATTTGATCCCGAATTAGCGAACATCCTCAACTATGTCATCGACTGTGTGCCCGATTGTAATATTCCAGAACAGCAATTCGGAAATCCAAACCATGTGCTGTCACAGCAAGAATTTAACGAAAAAATCGCTATTAATGAAATTCAAAAGTCATTGATGCAAGTGGAAACTTCGGCATTCAACAGTCGACCGCCACCACCTTACTCTCAGCAGCAGAGTGTAGGTGGCGGAATGACACAACAGCAACTCCAGAGCATGCAGGCGAATCAGGTAAGAGTAGTTATCAAGACTCAAAGATACAATAGAATTTCTGTTTTTATTCTATGCTATTTATTTTTAGGGTTTCCAACATCCTCCGCCAATGTATCAGGCGCCAAGAAATTTTCGTTTTCCGATCTCGAATGGAAATTCTACCTCAAATACGGCATCGCGGTTAAATCGTGAACGAATGATGCAAGCCGCCCAAAAGGAACGACTCCTGCAACAGCAACAGAAGCAACATCTTGTGGTTCCTGAGAGTGCAACAGCACGTGGGGATCAGTTGTGTAAGTATTTATTCGAGTCGTTCATGCCCTTTAACATCAAGCTTAATCCGCATGTTCTAGGTCTCAATCCAGGTCTGAATAACATCGGTTCTCTGTTGAATAATTCTGTAGCGCCAAATGTCTCACTATCTCGCAACAACATGCCACCCGACTCCCAACTAAGTCCGAGCTATGCCCAAAGCATGATACAGCAGCAATTGAGTCCTGGACAGAGAGGTGCACCTTTCAGTCCACAATCGAATGCAGGTTAGTTTTTTTTTTTTTTTTTAAGTCCCAGCCCCTGAAGGCACACATTCTAAAAGCTGTTACTTTGATAGGCTTCCAACAACAGTTTACCAACAATGGCCAGCGTCTGTCGCCACTGCAACAACAACAACTCTCACAAATTCAACAGCAACAACAACAACAACAACAGCAGCAAATGACCTTTCAAAATGTCGTTGGAAACAATACATCTGCTCAGCTATCACCGCGGCTGCCACCATTTAATGTGAATGCTCAATCAGTTGCCACAGGTGCTGGTGGAGTATCCCCACAGCAATGGAATGCAGCATCAGCTGGTGTTGTCAGCGTTGGTGGTAATGGAGCCAACAATAATGGAGGAGGTGGTGGTGGTGGTGGAAATAACAATTCACGAATTTCCCTGCAGCAGCACAATCCCATGCTGAGTGCTCAGTTGCAGGTGGGACATAAGGTGGAATTTTAATATTAATTGAAACTCTTACTAATATTTTATTTTTTTTTCCTTGTTTACTTTGTTAAACAGGGTGTTAGTCCGTATAGACAATTTCAAACACAAAGACGCTCATTAAATTCACCCGGGGGCGTTGGGAATATGCAACGACAAAACTCATTTCCACAACAAACTTCTGACGGATTTCCTGGACCTACCTCACCTAGTCCTCAATCACCATATGGACAACCTGGAAATGTGTTTAGCGCACAGCAATTGCAACGTATGCAACGGCAAACAAGTGTACCTCAAGCCACGCAACATTTGCCAGGTATGCTTAGTTGAATAAAATAGTTTTTATTTTTAAGTTTTTTTTTTTTTCTTACTCTAAAGAATAATGACAAAATGTTAGAAGAAGAACAGAGCACAGTTTAAAATACGAGTGTAATGATTTTCTGTTTGAAAATCAAGATTTTTTCATGATTCATGATTAAGCCAAAATGGATGCCGTTAAATATTTATTTTAACAGGAAACCAGTGCTCTGTTGCCAATCAAATTTTGTCATTTTCAATAACCACTCTAATTCGAAACGAAAAAAAAAACACATCCCTAGCCATTTATATTAAATCATAAATTAAATACACTTCGATCCATAAAACCATCCATTAAAACAAATTGTTAGCCTTTAAAAACAAACAAACAAAAAATCATAATTATAAGAAATGAAAGTAAAAAAAAAATCAAAAAAAAAAAACAAAATTCTAATAAAATGCAAATTGTTAAACAACACAGGCTCACCCCGTTCTTTTGGTGGATCGGATGGTACGGGCGGCGGCGGCGGCTATGGCATGATGTACAATAGCATGCAACATGCTGGACAAGGGCCACCGCCAAATGATTTCTATGGTCGCAATCAGACCGGTAAGACCGTCTCTTCATGTTTTGGTCACTCAGTTAATTAATTATAAACAAACCCCACCCCACCCCAAATATATATTTTAAAAAAATAATAATAATAAACCTCACCACTCTCAATTGCTCTTTTTCTCCTTTACAATAATTGGCATTGTTGATACATAAACTACACAGTTTTTCAAAAAAAAAAAAAAACAAAATTTCGTTTATTCACTTCTCCTCTAATGCACTTTATTTAATCCTCATTTACCCTATATCACGCTCAAGCCATACTATACCCTCCACCAGCACTCACATTCAAATTAATTTTTTTTGTTTTTGTCCAAAATTTGTAAATTTAATGGAAAAGAAGAGTAATTGATTTTTGTTAATAACTCATATAGTTGCACATTACAAAAAAAATAATAATAACACCCATTTCCATAATCCATACGTATGTATTTGTATAAATGTTTCATTTAATAATCCAAAACCACAAAGAGAGTCATTTGTATAAAAAAAACTCATAGTTATTGTCACATTATAAATGTTTTGTTTTCATGAATTGGGTGTTACGAAAAAAAAATCTTTATGTTTGTTACAAAGAAAAAAAAAATACTGATGTTTATGTTTAAATTTTGTAATATTATTGTTGTATCATGTTTTTTTTGTTGTTGTTTAAGATTTGAAATTGAATTGTCAACAGGGCTATAGCTTATACCGAGTTAAATTTCTTATTGAACTATAATAATCCCCCCAAATTATAATTAATATTATTGTTTATTTATTAACAAGTACTTAAGGAAACTTGATAATCATAAAGCATATCGCACCCTTAGAATGAAAGTGACCTAACTAAAAAATTCGGCATCTTTTTTACAACCTGGTTTTAGAGTTCATTTCGCTTTTTAGGGACAGTTTATCGAAAAATCAGAAGTTACAGAAATTTTGAGTTAGGTCACTTTCATCCTAAGGGTGCGATATAGAGTCTAGCTGCGAAGACTTTTGGCTCTGAAAGGTTCATACAAGACGTTTCGAATCTTTGTCGTTTCTTTCTTCGTTGCATTTGAAATTAAATTAAATTAAATTTGAAAAAACTGGTCCTTATCGATATTTTCTTTTAATGTCATTTTTGGTGACCTTCGATTTCCCCATAAAATTTAACTGAACTTAAATGTTTTAGAGTTTCAATACCTAACCTTATCATACTTTTGAGCCAGAATAGCATGTTCATTGTTCGTAAGATCTAATCGTGCATTTTATTTTTATTCGCTTAAGCGGAAATATCATTTAATCCAGGTCAATTAAGTGGGGAATACTGTTTCATATTCAATATAACGTCAGCTATTCCTGTGCTATACCGATTTCATAGATTTGTTGCTTGAAAACAAATCCCCTTATTTGGAGAGATTCGTTTGTTTATCAGTTATGTAAATAAACTGATCAGAATCAACAATACAGTTGTATACCAACTCGAAAATAAACAAAAATATTTTGTTGAAAGCTGTAGGACAATCTATCTGAACTCAAAACTGAGAATTCTGTTAATGAATTCAATAACATTGTAACAAACCAGGAATATAATTCATATCAGTTTTTTTGTTTTTGCTGTTGTTTACATTAAAGTTAAGTTCTAACGAAACGAATCGGTTGGTTGGTACATTTTTTGTGTTGCATAATGAATTTTTAAAATGTTTTTTTTTTTTTTTATTTCTAAATTGCATTGGAAAATGTGATTCGAAGCTCATACAATGTTGCTGATAAAAGAAATATTAAAAAAAAATTTTAGTCGTAAATGATTAATACATAAATTCCAGGAAATTTCATTATTAACATTATTTTTAAATAAATAAATTTCTTAAATAAAATAAAAAATGCCGGGACTCACGGGTTAGATGTATAAATATCAATTAAAACGTAAAGTAAGACACGTAATGTGTGAAACGGAACGTATTACACGTAAAGCACACTTTTTTTTTACACTACTGCCGCGGCCGGCATAGATGTTTACGCATAACCAAAAATCGACTGAGAATTATGTCTACTCATTCTCTTTTTATAAACAGTGCTAAGCCTTCTGCTTGGCTGATTTCTTTCAGGTGTACGTATGTTATGTAAAAAAACATTCGTATACTATAAATAATTCCAAGGCTTGGGCAAAAAACTTCCATCATTATTTATTTTAATAATTACATATAATCTTGTCGGATATATAGTTCACAATAGTTATTTGTTCTGAAATGTTAAATTGTGTATTGAAAAGTCCCTCATTATTCAACTGATGAGTCCAAGTGAGACCGCTGAGATAAGTTCCCAGTTTTTGTATGTTCTAAAGGCTGTTAAAAACTGTTTTGAATAAATAATTTAATAAGTCTTATTATTATTAAATAGTGCTGAGTCTTCAATTTGATTAATTTATTTCAGTAGTATAAAGAATTTGTATTATAAAAGCAACCTTTGTATATTCTCTTTTTTATGTACAGTTGTAACAAGGGACTGTGTTAAAGTTGCTTGGATGGACCTACCAACATTCCCAGCATTGATTTAAAACAAAAAGATTGCTTTTTTAAATTGCGACTGATAAAACTACTTTTTTTTTAAATTAAATCAGATTAAATTTTAAATCACATAATATACGACTTTTTCCATTTTAAATGCGAGTAGAGTTCATGTTAATGAGGACTATCTCGAGCGAAGCTATTATACCAAATTATACTCTATGGTGTTCGAGGTATTCGAATGTGGATTTTTAAAGCAATATCCTCGGGAATTGAAATATAGATATGAGTTATCTGAGTTACTCTGAGTCAATTAAAAATTTGTGATGTTGGATTTGAAATGCGGGCATTTTTAAAACTTCGAACAAATTATATAATCAAGTTTCGACATTCGATATTCTTTTGACATGAACAAAAAAAAAAAAAAAAAAGAAGATATCGTCACTTGAATGCAAGAACTAGCTAACTCAATTTTCTTTTTTTTGAGAAAGTTGCAAAAAAACGTTCTGGCCGCTTTTCCGGACTCCATTTTTTACATAATAGGTAGGTAGGTAGAAATGGCGGCCACGTGACACCTAGCTCATTGACCCAATTAGCGCTAGAGTGCGTCGTTTTGTTACCATAACTCGTTGGACCTTTGGGAAAAAAATAGAAAATGGCTTTACAAAGCCTGAGTCTCTCAGTAATGTACCCCATTTTGTACATGATAGTAGTGATAAAATGATAACACCATATTTTTTCTGCGCTACTGGTTGTAGTTAAAGGAAGAAATTACGATGGGAATCGATTCAAGATATCAAAAACCTAAACGTCTCAAAAATTAAAAAAAATCGAGTTCGCTGGTTCTTGCATTCAGGTGACGATAAATTAAAATTAAACAATTTTATTAAATAAAATTTTAAATTCAAATTGGATTCTATTTTTTAACACTTCAGATTCTTTGTTGTAGTTCATCAAAAGTGTATTGAATATGACTTTTAAAAAGAAGGTTCAGACGGTCCCAGGGACAGTCGCAATGTTCGTAGAGATCTTCAATGGATCTCCGGTCGCTCGTGGCCCATTCACAATAGAACCTTTCAATTTTCAATTACAAAACATGCAACTTGGATCGTCCCCCTTAAGTTCTAAGTAATATTCAATAAAACAAATTAATTTTATTTGATTTAATGCGTCAGAATTGGGTTGAATTTCAGAGTATTCTTTTTGTTTTTAGGTTATTTGTGTTATTTAATTAAATTAAATTACTCTATTTTTCTCTTTAATTTTTGTTTCCACTTTTTGTTCAATTTAAAAATATTGTAAATAGAATTTATATAATCTTTCACACACACACACATACATAATTGGGGTACCTCGATGTTTCATTCATTTTTATCATTTGTCCATAAATTCACACCATCATCGCTTCGGTTGCACTTTTGGTTTTGTCCAAAAAAATTAATACAAATCCATCCACTCAGCATAAAGCTATATTAATATAAAATATATATTTGTTAATATACATTTATTATCTATTATTGACCACCACAACCCGTGTATCTATCTAAAAAAATTAAATCCAACCCACCACCACTTAGTTGCATTTTTATTCAGTCACCAAATATAAATAATATATTCTAATATTCATATATAATAATTGTTTATACATAAATCAAATTGGTTTAACAGAAAATTTAATTATTATTATTAATTGTTAATTGTTAATAGAAATGTAAATTATATAAATGTGGCTAACAAAAAATTTAAATTTATGTTTAAATGTTTTACTCACACAGGGTGTTTCATACAAAATTACAATCGAATAAAAAAAAATTATTATTGCAAGAAGATAAAAAACAATAAACCTTCCTTCTATTCTTCTATTTCAATTAATTTCAGCTCTTGATTTCCTTCTTCCAGCTGGTAATGGTTCAAATTCATCAGAGTTTGTGCGACAAGAACTACGAGCAGTTGTCAGTGGGAGAGCACAACAACAAACGGCGGCAGCTGTAAATAATGGTGTTCCAGGTGGTGGTGGTGTAAATAATCCAAGTAATTCTGGAGGTGGTGGATTAAGAACACCACAGAGCCCCCTCGGTATGGGCCAAGGACCGATGGTGGGCGGGAATAGTACAAATCAACTTGGTATGCCACAAAGCCCACAACAACAACAACAGGGAGTTGTGACAGTGCAACAACAACAACAGCAGCAGCAGCAACAACAACAACAACAACAACAACAGTTGACAGGGAATTCGTTAATGAATACGCCACCAGATCCAACATTAAATTTCGGTTTCGATTTACCACAGACACGTAAGTTAAAAACAAAACTGAAAGGACTCTTTTTAGCATTACGCCCCTGACTTACCCCACAGGCCCCACTGACCAGAGATACACAGAGAGACGGCAAAAGTCAAAGATCAGATGAATTTTTCATGTTTACATGAATTATTAAAAAAACATATAAATATTATATGAAAAAAAGAGGTGTGTTTTTAAATTTAGTATCGAAAGTTGTTTTCGAAAAAGTTAAAAAAGAAAAAAAATGTAACAAAATATTCTAATAACTATACCGACAATGGTTCTTGAATGATCTTTACGAAACAACGAATTTTTGTTTTAATTTAATTTTTTTTTTGTTTTTTGTTATTTATAGAAATATATATAGTGTGTGTCTTTTTCCTGCTTAAATAAGTACAGTCTTGTCCAAGAGGTTTTTTTTTCTTTTATTTGTTAATCATTATTATCAGGACTTAAATTTATGTCATGCTTTTTTACCAGCATTAGTTTTATTTTATTACATTTTAAATTAAAAAAAAATTATTAAAAGATAAATTCACTCATTATAAGTTTTGTAAACCTTAATGGCCGGAATCATCCTTAATCACAATCAGAGGCGGCTTGAAGTTTTACCTTTTTGACGTACCTGCCAACGCTTTGCTAATCTTCCGCACTGGAAACATCGTCAGAACCACGGCGTCATTTTATCCAAGCTCATTACCGTGCTAAATCTGGGTTAGTTCCGTTTCATATTCGGTATATTTTCGATGTCGTAACGTCCGTTATGAAGTGGACGGTCTAAGATGAACGGTCCTCTTGGATCCAACTTACTTACGGTTCTTTCGTTCTCCACCAAGACCAAGTACCTTTCTCTGAACTTCAAAAGTTAACGACCTTTTCCGAATGTTTCGCATGTCATAATGAAAAAAAAGCGTGTTCTGTCTTACTCATGCGAACAAAATTTGCGGGATTGTTAAAATGAGTGTATTTTTTTTTATACTGACAACTAGACCAACTTAAACCATAAAATTGAAGCTTTATAATATTAGACATGTTTTTTTGGAAAAATTGAATAGCGACCTCGGAACATGTTTACACAAAAACAACAACAATCCAATTTTTGTTGGCTATTCATTTTTTTCCTCAAAAAAGACGGCTATTAGTTTAGTCTCTATACTTGCGGATAAGACTGTATTTATAAATATCTCTATTAGTTCCTTAATAAAAATTTATTATTAATTTTGTTATTTCTAAACATCTTTCTTTATTTTTTTCTTTCTCATTTTTAGCCGATTTCTTTGGAAGCAGCGCAACAAGGTGACCCTAATAAAGGAAACAACCAATCCTTGCTCCTACACCAGCTGCTATCTTCAAACTAACTAAAGTTAGTTCCATAATTTATTATTAACAAAAAAAAAAACAAAAAAATAACAAAAAAAAAATTACACAAAAACCGAAAAAAAATCTTTATCGATTGTAGTTAAATTTTTAAATCATAAATAAATATTAAAAAAAAGTAAACAAAAAAAATAAATAAAAATAAGGATACAGTTGACCAATACGAAAAATTTAAAAAAAGTGAAAAATCAGAAAAACATGTGGGATACAAAAATTTGCAAAAAAAAAAGAAATGTTTTAAAAGAATTTAAATATCTATCTATCTATTAAATATAAATTTTAAATATTAAAAAAAACAAAAACAAAATGGTAATCTGTGGTTTGGTGGCATTGCGACATAACAAAAAAAACTAGATCTATATTATATACATACATATAAACTTATACACTTAAATTGAAATAGAAAAAAAAAACTTTAGCGTATTTAATTTAATTATTTAAAACAAAAAATAAAGGAAAATAAAAAATATATATAATATTAACATATTTAATAATTAAAACGTATACCAAGGATTGGATATCTATGTCCACGTTTTTATTTTGTGTATTTAAATTAAATTAAATTAAATTAAAAAAAAAGTCTAATGATGTTCTTAAGGAAAATAGAAAAAAATAATAATTTTTAAGATCTTTTTTATATAAGTTTACTAAAAAAATCTAACCATCTAAATTAAAATAAATTAATTAAATAACTCAAAAAAAAAAAAATTATAAATGAAAAAAGAATGTAATTTTTCAGTGTGATAAATGGAGTATAAAAATATGTAATTTTTAAAATATAAATTTAATAATTAACTTTTATTTTCTATGTAGTAAAATTCAAATTATATTTTCAACCATCAGAAATATCATGGTATAAAAAAAAACCATTTGTAAAAAAGGAAATTCTAAAATTAATTTCAACAGTTTTTTGACAGAAAAGCCGTTTAAATGTTGAGATTTAAAAGAAAAAAGTACATAATGCGACTCTCTAAACATTTTTCTTATTATGTTAAAAAAAAAGAATATTATAAATTTTAGTTAATTTATTGAAATCAAAAATAAACTTAAAATTTAGATAAATCATCTGACATTGAGATATATCAAACAAGACAATGCAACATTTCGTAGAATGACCATAATTATTAGAGAAATTTTGAAGTGGGAGCTTCCATTTTTGAAAACTGAATTTTTTATTAGTTTATTTATTTCCATTAATTTATAAAAAAATTGTAAAACAAACAAAAACATTTTCAAGATCGAATGTATAAAGATAAGTTGAATCGTATAATCGTGTCAGTGTAGGTACTCTCATTATTCGCGATGTAGATTAATTATGACATGCGAAATTTTCATTGTCATTCGGAATGCTTCGCATTGCTTCAAGAGAGCCTTTAAGATAAAACTTTAATTGTCAATATCAACGAAACCAAGGAGATACAGGGAAATTTATAAATGACGCGCCCATAATTGCGCATTGTCAATTTTCGTCCATTTTTTTTAAATTTGTTTCCAATCACCATATTTTAAGTGACGCAATAAAACATCAATGGTCAATTTCAAAACGACTCTAAGTGAAAAACTTTAAAAAAAAAACGTCAATCGTCAATTGCAAAACGACTAGAAGTGAAAAACTTGGATAAGATTTTGAATTTGATTGTAGATATATACACATATAATGTAGATACTGTAACGTAAGGCGTTTAATTAATCTGCCCTAGCGAGGTATCCGTTCGGAGCGGAAAACTCTCCGAAACGCATACGACGTCGGAGGTTCAAAGTTCATTAGAGATTCCAAAAACGTCACTTCAAAACACACTTGATCGCACTGCAACGCAAAACAACAATGCACGTTCCATAATGTTGGAAAAACGTTCCGAACGCTGTTCGGAAGAATACCTCGAAGCAAAAATCCTCCGATTCCGCTCCGACGGATACCTCGCTAGGGTAGAATGATCTTGTTTTGCCGGAATATAGGTTAAATATGGTAATTTTGTATTGCCTCCAAATGGATTTCGAAGACGCGTTCCTAACATACAAATTTAACCTTATTATTATATTTTGTAGGAACATACCTACTTCTCATTATTTGATTTTTGTTTTTACTCCCACACTAATTTATGATCTTTATTGACTTGACACATACTTAAGTTTTTTTTTCCATTAAAATATTTTGCAAAATAATTAGTCTGACCAATTTTAAGTCGGCAAATATTTAATTTAAGTCCAAAGTAATCAATTGTATAAAGAAATAAAGATCTAAAATTATCCCTGATTCACAATGCGACAAGATAACGAAACGTTGACGTGGCGCGATCTCTATGCAGTTGTTTTCTCTGAATTTAACAACGAAATAATACATAATAAAGCATTTTTCTTCGTCACGTCGTGTCATAATTTCGAAAAATTGAAAAAACAGACGCGACGTGACGACGAAAAATTTTGTATTCTGATTTTTTTCATTGTTTTAAGTTTATCATTGAGAGAGAAAAATTGTTTCACTCGAAACTTCATGTTAGAAAAATTTCCTTTATTGTCAACATTCATTTCGGGCGGAATGTGATGCCATTGGCAACCTAAATTTTCACTCTTTTTTAGTAGGTACCACAGAAATTATAACTTATTAGATTTTTTTTTAATCTTTTTTCGACAAGTTAAATATTTAAATATTTATTATTCAAAACAAACGCTTTTAAGAGTTTACTCTCGCCAAAATACCTCGAAAAAATCCTAGCTAACTGTCTCCATTTTGATTGAACTACCCTTCCACTTGCGTGCGCCACTTGAGTCGCGGTCTTCCTCTACTGTGCCGTCCCTCGGGGTTAGATTCAAAGACAGCTTAGTTCGCTTTTAATTTGAAAATAAAATATCTGAATAGTATAAGGATTTATTTTCAAAATATAGTTGGTTTTTGAGGATTTACGCACTAAAGTGATTGAATTGGTTTATTAATTTTCCTGCAATTATCTTTCTTTTTTTGAGAAATTTTCTATCCCTTAGATACTTTGACAGGTTATATCTACTTTACTAAAAAATTAAATTCCAAACTGACTTAGAATGAAAATAAAAAATAGTGCTTAATTTAAAATGACGTCACTAAATGGAAAATCAATAAAAGCATTCGTTGGCACCTAATCTCTTGGTATATAAAATTTCGTTTTTTTTTTTTTGATATAAGTTTTTGATAACTCCTTTGAAACAATAGTGTGGTTCAGATAATTTTCTGAAATAGTTGTTGAAAAGTTTGAACGTACATTTTTCGATATATTTACATATATCATAACTTTAAACCTTCTTATGGTTTTCAGAGCGTTTATTTATTTTTCCTAAATCTCACATTCAGCCATATTGTGAGTTTCACCCGAACAACATTCTATCCGGAAAATTTGACAGTTCACTTTTCGCCTATTGTGAGTTTCACCCGAAATTTCATGTTCAAAAAATTCCCCTTATTGTGAACATTCATTTCAGAGGGAATGTAATGCCATTGACAACCTAGATTTTCACTTTTTTTTTTAGTAGACGAATAAAATTTTGTTCCGGCGAAACTCACAATAGCTTTTAAAATTCCGGGCGAACAAAAAATTTTAAGGTGAAATATTTTTCAGGGGAAACTCAAAATAGGGCTGTATATCTCAATATTTTCTGTGGCTTTACAACGTTAAGCGAAAACTTTTGAACGATAGATAAATAGCTGTCTCTTAGTTCAGCTATGAACACGATATTGTTTTACTATTTAGTTATTTTCCTATTTAGATAGAGAACGTTTCATCGAAACGAATTCGTTTAATTGTTTTCGTTTTTCGTTATTTAAGATCCCTGTTAAATGCTGTTGAAAAAAAAAAAAAAATATTCAATTTCTATACAACATGCTTTTTTTTATTAAATCAAATTACAATTTTCTTCGTTTTCTATTTTTCTTATTAATGCAATTAATGGAAACAATATAAATGTGATGAAAGGATTAAACAAAAAAAAACATACATATGTAAAAAAAAAGAGAAAGTTTTATAAATATCTGTAAATAATAAATTAAATTAAACTTGTGTAATTTCAATAAAAAAAGGAAAGAAAAAAAAACAAAAGTTAAAGAAATGAAAAAATCAATTGTATACATGCATAAATGCATAAGGTATATTATATTTTATAAATTTATGTATGTAATTAGTTTTATAATTATTGTATACACGAAAAAGTTATGGATTATAAATTTTGCTTTATTATTATTAAATATATGTACATATATATATATATTTAAATTAAAAAAAATTCTAATTTAATTATGTACTTGTATAAAAAAAAGAAGAAAATAGAGTTGATTTAGTTAAAATACAATATATAAATAGACCCACGGTGTTATACTATCATTTTTTTTGTTTTGTACATATCGAAATTATCCTACAAATTCAACAAAAACATAGAAAATAAATTGTAAAAAGTTTTAAGCGAAATTGTTAAAGAAAAAAATAAACAAATAAAATTTAATTTATATGCCACTTATAAAATTAAACTATAAGAAAGAAAAGATTTAAAAATGAAGAAAATTTACTAATATTGGGTTATAAAATAAACAATAATTTTGTTTTTTTTGTTTGTTTTTTAAATATAATTTATATCAATACAGTCTATACACACGCAGGAAAAAATATACATATATATATATTTAAATAGTTAATTTGTTTTACCTTGTTGAGTTATATTTAAAGAAAAAAAAATAAACACATACATTAAATACATTTTATAGATGATACAAGATGGAAATTACGTTATTATGTTACGCATACACACTATACATGAAATTGTAATATTATTTTTTATGTTTTAATTCCTATCAAAAAGAAAATATTTTGTTCTAATTATTTTTATTACCTATTATTTTCTATTTTAAGTTTAATAAAAAAATACAATTTGATAATTTTGTTTAGAAAAAAATAAATAAAAGAAAAATATAATTTTGTTAAGTTATCAAAAAAAAAAACATAAATTAAGTTAAATTTAATGAAGATTTATAAATATATATATTTATATACATACACATACATTTAATAATGACTTTTTTGTTTTTCGTTTATTTTTTTTTATGCTTTTAACGTTATTAAAAAATATGTGAAATGTTTTTTTTCTTTTTATTATTATTATTATTATTATTATTATTATTATTATTAAATATTACTATTAATTAATATATTATGGTACATTTTAAGTTTATAGTTATTTTTCTTTCTTTCTTAATATACAAAATATTTTATCGGTTTTAAAAGTATAAAAATGTGTTTTATTATTTTGGGGCTTTGCTTTTTGGTTCAAAGGAGGCGGCTGATGATGATTTGTATGACCCTTGGACTCCCAGTTGGTTTTACGATAATCTGAGAAATATTCTTTGTCAATCTGGTTCATTCATTCATTGAGAATTGACAATTTTAATGAATATAAGCGACTGTTTGCCTTTTATTTGACTCTGCAGGAAGGGCAGACCAATTTATTAATTGGTAGGTATCAAAGTGATAGCAAAATCTAAATCTGTAGTGAACTTTCTCTCATTTTGAAGTTCAAGAAAGAATTGCTACAGTTTGGCCCTTATTGGACATCTTTTCCAAACTTAAAATCTGAACGACCAAGAGAGTACCCGCATGTTTTATACATCAAAATGACCGTTGATTAGTCAAGATAATAATGAAGTACAAGTTTTGAAAATCGGTTGGAAAATAGAAAAGAAAATGCCGATTTTGTCAAAAATTTACCTTTTTTTCTTTCCATGCCCCTAAAGCATTTTTTTCGCATGATTATCTACAAATATTATGTATCAGGAAAATGCACACGGGGTCAACTCTTCCATAGACACCTTAACTTTGAAAATCAAACCAGTATTTTCCGATTTATAGCCGATTTTGTACAGCCGAATTGATAAATTTCCAATTTTTCTTATATCTTGGAAAAAATACAAGTTTAACTTACCTTGACATATACAGCGTTACGCTGGCCACAAACGAAACCCATGGATTCCTGAGGTCATTTTAAGTCGAAAAACTTAAGAGGTCATTTTTTCGTTTTCGTTTCCTTTTCGACTTATAACGGTTTTTATGATTTTTTTGTCACGTTTCTTTAACTGGCTGTAAATTTGCCAAATTTCAACCAATTTTTAAATTTATTTTTTTATTTTAACAAGAACAGTTAGCAGTTTTTATCTGCCTTACAACTTTTTCTATGCGGATAACGGTTTTCCCGCATTTTATTATCAAACCCATTTTTTGGCATTTTTAGGTTGTTTTTTTACTTTGGTATCATTTTTTTCACAAAAACACGTTATTAAGTACCATTTTTCTTTTTTTATTATGAAAGCCAAATTTGATTTCTTAAAAATATTAAACATTTTTAACAAGAAAAATTATTTAAAATTATTTACAAAATAAAAACTAAAAAAATTAAATTCAAGAAAATTTGAATTTTTTATATTTGAATAAAAACGTTTTCTTAACTGTTAAGGGGGTTTGAAATATGTATTTTCTGTCATTTAACTTCTTTTCTCATATTTAAGATAAAATTGCAAAAGTTTTGAGCCATTTTGGAGACATTTTTCATACTTTTTCGAACATAAAATCTGAACGACCAAGAGACTGGATTTTTGTTAAATTTCCAGTTGAAGAAAATTTAAAAAGCTTTTTTGAAGCCTGTGGTTAACCTACCCGCATGTTTTTCATACCAAAATGACCATTGATTAGTCAAGATTACGATGAAAAACAAATTTTGAAAATCGGTTGGAAAATAAAAGAGAAAATGCCCACTTTTTGAAAAACTTCCCTTTTTTTCTTTTCAAGCCCTTAAAGTACCTTTTTCGTATGAGTACCTAAAATATTTAGTGTCAGAAAGATGCGCACGGGGCCAACCTTTCCATAGACACCTCAACTTGGAAAATCCGACCTGTATTTTCCGACCTATAGCGGATTTTTTGCGGTTCAATCGTGAATTTTTCAAATTTTCACACTTATACTTTGAAAATAATGGGAATATAATTTTGTTTGTAAATGTTTAAGACACCCACAGTCAGGCCAATATCGCTTCCTCACATCATTTTAAGTCGAAAAACTTAAGAGGTCATTTTCTCATTTTCGCTTCCTTTTCGACTTATAACGGTTTTTATGATTTTTTTTACACGTTTCTTTAACTGGCTGTAAATTTGCCAAATTTCAACCGATTTTTAAATTTATTTTTTTATTTTAACAGGAACAGTTAGCAGTTTTTATCTGCTTCACAACTTTTTTCTATGCGGATAACGGTTTTCCCGCATTTTATTATCAAACCCATTTTTTGGCAGTTTTAGGTTGTTTTTTTGACTTTGGTATCATTTTTTTCACAAAAACACGTAATTAAGTACCATTTTTCTTTTTTTATTATGAAAGCCAAATTTGATTTCTTAAATATATTTAACATTTTTTAACAAAAACAATTATTTAAAATTATTTACAAAATAAAAACTAAAAAAAATAAATTCAAGAAAATTTTAATTTTTTATATTTGAATAAAACGTTTTCTTAACTGTTAAGGGGGTTTGAAATATGTATTTTCTCTCATTTAACTTCTTTTCTCATATTCAAGATAGAATTTCAAAAGTTTTGAGCCATTTTGGAGACATTTTTCATACTTTTTCGAACATAAAATCTGAACGACCAAGAGACTGGATTTTTGTTAAATTTCCAGTTGAAGAAAATTTAAAAAGCTTTTTTGAAGCCTGTGGTTAACCTACCCGCATGTTTTTCATACCAAAATGACCGTTGATTAGTCAAGATTACGATGAAAAACAAATTTTGAAAATCGGTTGGAAAATAAAAGAGAAAATGCCCACTTTTTGAAAAACTTCCCTTTTTTTCTTTTCAAGCCCTTAAAGTACCTTTTTCGTATGAGTACCTAAAATATTTAGTGTCAGAAAGATGCGCACGGGGCCAACCTTTCCATAGACACCTCAACTTGGAAAATCCGACCTGTATTTTCCGACCTATAGCGGATTTTTTGCGGTTCAATCGTGAATTTTTCAAATTTTCACACTTATACTTTGAAAATAATGGGAATATAATTTTGTTTGTAAATGTTAAGACACCCACAGTCAGGCCAATATCGCTTCCTCACATCATTTTAAGTCGAAAAACTTTAAAGGTCATTTTCTCATTTTTGCTTCCTTTTCGACTTATAACGGTTTTTATGATTTTTTTGTCACGTTTCTTTAACTGGCTGTAAATTTGCCAAATTTCAACCGATTTTTAAATTTATTTTTTTATTTTAACAAGAATAGTTAGCAGTTTTTATCCGCCTTACAATTTCTTTCCATGTGGATAACGGTTTTCCCGCATTTCATTCTCAAACCCATTTTTTGGCATTTTTAGGTTGTTTTTTGACTTTATCATTTTTTTTTTCGGAAAAACACGTTATTAAGTATAATTTTTCTTTTTCAATTATAAAAGCCCAATTTTATCTCTTAAAAATACTTAACATTTAAAAAAACATAAAAAAAAATATGAATTTGAATATTAAAATGACCTCAGAAAGCAGGTAAGTTAAAAACTTTAAAATTTCAAGAGTAGGTACAGTTTTATATTTAACAAATATATCTTTGAATCAAGTAAGTTATAATAAATCTTATTTTGTGTACAATTCATTAAATCTTAAAATTACCGAACAAAATTCCAAAATACCTGAAAATTTTAAAATAGGGGTTTCGAGTCACAGAATTTAAGACGACATACGACTTCAAACCTAACTAAATAAACTCATTTTCCAGCTATCTCGACTTTCCTCAGCATATTCATGACCTCCACAAAATTCTTTGAAAAAAAAAAAAATTAAAGTATTAATTTAAATGTTTATTTATTTCTTTGATCATTTTACATCATAATTTGCAATAATAATTTTTAATTCTATTTTTTTCCTGTTTTCATAAATAAATTATATGAAAAGAGCATATAAAAAACCAAATACAAAAAAAAAAGTATGAAGAAAAGTAAGAAACAAAGAAAAAACACAACAACAACAACCAAATGACAAGCAACATGAAGAAAGGTAACAAAATACTTGGGAAAATAGAAATACCTCTATTTAAGTTCAAAATAAAAATAATACAAATTAAATTTAAAAATAAATAAATAAATATATTATATATATATATGTATTATTAAAAATTAAAAAATCTATATTATATAAATAAATTGCAATTAAAAAATATTAAAAACAAAGAATATATATATATACACGTATTACATGAATAATTATTATATATTAAAAAATATATATATATACTATATACCATTCAGAATTATTCAAAATAAAATTGTAAAAAATTGTGTATACATAAGGCTTTTAAAATTCACGAAACAAGATAAAAAAAACAACGTGAAATATATTAAAACACAAAAAAGAAAAGTATTAAATAAAATAAAAATATAATCTTATATAAAAAAAAAACAATAAATAAACAATAAAGTTTTGAATGCACATAAAATAAATAAATTACTTAACTATTAAATTTTCAAATAAAACATTCTTTGTTTAATTTAAATGAACAAAACGGTTCGTTGAAATATTGTGATGTGTAAAAAAGGTGCAGATAAGTAAACAAATTGGTCGATTTTAAAAGGAAAATGAATAATTATTACAAAAAAAAAAAAACAAAATAGTTCTTTTGATATAAAAAAATAAAATTCTTATACACAATTCAAATTATAACAAAGTACATAAATAAAGTGCATTATCGGCTTTAATACAAAAAAAAAAATATGTAAACAAAAAATTTATAATTTTTTTCACAAAATGATGAGAATTATAAATTCCCAATTTGATAATTTAAAAAAAAGAAAGTATACAATACACACTTAAAAGACAAGATTTTGAAATTTAACAATTTAAAAACCTGATTAAAAAAAGAAAATAACAAAAACCAAAACAAATATTCGGCAGATACCTTCAAACGCATATAACCTCAAAAACAATTAAATAAATGTATAAAGTAAAAAACAAAATTTACACAAAACCCATTTTAAAAATTTAGCATCCGATATGAAGAAAAAATCAATTAAAATATTTTAATTTGTTAAGATAAAGTAATAGTGCAACTGTCGTTAAGCCTTCATATTATTTTTTTAATCTAATTGGGGGAATGGATTTTTTTAAATATAAACGGCAGCAAATTAATAGGCATGTTCAGGAAAATGAGATCTCGGAGATCTCAGCAATCTCAGTTACCTGAACAGGATTCCTCAGCTTTGCTGTCAAAACTTTGAGGAAAAAAAATCTTGGATTCGCTGGCTTACTTTTTGAGTCAGAAAAATCTCTGAGATCTCATTTTTCTGAACACGCCAAATATCAATTGTATTTCTATTGACATTTATCAAATTACAGTTGATAAATATCAAAAATTGAAATTAAACAACCCAATTGACAAACGTATTGTGATAATTGAGAATGATGCAGACCATTGTGAATCAAAAGAAAATTGATAATTATTACGCAATATTTTATCAGTTTTTGTCAATACGTCAATGATTTATCAACTGTATATCGATAATTATTGACAATAGTTATATAGGGGTGTGTATGAATGTCCCTATTTAGTAGGACAACTGTGATTGAGGTTGAGTTGTAATCCTATCACCAATCGGTATTATGGATAAAAATTAACATGTTATCTGTCAAAAGGCCATAACCAGAAGACAACAAACAAAATGGCTGCCTTTTTGACAGGCCGAAAGGCCACATCTTACCGCCACACTTCCTATATAGCTACCCCGTCTGCCACGCTCTATAAAAAAGTTATCCATTTCACGCCAAGGAAAAAAAGCTCTGCCCCTGCCACATCCTCAACCACGCCCAAAACAATCGCCGCCCCTAAGTGATCCACCTTCCAAATTACATCCATTTTTTTTAAGACGGTGTGTCTAAGGGCTGCTATAAGAAATAGGGAGGTGACTGTTTCTTAATTTAACCAGAATTCAACTGATTTGGTAAACGGTATTGTCGATCCTTTAAAATCAACCTTACCTAGGATAAATAACCTACAATTTAAAAATATTTTAAAATATTCAGAAGTTGTACTATTATTTTTACTCTTTCTTCTTAATTATGCATTTGTATTTGTACAAAATTACCCACTGTATATACATACAACATTAACTACATATTTATCAAAACAAAATCTTCTGTAAATTTTGAAAAGAAAAAAAAATAATTAACAACATAATATATTTTCACACCACAAAATGCAATTAAAAACAACAACAACAAAATGTAGAACCTTCTAGAACTTAAAATTCGAACAAAAAATAAAAGTTAAATTTTACTAACAAAAAAATAATGATATTTTTCTAAACGAAAAAATTAATACAAAAATGTACGAAAATATGTAAAATAACAAAAAAAAAATTCAAATATACAAAAATCACTTAAAGTGCAGTTTCAAAAACATTATTAAATAAATTACAAAAAAAAAGAAATAAAATAAACTCAAATTCACGCACTATAGCGTATATAGAAGAAAAAAAAGTAAACACCAAAACCAGCACCTTCAAAATTATATAATTAAATAAAAAAAAAATATAGTTGAATATAAGAAAATAGTAAATTTAAATCCACTGCCGATATTTTCATACCGTATACAAAAGCGCATTATTAAAAAATAAAAATTAAAAAAAAACAATCAAGAAAAATTAAAACAAACAAAAAATAGTTACAATTCACACAAATACACAAAAATTAAATTGAAAAGTTAAAAAAATAAAAAAAAAAACAAATACAAAAACTTAATGATAGTTTTTTAAGAATGTTTCCGAAGGTGACAAAGC